>CM040826.1:12087929-12600429 GCA_022828995.1 Vimba vimba
AATGTATTGATCAAATTACAATACATTCATACAATACATACAATACCCCCCCCCCCCCCTTAAAATTAATTACTAATTAAATGTATAAAAAATTATGATCGCTAAAATACCAAATACAAAGTATTTCTTCTATGAGAGAGAGATAGAGATAGAGATATAGAGATAGAGATATTATGACTGGTGTTGTTTATTGTAAGTGTTTGTTGCCTTTTTGGACTTGTTGCCTCCGACCTGCACTGTCTCCTCCTCTAATCAGCTTACCCTTTTTGCCACCTGCTCTGGGCCAGCATCTTCTATCCTGGCCTTTTTAGGGGGCTTTCCTCTCAGGGCGAATGAGAGGATGCTTAATTGCTTTTTACCTGACATCTTTGAAAGACAGATACAATTTGCATCACGCAACAACTTTTCCGCATGAGAAATACAATATGTGGCAGGAGTGCGTGAGTGAGTGACTGTCACGTTCAATGCGTGACTCTTGAGAGCCCTGAAACCGTCATAAAGGACATAACATTACTGAAGTTTTTACAGCTGGCAATCGATTTCTCTGTGTTACATATCAAATATTTGCCTTGTAAAGTGCCACTCTCCTTTCTGCCCGCAATTACAGGGGGGCTTGTACACTTTTATGTTTCCCAACTCCAATATTTGTCTAATAATAAACAGATTGGATGATTTTGTTTATTTATTTGCTGTTTGTGATTCCATACATGTTGTACCCCGTCACCATACTGTATGTTACTATTATGATGGTGGGATGGACGTTGATTCATAGTGGCCAATATGTCGTCGTCGAAACTGCGGCTTTACGGGCTCAACGGCTCTGGCTGAGCTAAACTACACGCTATTGGCTATTTAAAAAAAAGGCGAGGAGCTGTTCGGTATGTCCCACCCTGTCTTCCACCACAAACTGACTTATCGTTGTACATTTGTTTGTTCTAGTGATTTACACAGATTTACTGTTTATTCTGTATGCATAATTCAGATATGGGTGGCATGAAGAATGATTACATCAAACTTGACATTCTGTCATAACACAGATATATAATGGGGTTTTCTTTGTCGTAGTTTTTAAATGCTCTTTAAAAGTGATTTGAATATCAGGTGTTGAATGAGTAACACCTGACCAGTGTCAAAGACTGAATCTTTGAACGTTCACTGATTGTATCTGCTTACACATCATACTATAAATATGGTTACTGAGTTTTTGGTTGAATGTACATGAATGTAAATAATGGTTGACATATTTCTTTTCTTCAAATGTTTAATTAGTCATTTTAACCCCCAGTTTTTATTTTAAAGTGCCCCTATAATGCTATTTTTTTGGAGTCTCCTACAACAGGTTTACATGCATCAAAAGTCCAAAAACATTTTCTCATAATATACATTGAACATCACCACATTTTCAATGATTCTCAAATGGACTGGATGGATAAATCAGTCTCTCTAAATCCCTCCTTTTTGCAAGCTACTCTGCTCTGATTGGCCAGATGGCCCAGTCTGTTGTGATTGGTCTACCGCGTTCAGCGCGTCTTTTAAATATCCATATCTGTCTCTATCTCCTGTCAGGAAAAAAAACAAACCTAATTTTTTATCTTAAGTTTATTCATATCTGGTGTTTTATGTGACGTGTAGCAGATGTCGTGCTCATATATTCTTGTGACAGCTGTGAAGTCAGTGTACAAAACACAGCACAGGGATTTATACACATCCACAGAGAAACTGGACATTCACTCTTCAGGTGATAAACTTCTGTTTTTGATTGAATTTCTTCTTTTTTTTACCACCAACAATAATCAACCGCGTAATTGTGTTGATCTGTCCAAGGGTTTTGGGGCAAGTGTAATTGTTTAGAGATATTGAATTAAAAGAGACTGTATATCATTTAATAATGAAGAGCTCTGGTTATTTGAATGTAAACAAAGAATTTTTAGAATTCTAAACTGGATTGTTCAAACTGGATGCCTTCAAAAATATTCAAATCTTACTTATTCTGGTTTAATTCACTGGTTCTTTTACACTTCTCTTTTCCAGTAAATCACAGTTGCAGGATATATTGCTGAAGACAAACAGACAAGGAGATGAATAACTACACAGTGAACTTCACCACACCTGAAGCATCTACAAACTCTACAACTGATTCTTTCTGGTTAATTGAAAGTCTGAGAATTTGTATGTTCAGCATCAATCTCCTGTTTGGTTTTCCTACTCACTCCTATATTATATGGCTCATCATCACAGGAACAGGAAGTGGAGTCGCATCAGAGTTCTTCAACCTCAATCTCTCTGTTTGTGAGCTTGTTAACTGTCTGAATTGTTTGTTTTATATAATGTCAGTTTGCTTTCAGGGAATCTCATCTCATATCTTTTTACTAGGCCTATTCCTTACTGGCCGTCCTCTGTTTCAGTGTCTGATCTGTGTTGAGCGTTACCTGGCAGTGGTTCATCCTGTAACCTTTCTGAAGTACAAACCTCTCAGATATAGAGTGATCTGCTGCACTGCAGCCTGGACAACTATTCTTGGCTCGGGCTTCTGTTGCTTATTTATTAACTTGACAGAAAATGGACAAATACATACACATTTTTTCTCGCTACAGTTCCTCCTCTTCCTCTGCATCCAGTTGTTTTGTCTTGTGGCTGTTCTCAGAGCTCTGAAGCAGTCAGGACCAGGAGAGAGAAGGAGAGAGAGAGAGGAGGAAAACAACATGAAGAGAACAGCATTTCAAATCATTCAAATAACCACTGTAAGCATGACTATCATATATGTCCCATTTGCTACAACAGGATTCATTGCCATTCTAACAAAGCACTATATTCATACACTTTGGAACACAGGTTTGATCTGTTATATAC
This sequence comes from Vimba vimba, assembly GCA_022828995.1. Taxonomy (NCBI): domain Eukaryota; kingdom Metazoa; phylum Chordata; class Actinopteri; order Cypriniformes; family Leuciscidae; genus Vimba; species Vimba vimba. The sequence goes on from CM040826.1 coordinate 12,090,780, forward strand.
TGGCTGGTTTTGTTCAGCCTGTTCTTTATCTGCACCGCACTGGGAAATTTTCCTGCTCTTGTGCACCATGAAATGGTCATTTATGATTTAGTTGTTATTTAATCATTTTAAATAATTGATAAATTAATTGGCTGTTAAATTAAATAATTTTATGCTAAATATAGTTATTTATTATTTTATTATACTGGAAAATTATTCAGTTTTTGGAGCTGATATATTGCTTTTCTTTTTCCTGTCTAGCCTTACACTGTAAAAAATGTTAAACAGTAAAAAAATGTAAAAAAGCAACGGAAAAGAAATGTTAATTGCTTAACAGTATGTACCCTTACTATATACAGTGAAAAACTGTAATAGCTCTCACGGGACATTTCATGTAATTTTACATTAATATACTGTTAAATGTACGGATTTTGGAAGTACACTGTAAAAAAAAAAAACTTACCGTTGCATTTATCGTACCTTACCGTAAAAAATACGGTAGCAATTGTTTACTAATTTTACAAAGTTTTACATCATTGAACTAAAAATTACGGTAAAAAACTGGCAGCTGGTTGCCAGTACTTTACCGTAAAAAATACGGTATAAATATTTATGTTTTACGGCATTGAACTAAAGTTTATGGTAAAAAACTGCCAGCTGGTTGCAAGCGATTTAGCGTAAAAAATATGGTAGTAATATTTTAGGTTTTATGGCAGTGATCTAAATATTACAGAAAAAAAATGGCAGCTGTGGTTGCCAGTACTTTACCGTAAAAAATATGGTAGTAATATTTTAGGTTTTATGGCATTGAACTTCAGTTTATGTAAAAAAAAAAAAAAAAAACTGCCAGCTGTGGTTTCCTGTAATCTAAAAAAATATTGTATTATAAACCAATTTGTCATAATAAAATTTATTATTGAGAATTACCAGAGGTTCAGACGTTGATGTTTTATTGAAAATAATAAAGTTTGAAGTTACCATTATGGAGATGAGTGTTTGCTGTAGTTGGGCTCTTGACCCTTTACTTTCTAACTTTAGATTTACTTTGACTGCCTTAACTGTGTGTTTATATAACACAAACGCTATGGCATGAAATTCAGAGAGAATGTGACCATGTAGTGGTCTGATTCACTGATCTCATAAAGAGTCTTATCTCTCACTTCATAAGCAAAGTTATAATATTAATATATTTCATATTTTTGAGTATAATATCTCTGTGATATATATCCAGCAGTGAGCAACAGATATCTGAACAATTTTAAAAAATACATGGTGTAGAAAAAAGGTTCTGAACTACTGAATGATTTAAACCAACACAGACATCAAGAATCAGCGTATGAATCTCAACAACGGTGACAATCAACAAAATAATCAGATAAAACTCTGAACATCACAAAACAGGCTACTAAAAAGCTGCAACAAAAACAACATCAAAAATAAAAGCAGATATAATAATAAAAGAAAATACTAAGGCAATTCAGCATAATGTATTCCTGCTGCAATGCATGCTGGGAGATACAGATGAGTTTTGATTGGAGGCTCCATCAAGTGCACTGCACTTTTATCATCACCGTTGTTGAGACTCATACGCTGATTCTTAATGTCTGTGTGTGTCTGAAAGATACAGTATTTCAAACCTTTCTTGTGCACAATATTTTAAAAATTCTTCTGATATCACAACACTGATGGATCACATGCTGTGGAATCATAGGACTTCTATAATCAATAATGTAAAACGATACTGGTTACTCACGTAACCTCGGTTCTCTCTAGAAGAGGGAACGAGTATTTGGGTAAGTTTAGCTTACGCTACGGGAAAAGTCATCTTTTCTCGAGATACTGAAGCCAAAAATTATCCTTAATTTTCATATATTGTCCACGCAGTGCAGCAGGCAGCTAGCAGAGCTAGAGCGAGCAATACTGTGCGCTCATTGGCTGCCGCGCGGCAACTGCTTTAGCCTACCGGTGAGCCCGGCGTGACGTCACGCCCAATGAGGGCGCGCGCGCCCTCGCGCCTCACAGCCCGCCAGAATGGGCGGCGTCAGAGCGTATATAAGGAAGGCTCGGAGGCTAAAACTCTGGTTTCTGTTGAATGAAGCGACATGAGCTTGCGGCGCGAGCACGGCAGGGAACGCAAATACTCGTTCCCTCTTCTAGAGAGAACCGAGGTTACGTGAGTAACCAGTATCGTTCTCTTACGAGAGGTTCTCTCGTATTTGCGTAAGTTTAGCTTACGCTACGGGAACCCCATTGTCAACGCCGTGCGCGCCTTGCATCCTCATATAAACCCCCGGAAGGCTCGGGGGGTCTAAAAAGTGGAAGAACAGGTGGCCAGCAGAGCGGGCCAACACATGTTCATAAACACTCATAGGGAAAAAGGATAGAGCGGCGAGGCCGGTCTAAATATCACTGACATACCCTGAGGTGCAGCTCGACCAGGAGAGCTAAATCGAGTAACTAGCCTGCGCATACATAAGCAGGACATAGACCCGACTTAGACTGACAGAAGTTTAGCCTGCAAGGCGGGAACTTCCAGGTTATAGAACCTGACAAATGTAGAGTAGGAGGCCCAGCCCGCCGCTGTACAAATGTCCTGAATGGAAATCCCGCTGGACCATGCCCACGATGAGGCCATGCCTCTGGTGGAATGAGCCCTTACGCCCAAAGGGCACTGCAGGTCTTTGGACGCATAAGCTGCGGCAATAGCGTCCACTATCCATCTGGATAGCATCTGTTTCGAGGCGGCGAGACCTTTAGCGCGGCCACCAAATGAAACAAAGAGCTGCTCCGAGCGCCGAAAAGCGGCGGAGCGCATGACGTAACACCTTAGAGCCCTGACAGGGCAAAGGAGGCTACTGTCATCCCCACTGCCGGACGGCAGAGCTGAGAGGGAAATAACCTGAGCTCTGAACGGGTTACCCAACACTTTGGGGACATAGCCGTGCCTTGGTTTGAGAATGACCAACGAGTCATTAGGTCCAAACTCAAGACACGCCGCGCTAACTGACAGCGCGTGTAAGTCGCCCACGCGTTTCACTGAAGCCAGGGCTAACAGAAAGACGGTTTTAAACGTCAGGTATCTCAACTCCGTAGAGCCCAGGGGTTCGAAGGGATAAGCTTTTAGGGCCTCTAGGACCAAAGACAGATCCCATATGGGTACCAGAGGTGGCCGTGGAGGGTTCAACCTCCTGGCCCCTCGCAGGAAGCGGGTAATGAGTTCATTCCTTCCCAATGTGCGGCCGCGCGCCGAATCGGCGAACACGGCGATAGCCGCAACATAGACCTTGAGCGTGGAAGGGGACCTGTCCGCGTCCAAAAGCTCCTGAAGGAAGTTCAAAACCTGTGGAACCCCACAGGATCGAGAATTCAGACCCTTTTCCGCGCACCATTTGTTAAACACAGACCATTTAGACGCATAGAGCCGCCTCGTTGAGGGAGCTCTGGATTGCGCGATCGTGTTAACTACTCCTTCTGGCAAATCAACGAATATCCGTTGATCACCCACGCATGCAGAGACCAGTGCTCTGGATGGGGATGCAGAATTGAGCCTCGGGCTTGAGAGAGAAGGTCTCCTTTCACTGGAATCGGCCACGGGACTGTTCCTGACAGCGCCGTCAGCTCTGGGAACCAAAACTGGTTTTCCCAGCGCGGGGCTATGAGGAGCACCGCGCAGCGCGTTTCCCTGATCTTCGCTATCACCTGAGGCAGCATAGAGATCGGGGGAAAAGCGTACAATGGGACGCTGGGCCAGATTTGGGCCAGCGCGTCCTCGCTTTTTGAGAAGAACCTTTGGCATTGAGCGTTCTCGCTCGTGGCGAAAAGGTCAACTTCTGCTTTGCCGAAACGACGCCACAGCGTCTGGACTGTTTGGCTGTGTAGAGCCCATTCCCCGGGGGGAACATTGTCCCTGGACAGTCTGTCCGGTCCGTCGTTTAGGCGACCGGGCACGTGCGCGGCTCTCAGAGAGCGCAGCGAGCCCTGAGCCCACACCAGAAGGCGCTCTACCAGAGCGCGCAAGGTTCTGGATCTGATTCCGCCCTGACGGTTCACATACGACACCACTGACATGTTGCACTGGCACCATGTGCGGACTAGCACATGGTGCCCGTGCAGGTATGGGAGAAAGTACTTCAGCGCTTTCTCGACCGCCAACATCTCCAGACAGTTTATGTGAAGGCTTTTCTCCTGGTCTGACCAACGGCCGTAGACAGGTCTGCCCTCGTGAAGCGCTCCCCAACATGAGTTGGACGCGTCTGTCGAGATCGGTGAAATCACCCCCATCGTAACTCCTAGTCGGTACCATTCGGCTGCCAGCCAGGGCTGCAGGGCTGAGACACAGCCCTGAGTCACTCTGACCCGAACGCGGCCTGAAGCCCACGCTCTGCGGCGCACTTTCGAATTCAGCCAGCATTGCAGCGGGCGCATTCGCAGTAAACCCAGCTGCAGAACTGCTGCAGCTGAAGCCATATGGCCCAACATCCTCTGGAAGGTTTTCAGGGGGAAATACCTGTCTTTTTGAAAAGAGGCGTCGAGGTGTCGAACACAGCGCGCGCGCTGTGTTGACAGCCTGGCTGTCATGGCCACCGAGTCCAGTTCTATTCCCAGAAAGGAGATTGACTGGCTGGGGATCAGAGAGCTCTTGGTCCAGTTCACCGAAAGACCCAGGCTTTCTAAGTGACTGAGAAGCAACATCCCGTGGGAAGCGAGCACTTCCGCTGATTGCGCCAGAATGAGCCAATCGTCCAGATAGTTCAGAATTCGCATCCCCTGTGATCTCAGGGGAGCGAGAGCCGCATCCATGCACTTCGTAAATGTACGGGGTGCCAGAGACAGGCCGAACGGAAGGACGGTGTATTGATATACCTGGCTGTCGAAGGCGAATCTCAAGAATGGCCTGTGACGGGGTATAATCTGAATCTGAAAGTATGCATCTTTCAGATCGAGAGAAATAAACCAATCCCTCGGGCGAATTTGCGCGAGGATTTGCCTGGTCGTGAGCATTTTGAACGGCCGTCTCATGAGAGCTTTGTTCAAATATCTCAGATCTAATATAGGTCTGAGCGCTCCGTCCTTCTTGGGAACGAGGAAATAACGGCTGTAAAAGCCTGCCTCGGTTAAAGAAGGGTGAACTCTCTCTATGGCCCCTTTGTGTAATAGTTTCGCTATTTCTGCGTGAAGCAGATGGGCTGCTTCCGAGCTCACCACCGTCTCGACGCGCGTTCGAAACCGCGGCGGACGGCGAATGAACTGTAGTGAATATCCCCGTATTACTGTATTCAGTACCCATTTCGACACGCCCGGAATAGCTTTCCATGCATCTGCACTCATAGCTAGGGGTCGAATGGCCTCTAGGTCCCGCCCGCTGCTCTGCGAGGGGCACGGGCCCTGAAGCGGCGAAAGCGCGCGCGCTGTCGGTGCTGGGAAACGGGGGCTCGCTGATAGCGACAACCGGCTGAGCAGTGCTCACAGACACGGTCTCTGGAGACTGAGAGCGCGCTGTAGTGGGCAGCCCGAGGCGCGAACGCGGGGCGGGCATGAGAGTGTTTACAGGAGAGTGTGAGCGCTGAAGAGCGGGCACGGAACTCTTTATTAAAACACGGCTGGTGGCATGGGGCTTTATGTGATCTAAACCCTGAATGTGTGAAGCAGAGCGGGCAGTGTGTGGGAGTGAGCACTGGACAGTGGGCACATTTCCTACACTTAACACTCGAGCGGCAACCGCACGCTTTATGTGAGTGTGCTCTGTGGGATTCACAGGGGAGATCGTGCTTGTGTGTAGACATGAACACTTGGGAGTGGGCATATTTACTACACTCATAACACCGCCGGCATGAGCCGGGTGACCAGACATTATGCTCTTTTTGCGATTTATCTGGGTTGCCGTAAAAACGGCGTTTGGGTGCAGGCGAGAGAGTTTTGAAACTGGCTCGTTGGCTGCGGAGAACACTACTGCAGTAGCCTTTACTAAGGGGACTGGCAGAGGAAGGCAGATGAGTTTGGACGGCGGTCCGGCCCCGGCGGGACTCCACCGTCTTTTCCTCCCAGCGCGTGCTAGGAGGATTTCGCAGGCTCAGGTTTCAGCGTCGAAAAGCGTCGACGAAGCTGGAGAGCGGAGTCTGGCTGAAACTGGAGTGTCCCAAGACTTAGAGAGCTCCGCGTGGAGCTCAGGCAGGAAGGGCGCTGGTCTGGACGCTGGCGAGTGGCTGCGGCTGGGTAGGAAAAACCCGTCGAGCCTGTTCGGTGCGGGCACCGCAGGCTGGGACCATTCGAGACCCAGGTGTTCGACGGCCAAAGTGAGGAGGCGGAGAAGCTCGGCGTCCACACTGGCGTGGGTCCTACCAGACTCGCGTGTAGAGGAAGAGGCGGAGCGGTGAGAACCGGTCCACCCTTCGCTGTCTGATGCCAGGAGAGAGCAGCTGTCCAGAAGGGCGTCGTCCTCCACTTCATCCCCTGAGGCGACGGCACCGAGGGCGAGAGCCGGCGGCTGCGCGTCGGGAAGCGGGGGCAGAGAGGGAGAGAGCGAGGCTCGCGAGAGGGGCTCCGGCGAAAGCCTGACTCGGGTCTCGGGCTCCGGTGGTCTCTGGGAGCGGCGCTTCTTCTTCCGCGGCGCAGAGACTGGAGCGGGGTCAGCGTTGAACAAGGCGAGTCGAGCCCGCAGGGTCGACATCGGCAGTTCTTCGCACAATTCACAGCCGCCCGAAGCCATGGCAATGGCAGCGTGGTCACGTCCCAGGCAGAGAGCGCAGATAACATGGCGGTCTCTATCGCTGAGGTGAGAGCGGCACGAGCCGCAGGAATTACGAGGCATTTTGAAACAAACGCCTCTGCTCTTTTAGTGTCGCGTGTAGCGAAACACACACACACACAAAACAAGCAAGAGAAAGGATATATTGTCGCCGGATAGCGTTGGGCGTGACGTCACGCCGGGCTCACCGGTAGGCTAAAGCAGTTGCCGCGCGGCAGCCAATGAGCGCGCAGTATTGCTCGCTCTAGCACTGCTAGCTGCCTGCTGCACTGCGTGGACAATATATGAAAATTAAGGATAATTTTTGGCTTCAGTATCTCGAGAAAAGATGACTTTTCCCGTAGCGTAAGCTAAACTTACGCAAATACGAGAGAACCTCTCTTAAGAGAACTAATGACACATATAATCAAAGATAAGACTCTATAAGAGCTCAGTGAATCAAACATGGTGATTGCCATCATCGACACACAACCAACATCACATGATTAATGTCTCTCTGATTTCCAAGCCATAATCAGTATGTTTTATAAACAGAGTTATAGCAGGCAGAGAAAAACTATTGTCAGACAGTCAAGGGTCAAGAGCCCAACTAAAGCAGTCACTGATCTCCATCACGGTGAGTTCAAATGAAACAATAAATCATCAACATCTAAACCTCTGTTAATTCTCAAACAGAACTGTAGACATCTGACAGAAATAAAGTCAGTCTGGTTAGTAATAAGTGAAGCTGGTAATGCTGTTTGTGGAGTTGTTTAATCCTCCTCTGCCGAGATCTTCACAGATTTAATGTCTTCTTTTCTCTTCAGTTGATTTCATCTTAGGCTGTGGCTGAAGTCAGTTGTAGTTCTTGTGTTTCTGCTCGTCTCTTTTTTTCTGTTCTTGTTGTTTCTCTAAATGGACATTCCCAGAATTCCCTGTGTGACACTTCACATTTGATGCTGTTTCATTTAAATAATTAAGTTTCTTCTTGTTTTGTTTTTTTATCAGTTTTATACATTTGGGGTTTATATTACATCATATATTGTTTAATGAATGTTTATGGCATTATTTGGAGTCATTTGTGTGTCACCATGATGGTGTTTTGTATTTGTGTGTATGACACTGTGCACCTTCTTAATATTAACGTGCCTCAGTTTGTGGAAAACTAATGCTATACTTAAATCATTGTGTGTTTTTCTTTTTTACCACCTGTGTTATTATGATGGTTATCAGTATATTACAAAGATATAAAACAGACTTTAATACTTTAGTGATATTTAATGATAACATTTATCAATTTATGTAATATAACGGTTGTCCTGTGAAAACTAAAAGGTTCCTACTGTATTTTTTATGGTAAAGTACTGGGAACCACAGCTGATGTTTTTTTTACCACACATTTAAATCCTGCTGATATTTTTTTTGTTGTTGTTTTTTTCAAAGTAAGGTTGCTACCATATTTTTTACGGTAAAATACTGGCAACCAAGCTGACGTTTTTTACCGTAAATTTTACAGGGTTTTTTTACATTGTGTTTTTTTTTTGCCCGTAAATTTAAATCCCGTAAAACATAAAAGGTTGCTACCTTATTTTTTACGGTAAAATACTGGCAACCACAGCTGCCGTTTTTTTACTGTAAATTTCACAGGGTTTTTTTTAACAGTGTATATATGTATATATATATATATTTATGTTTATACATATATTCTATAGCTACACCTGTATACTGCCTATTACCCAACACTTTTCTTAAGCCTGAGAATCGATTCATAAAAAAGTAAAATGTGCAACAGACAGAAGATGCATATTCCACTATTGGTTAAGAACGTCTTGCTCCATATACATCCCTCAAAAAAAAAAAGAAAAAAAAAAAAAAAAGATTCAGGCCCTTCATAGATATGACACATTTAATTTTTTTTTCACTTCACTTATATCTAATTAGGAGTAATGTATATTTATATTTAATGAGTCTAACATAAAATATTTAAATAGTGTCATCTATGAAATGTATTTAAGTTTGATCAACTCAATTTAGTTACATTTAGGAAAGAGGAGCTCCTTCTGCCCATAGGCTATCCATAGGCCCATATGCCTATCAGACTCAACAGCTTTTGATGATACATTAAATGTTACTCACAGAAAGAATCATAAATAAATGCAAAAAAAAAAAAAAAAAAAAAACTTGTACCTGTCATGGACCTGCTGGACTCCTCCCCCTCAACTTTGCTTTTTTCCTGTTTATTGCATCTCCCCTACAGGTGGGCGAAGCACAGGTGTGGCGTGGTGCGTGTGATTGCTTCCTGGATCTTGGGCTTTAAAATCTCTCCAGACCTGGCTGTGGGAGGCCACCGCTTCTCCTCCTCTCCCGCACCTTTTTGCCATTTTCTTTTCTTTATGCACGACACCTCATTTCTCTTGTTGCATACATTTTTATTTCCCAACCTAACATCTATACTGACTTTATTTAACCAACGTTGTTAATTCTTTATCTTTAATAAATATATTTCTTTATGGCAATTCCGCGTGGTCTTCCCTCTCTGGTTACATAGCCTAGAATAGGCAGGATGTAACATACCATTGTAGCAATTCACAAGTGAACTGAAGCTGTGACAGCAGATATCGTGGTAGTACTCGACTCATTGAACTGAGAGCAGAATCTCTCCGATATGAACAGAGTGCGCTGTAGTGTACAGAGAATTTGAATGACGCTTCTTAGCAGACTGCATAACAACTTCCTGGAAGCTTAAGTCTTAGTCTTTGTGTATACATAGTCATCATTTACCATTGTCTCTTGTCTAGCTTTGTTCTCTGTTATGGCGAGTAGATAATGCATTTTCTAAGTCTACCCTGAAGAAGGCGAAGGAGCAGTCTACCCTTCCGTCGCCGTCAGTCCGTGTCTATTTTTGAATGGGATTGATAGAGACGTCAGACGTCAGACCGGCGGCGACGTCACGGCGGCGTCACAGTAGTAACGTATACTTTACGGCGACGTGGCGACGGCGTACGTGAGAAATGTATAAAAAATCATAACGTCTGAACCAGGCACGTCGCCTAATAAGACGCCTGATACACACGTCATCCCTCAGTACGTCGCCTAATAAGACGCCTGATAAACACGTCGTCCCTCTGTACGTCGCCTGATAAACACGTCGTCCCTCTTTACGTCGCCTAATAAGACACATGATAAACACGGCTTCCCCAATGTATTTCGCCTTTAAACATTTCAAAGTTTGCATTAGTAGATGTACTTGTTATAGGCTATTGCTTTTAGCCTACAGTAAACTCATTTCTCAAAAAGGGCCACTGGTGCTTAATAACTAAGTTTAGCCTATTCAATGTTTAATAGGCTATACAGTCAAAAGTTTTTGAACGGTAAGATATTTTAGACAGTAATATTAAATATTGAAATAGGCTATTTATACAACTTAAAATAACTGTTTTCTATTTGAATATATTTTAAAATGTCATTTATTCCTGCAATCAAAGCTGAATTTTCAGCATCAGTCTTTAATGTCACATGATCCTTCAGGAATCATTGTAATATGATGATTTTATGCTCAAGAAACATTTATGATTATTATCAATGTTAAAAACAATTGTGTACAATTTTGTTTTTACAATTATTTGATTAATAGAAAGTTCAAAACAACAGCAACTATCTGAAATTTGCCAGCACAGAAATAAATTGCATTTTAAAATATATTAAAATGAAAGGTTTAAATTGTATAAATTTTAAATTGTGAAACAGTTTAAATTAAATAAATATTTCACAATATTATTGTTTTTGCTGTATTTTGAATCAAATAAATGAAGCCTTGGAGAGCAGAAGAGACTTAAAAAGATCTTACCGTTCAAAAACCGATGTAGCCTAACTATATTGGCTGTTACGCTAGTGTGTAAAATATTTTTAACATGTTTCAATTTCATTAAGTCCTTATTTCAACATTTCGACATAAGTATCTCGTTATTTCGACATAATACGTTGTTATTTCGATATATTATCTGTTATTTAGACATAATAATGGGACATTCTAATCTGCATTAAGCCACATTAAGCATTCTTATAATGGTTATATGGGAGGAAAATTCTTAACGTGTAATTAAACATCTAATTTTTTGAACATATAGTATAGCCTACTTTATTATGATTTTAGTATCATAATGATTTATAAATGCAGGCACAATTATCCGTGAACTTGATAAATGTTGCAGATGTTTTATGCGCAAATAAATGCCTTAGTTTGAACTGTGCAAAATTCAGAATTAATTGAATATGCAGCAATTTGTACAAATAGAGAGTCTTTAGACATGTTGTAGCCATTAAATAAGCACATTTGGTTTCATATTTGTTACAATATTATAATGTTATTTTTTTCCCCATCTATGTTGATAATGAAAAGTGAACAGCATGAGTAAGATTGGATGCACAATATATCGGGAGACATGATTTTGACCACTTCATAAGTTTTGTTTTTAGGAAACCTTTCTTTAAAGTGAATTTCGTTTTGTATAAATTGTACCTTAATTTTAAGCAATTTTTCATTAACCAGTTGCCTGGATTTAATAGGCTAAATAAGAAGCAAATAGCAGACAATATAATCTGGAGGCGCCCGCGCGGTCACTTGCATTGCACGTGAACTGGAGCGCATCTCATCCTAACTTAACCAAAACTCAGCGTTTGTATAAAATTGTATTAATTATAAATTGTGAAACAGTTTAAATTGTAAAAATAAAAAATGGACATTCCTTGTATTATTTTATTCTATGTTTCGGTACTTTTCGGTGCATTTCGGAATATGGACGAAACTTGTGCTGTTGAACTTATTTAGCAACTTAAAAACACGCTAACAACACAAAAAAAATGAACCAATATATTTCTAAGAATGCAAATAGATGTTTGAGGTTTCAAAATGAAACTGTTGGCTATAGCAAAACATTACAGATTAAGTGCAATCAAACACTAGATAAACAATGGTTTGCTCTTGATGTCAAGTGTAACAATTATCGTCAGGCCTCTTGCGCCCTCTGTTGGCATTTGTTATAATACATAATATACATAAGTTCATTGTTTATATATTTCTTCATGTATTTTAATAGTGTTGTTAAATAAAACAATAAAATTAATTACTTTTAATACTTTATTTGAACCAATTATATTGCCTCATTTGTAATGTATTTAAGTCATACTAAAGGCTATTGTTCACTTCAGATCTATCTTTCTGACCAAAAAATATATAAATAAAATAGTCGACACTGACAGCCCTAGTTTTGAACATTTGAGCATGAACCTACATTGTTTTACATTTTGTGACTAAAAGACTATTTCCCTGTCTTATATTTTTTCATTGTTGATTTCTTGAAAATAATAGGCTATTAAAATACTTTCTTGTCACCTTCTCCTGAAAACAATATAGTGAATAGTTTCATATTGTGTATTCGCCCATTATGGTCAACTGTGTTAATTAAAATTATTACCACCTTCAAAAGTAAAAACTCAGAATGACACATTCCAGAATATTATGTTTATAGATAATGAATTTATCTGTTCAACTTTAAAGTTGTAGCGTTTATACGCCCGTATAAATCTAATTAATTATTATTCATAACGAATTATGATCATTAATTAATAATTTAATTATTTTCAGAATTTACTGTAGCAGAATCAATAGTATGATCATTTTATCGGTTCATCCAATGAACAGAAAGCATAAACAATTATTAACTCTAGGAAATATAATATCTTCCTGGCCAAGAAAGAATAATCCCCAGCTAACAATAAATTACGAAGTAAATTAAGGGTAACAGCATAGGTAACTTAAATCGAAGTTCAAGACAATAAATTTGTAAGCAGATATACACAAGTAATCTCTTTGTTCAAATACAAACAATACTTTATTGATTAATACTAACACATAAAGCTAATTATCTAAAATATCTAACACAAACCCACGCACACGCATACGCACACATTCATACAAGTTACAGAAAGAAATAAAGAAAGAATGAGTTTGGAAAGAATGAGTTTAAGGGAAAGAGGAAGAAAATTCAGAATTTCTATATGCACTTGTAAGACATGACCTGAACGAACCATCAAGCATTAATTCAACCCTTCTATCGTTTTAGGCAGGTTATTAAATTTATATCAATGCACCAGTTCAGTTTAAGGGTCTGGAGGTACTTGCGTCTTTGCTTTCGGGGATTCCCTTGGGTTTCCCGTTCGTTCGTTGGCTGGTCTCCTCGTGCCTGATGTGTGGGCCGACCAGTCACGTGGTGTGCTGGCGGAATGAAAGTCTTTGTTTGAAGCTGGCTTTGCAGAAGAAACGTGGCTCGAAATCTTGTCGCAAAACTTAACTTAGAACCGAGACTCACAACGAAAAAGAAAATGATAACTCAGAAAAGAAAGAAAATTGAGAAGAGAGTAGGCTATAGTAAGATGGCTTGAATAAAGCTGTTGAACCCGTTCTTCTGATCTTAATTTGGGTTGATCTGCTCGTCTGTTAACGTTACATGGTTACTAAACCATCGTCTGCCGTCTTTGTTCTGCACTCGTTGAGAGCTCTTCTGTATCAGAACATTTTGAACGAAATAACTTTTTTCCCCAACGCTCTGCGCTGGTTTTTAAAAAGTTTTTTTAAAACAAAAAAGGTTTGTTAGGCTACTCCTACAAATATGTCATGACTGCTGCTTTGTTTTCAAAGTCATAAATCATGTCTTCCCTGGGGGGTTTCTCTAATTTAAAGACCAGATGCAACAGTTTAGGCATTATTTCTAATTATCAGAATATGAAACCTTTTACACAGATTTAATTCCAGCCATCTTGCTAGTTGTGTTCGTAAGATAGCATTGATATGAAACAGTACACACTTTCATTCACACCTCTAATAGTTATAACAATTACATGAATTATATGGGATCAAAGCATATTAAAACACACACAGGTGAAACAACACACGTAAAACAACATAGAATTCTGTAATTGCGTGATGTCTGATCATAAGTCCATTGAAAATTGTTCTTGAATGATTTTATGTATAGTTATTGGTAAGAATCAGTTCTCTGGTTTGAAGAGACAGAACACTGTTTGTTCGTTCAGAGGTCTTAAGGAGGAGGGGTTCAGGAATGTTGTGGGGGTTCAGTAACATCTGCTGGTATCGATCCGTCTTGCAAACTATCAAAGTTGACCAATAAAAGTCGTTGGTCCGCAGCCTTTCCGACGCCTGTTGGTGATTTAGGTCAGTCAAGAATTGCTCTGGGATGAGTTTTATGGATTCTGATAGGTAAGTCTCTTTGTATGCAACGTTTATGGGCTTCAGACAGCCCTGAGGTCACAGGTATTTCCTGCTGAAATCTGTTTGTCTCTCTCATGGGACCTTGGGTCTCGGTCATCTCTTAACCAGTCAGCGCTTCGGCAACAAAGCTAGTATTGACCAGTTATTTCGTTAGTGCTGGGGGTCAGTTTTAAACAGCCCGACTGGTTGGCGCCTGGCCCCGATGACAAGATGGATGAGGATCATGAGACGTTCTGAACAAGTCTTCCCCCCTCATTCATCGAGAAGCAGAGAATTTGAATTAATATTCAAAAAGAAGATTAGTCGGTGGTTGGTTCCTTCTCATTGTCGCTACAAAGTTGTTGTTAATAATTGTGCAAAAAGTTGTGACTTTGATGGTGTATAATTTGCATAGTCCTCATATCCAGTAGAAAGTGAGTGAATTATTAAAAAAAAATACTATGCCCGTAAACCATTCAGAGATGACATTAATGAGATACACAACTTTGTATACAATACACAATTTGTATCAAAGATATTTTCAATGTCATCAGAACACAAGAAAAGAATGATTGATTGGAAAGATAACAAAGGAAAGATAAGAAAAGCTAGGGCGAAAATAGATATTAATTTATTGTGATACGACATTGGAGTCACACGTTGGTGTCTCGTGTCTGTGATGAGACGTGCTGTGGTGCGACGTTGGTGTCACGCGTCTGTGATGAGACGTGCTGTGGTGCGACGTTGGAGTCACACGTTGGTGTCACGCGTCTGTGATGCGGCGTACCCCTTCTGTCACCTAAAAGTACACGACTGTCGACTTCGGTAAGTTATCCGTGGCACTATCCACTCGCCATACTCTGTAACCACTCTTGGTGAGTGTTAGGTTTTGTTCAAGTCCTTGTTTATTTTGTTCATGTTTATTTGAATAAAACTGCTCATGGGTTCTCACTGCAACCTGCCTCAGTGGACTTACGTTACAAGAACTGACTTCTTTTTCAGAATAGTAGGCCACAACACAATTTCGCTTATAAGCACAACACCCATCATATGAGTCTCCTTAAACTTTGATATCATGCCAATTGCTTCATCTACTGCATCTTTTTACTAGATTTAACATTGTATCATAAACGTAACACATAAGTTCCATTGTGATTCCTCTGTAAATGAGTTTCACAATGAAGGGTATGTGTAAATGTATCTTTAATGTGGCTTCTGTGTCTTGGAGGTGTAAAGTGGTTCAGAACAGGTTAGTGTTCAATGTTACAAACTGATTTACTGATGTACTTTTTGTAGATTGTTATTCCAATAAAACACATCATGACCCAGTGTCGCCTTTTCCCTATTGATGGTTGCCACAGAGATTATAGCAATAATCTTGACTTCCTGTCAACACAAATGTCTAAAGTATTTATTCCCTCTCTAACTTTTAAATTCTCAGTCTAAGAATTTGCATTTAATGTGTTGAATAAGTGGCACCTGTGTTGTTTAGTGTCAGATACTGTAAATGAATATGATTTGGGAGGACTGAACAAAAATTGTTCCAGTGATAATTTCCTTTTTACAGATTTGAGTGATTGTTGATTTGAACACGTGCAATAAGTCACTGCTTAAAAAGGTCTGCCAAAAGCTTGAAAATAAAATGCTGTCAGACATTACATGTGTAAAATGTCAAGTCAAGTCAGTGACATTTAGTGGAATTAAAACACAAGTCTGCAAAATAAAATTTGACAAAAAGTGTCTGCATTTGCTGTTGAAATTAAAATCAAAAAGACGATCAGATGGTCTTTTTGATTATAAATGTTGTCTTTTGCATACCTGGTGTTTTATGTGACGTGCAGCAGAACTCATACACGCATACGTGGCATCTGAAGTCAGTGTACAAAACACAGCACAGAGATTTATACACATCCAGAAAGACTGACATTCACTCTTCAGGTGATAAACCCACATTTTTGAGTCAATTACATGTTTTTACAATTAATAAGCTGAAACATTTCTACTGTGTTGATTTGGTTTTGTTGTAGGGCAAGTTTAATGAGTATTTCACTGAAATAACAATTTATTTAAAATTCATTCAAGTGAAACAAGAAAAGTAAATGGTAAGAATAGAGAGAGGTTAGTTTTTGTAGGCTATAAATAGCTTTTTTTTTTGAATAGTTTGATCAGTGCACTGTCATTTTGTTTTTTTAGTCTCTTAACATTAGAAACATTTTTACTAGGATTTGTCATCACTGGTCGTCCTCTGTTTCAGTGTCTGATCTGTGTTGAGCGTTACCTGGCAGTGGTTCATCCAGTAACCTTTCTGAAGTACAAACCTCACAGATATAGATTGATCTGCTGCACTGCAGCCTGGATAACTATTCTTGGCTCCTGTTTTCTGTGCCTGTTATTTTCTTACAACTTTAAATTGACATTGTTCTTGTCGGGGCAGTTCCTCATCTTCTTCTCCATCCAGTTGTTTTTTGTTGTGTCTGTTCTCAGAGCTCTGAAGCAGTCAGGACCAGGAGAGAGAAGGAGAGAGAAGGAAAACTGCATGAAGAGAAGAGCATTTAATCTCATTCTAATAACTACTGTGAGCATGACTATTATGCATGTCCCATATGTAGTCATAGGAGTTGTTACCATTCTGAAGAAACAGATTATTAAGGCACTTTGGTCCACTGGTTTGATTTGTTATGTGCTGGCTGGTTTTGTTCAGCCTGTTCTTTATCTGCACCGGGCTGTAAAACTCCCTCTTTCTTCGAAATGATAGAGTGTTTGATTCAAAATGGGCAAGTTAAAGCAGCTCAATGATGCCTCCAAATATTTCTTTAGCTGTGTCCAAGAATTAACACAGCTTTTTGTGTTTTAAATGTAACATGCTAAGTGTGTAATACATTGTGATTCCTCTGTAAACACTTTAGTCTCACATTAAGTTGTTTTTAAATGTACAGTATGGCTACATTTTTGTGGAACATATGCTATATATCCAATGTTTTCAACATGCTGATTCTTAAAGTTTGCTTTTTTTATTTTTTATTAATGGATTCATTTAAATCATTTAAATATGGCCTAAACATATACAGTAAGAACACAACACCTCAAATACATACTAAAAATGTAAACATAAGCAATGACTGTATCTCTGTTAATGTTCATATTACAGTTTTTCTTGATTGTTTAAACACTATAACCAGGCTTTTGAACTAAAATTTAAAAACCATAACGCCATTTATCAAAAAGCACACTCATTTCCCTAAACTATAAACACTATTCCCTGTTTTGACACATGAGTCAGATTTGTTGAACTGTCACTGCAAAACTCTACACACAAATCCCTTCATTTCTCATTGCCTACACCATGTTGTCATATAGAAAGCATTAGCATTCAATATTGTTCACACAAGTCAGCACAGCTTCAGCTCAGTTAGCAACAATTACCCATGTGGAAACACTAAGAGTCAAAATTGAACACATACCAATCAGAACCTTCAATAGATTGATAAAAAGGGCCCAAATCAGTTTATTGAGTTTTGGAACAATGGATCCAGAAAGACATGAAGGAAGAGATCGAGGAGGGATAAGAATGAAGAGGAGGAAGGGCAAGGGCAAGAAGACAAGCAGTCTCAGATGAAATTCAAGCCACTCTAGTTGCCCATGTCTTTGACAATGGTATGACTATGAGGGAGGCTGGGCTACGAGTAAGGCCAAATTTGAGTCGCTTTACCGTCGCCTCGAGAACCTTCAGGGAGGAGTGGTGGCAAACAAAATTCTATCACTGAATAAGAGACAAACATTTCCTATAGTCTTTGATAAGGTTTATTTTCTTGCAAGAAAAGGCCAGCAGTCGTACAGTCACACAGAGTGGCTGCAGAGTGTGACAGTGAAGGGAGGGCATCCTTTCTCCTTTATAGTCTTGACTCCCAGAATGTTATCTTTCTAGGCCAATGATGGTATTTCAACCATACGTGGAACAGAGTTGTTCATCATATTGTCTCCTTGAGTGGAGGCCCTCCCGTAAACTACCAACATTATTTACCATTCCAATACACTTTCATATTAGAATAAGGTTTGTGTGTGCTCTTTTACTGTCATATGATGGTCACACACATCTTAAGTAAATATGAAAACAAAAAACAAAAAAAATTAGAGAGAAAAAAAAGAAAAAAAGAGTAAAACAGACCTTTGTGTGTGTGTGTGTGTGTGTGTGTGTGTGTGTGTGTGTGTGTGTGTGTGTGTGTGTGTGTGTGTGTGTGTGTGTGTGTGTGTGTGTGTTGAACTGTGTAATACATGAATGAATAAAAATGTGCCAATGTATCCATTGGTTATGTATTTTGTGTTCATCATGTGAAAAGGTTTGTGAGGGGGGGAACCACAAGCAACATAACTTACCAGTTTTGGAAATGTTGTTTTGAATTTATTGCACCAGTGTGTAAGACTATGTTGTAGTGTGTGTGATTTTGAGGGCTTGTGTGTCCTGTCTGAGGGCAAAGTTTTTTTTTTTTCAGCAAGAGTGAATGGTTTTCAGTGTAGAGCTTCATTTTGACCTGAAAATAGGATGTTTGGGGAATTGGGTGAGACGTTATGGATTTGTGTTTACAGTTTTGAGAATACGAGGCATAGTTTCAAGAAATGTGTTTAAGCAATCGAGAAAAACTGTAATCGCTCATACATTTATTCTGTGGGACTTTTTGTGTCTGTATGTCAGCAGAGTTTGAAATCGCTGCCCGTAATTATTCTTGAGAAAACTATAAGTTTTGTCCATTTGAAAAAGCTGTCAGTCAAATGCGCATTAAACACAGTAAGCATCTCAAATAGTCGTATATTATTTTCTTCTTGAACTATTTTTATTTTGTGATGAACTTGAGCATTTTTAACATGTGTAATTTGTGGATGTAAGATTACCAGGGCACACAGATTAAACTAAAATAATGATGTGCAAGGATAGATCATTTGTAGCATTCCATAAATAATAGGAATTAGAATTGTTCATTTTAATTTCATGGTGACTTCAATGTTGTTTTTGGTTGCCACTGTCATTGTGGTTTGTGCATTAAAAGATGAAATCTGCTCGTCCATATCAAACTATTTAACATGTTCAAGGGCGTGATTAATAAAATTTGTCTTTACTGTTTTATAAACCCTTTGAATTTTTTTTTTTTCTTTTTTTTTTTTTTTTTTTTTCACGGGGCCATCTCAGTAAGTATGGTTTACCAGGTGACCATCTATATTGTGTGTGGGACGGGCAGGTTTTGTCAATGACCCAGTGTCACCTTTCCCTTATGCAGGCTTTCCACTGAGAATGTTGCATTAAACTTGACATCCTATCATAACACAGATGATTAAAGAGTTTGTTCTCTCTCCTTTTCAAATGCTTGGTATAAAGATATGCATATTTGGTGTTGATTGAGTGGCAGGTGTGCTGGCCAGTGTCAGAAATATGGCTAATTTCTTTAAAGATTTATGGACTATTTGATTTTCTACTGTATATATAAAAAACACATTAATTTAGCTGGTGTGAGTCCCAGTTTTTCTGTGAAGGTCAGCTTGTAAAATGTGGCTTGGTGCACAATTTTTAAAGTCAAATCAACTTGGTAAAGTCTGGAGAAATTAAAACAAAAAAGATGGTCCTTTTAAATAATATACACACAAGACAGTAAATTAAATTTGAGACAAAAGTTGTCAACAAACACAATTTAGTGGTTTTCCTTCTAAAAAATGTTTATCTAAAAATCACTGAGCTTCTAGTGGGATCCTTACCTGGAAACTCAGAAGGCCTTGTATTCAGTGCTAGAATGGGGACAGGAATTTACATTAAAAAAGTTTTAAAGTTATTGCCGGATAAAACATATTCTGATGAGGCCACCATACTTACTTTTACTTCATTAGTTCATTGCCATTGCATTGTTTCCTGCCTATGGCTCCTACTTATTCCTGCCTATGGCTCCTACTTATTCATAACACCTACTTATTCAATTTGGGTCACAGGGAACAAGTTATGCCCAGGAGTAAAACAAAACAAAAAAACATGAACTTTCTTTTATTTCTAATGCTCTTCAATTGTTTTATAAATGAATTGACTGTGAGATGTCTGATGCATTTTAGGTTGTTTCTAATAGGAAATGTAACTATCGGTGCTGTAATGTCCCACAAAGATTAATTAAATAAATCTTCTTTTAGTCCAAGTGCATTTAAATTGCTTTTTTATTTTATTTACATATGGTTGTTTGAGTATGTGTTATGTTTGACGCATTTCAGGGTGTGCTGCCAAAAGGAAAACTAAATGTTCCCCCTTTTTTGTGCTGCAATATCCTGCCTTGTTAAACTTAAAATAAAACTGAGAACTAGAAAAAAAAAAAAACTTCTATTGATTTATGTTTGTAAGTAAATGTCAATAAAATATCGCAAGCTTTCAATTTATTTTATGTTTAAATGAAAATAATCAGAAAGTCTGTTTTTTTCTCTCTCTCAATCATTTTATGATTTCAATGTATTTGCATATCTGCTGTTTTCATGCTCATATATTCTTGTGACAGCTCTGAAGTCAGTGTACAAAACACAGCACAGAGATTTAAACACATCCAGAGAAACTGGACATTCACTCTTAAGGTGATAAACTCAATTTTTTAATCAGTTTCTTGTTTTAAGCCACAACAATATGGAAAAATGTTGCTGTTTTTCAATATTGTCAAAATGCATGTTTTGTTTAGCAGTTTTAGCTCTGATTATTTGAGTTTAAATTGGAAACTTTCTTGAAATACATATTGGTTGTACTTCTCTTTTTTCCTCTTTTTCATATGATCTGTGGGTTACTGAACTGAGAAGACAAACACAGAGGAAATGAATAACTCTACAATGAACTTCACCACAACTGAAGCATCAAACTGCACAATGCATTCCATTGGGCTAATGGACTCTCTGGAAATCTGTGTGTACAGCATCAATGTCTTATTTTGTCTTCCTACACACTCCTATATTATATGGCTCATCATCACAGGAAGAGGAAGTGGAGTTGCATCAGAGTTCTTCATCCTCAATCTCTCTGTTTGTGAGCTTGGTATCTGTCTGAATAGTGTAGTCTTTGTATTGTCATTGTGGTTTACAACTCTTTCAAGTTTTGAACTATCCCTTACTGGCCGTCCTCTGTTTCAGTGTCTGATCTGTTTTGAGAGTTACCTGGCAGTGGTTCATCCTGTAACCTTTCTGAAGTACAAACCTCTCAGATATAGAGTGATCTTCTGCACTGCAGCATGGGTAATTAATTTTGGCCCTTGCTTGAGTTGCATGTTTAATTTAGCCTCAGGAAACAGATATATACATACATGGCTCTCATCACTGCAAATGGTACTGGTCTTCTCCATCCAGTTGTTTTGTGTTGTGGCTGTTCTCAGAGCTCTTAAGCAGTCAGGACCAGGAGAGAGAAGGAGAGAGAAAAAGGAGGAAAACCACATGAAGAGAAAAGCATTTAATATTATTCTAATAACTACTGTAAGCATGGTTTTCCTATTTGTTCCAAGAATAATCACAGGATTCTCTGAAATCCGGACATCAGACAGTACTCCGACAACCTGGTTTACTGCTTTGACTTGTTTTATTATGGCTGGTTTTGTTCAGCCTGCTCTTTTTCTGCACCGCACTGGAAAACTTTCCTGCCTCTGTTCATCATAAAATTTGCAGTACTAGATTAAGTTAATCTTGTGCAAATTATTGATAACTTTTGATAAAGTAGAACTGCAACACATGGGCATGTGTACATTTCTGATGATTGTGACTGTACAGTGCAAATACATTTGTCACCTCTGTCACAATAATTAGTATGTGTAAATGTACCTTGTCATGGTATACATCTCATAATTTAATAAATGCTGAAGATTTGCATATTAGGTCTTTCAATTTCATTTTCAGATGTATAAAGATCTTGTGATCTCGGGACATTCATAGTTCACTCTCAGAAAAAAAGGTACGAAAGCTGTCACTGGGGCTGTACCTTTTCAAAAGGTACACTTTTGTTCCTTTTAGGTACTAATATGCACCTTTTAAAAAGGTACAGCCCCAGTGACCTTTTTTTCTGAGAGTGTTCCATTCATAATTTCTCCTTTAAAAGCTTGATTGACATTTGATTATATTTTCTTTTACTGTATATGAACCATTATACCAAATTAGTTCAAACTGAGGTCATACAATAAATCAATTTAAAAAGACATTTAGAAACACAGCACAGAGATTTATACACATCCAGAGAGACTGACATTCACTCTTCATGTGATAAACTCTTTTTAAATCAATTTGATTTGACTTGATTACACCTTTCCATTCTGCTCTTCTTCCTTTAGATCAGTTTTAATTGTATACACCACACTTGAAGCATCTACAAACTGCTCAACTCAGTTCATTGGACCACTGGGCATTCTGGAAAAGTGTACGAACAGCTTCAGTTTCCTTTTTGGTCTTCCTCTCCTATGTGATCTGGCTCATCATGGTAGGAAGAGGAAGTGGAGTTGCATTAAGAGTTCTTCATCCTCAATCTCTCTGAATGGTTTGATCTTTATACTCTGTTTGGTTTGCAAATCTCAGGACATTAGAAACTGTTTTACTAGGACTTACCATCAGAGTGATCTTCTGCACTGCCTGGATAATCACACATGGATCTTGTTTGTATGGCATGTTTACTATTCACAAAACATGCTACATGTATGGTTTATGTCAATGCAGCTGCTACTGGTCCTCTCCATCCAGTTGTTTTGTGTTGTGCAAGTAAAAGATATGTTTATTTAGAGAGCTGGTCAGATGCAGGGAGAGTGATGATGAGTAGTACACTGTAAAAAATGGCTGTGAAATCTACAGTTATTTACTGTAGATTTCACAGTAACATTACTGTATAAGATTTTTACAGTAGAATATTGTAAAGTTTACAGTAAGACCGTAAAAATCACAGTAGTCCAAGCATTACAGTTTAAATCACAGTAGTCAAATCATTACTGTAAAAAAATCACAATTTAGCCACTATAGTACTGTAAATAGTAAAGTAAACTACTGTATTTTCCTTTTTTTATCATATCTTTCTTTGTACCCCTTTCACATGGACCCAGATTATTGTTGTTCAGAATTCATTACCGGAATATGATATAAATACTCGATGGTGAGCTATAAGTAAAAGTGTAATATTATTAAATTAAAATGTGTCATGTAACTTGTACTGATGCACCTGCTGCAGGAGCTTTCTATTCCATACAATATATATTTTTTTAAGAATTCACATAAGATTCTAAGAATATTTTTTGTTTGTTTGTTTTGTGACTGTAAATGGGTGTTTGGGTGTAAATGGGTGTTAACAGGGCAATAAAATATTTGATAAGCCTTATCTTAAACTTTTCCAAAGTCTCCCCTGACATGGTCTAACAATATAGGCTTCATAAACGCATTTTTTTTTTTAGATATCATCCTTAGATTTGAAATTAAGCATGACCATTGGTTATAAGTTGCAATAGTATATTCACATAATTATGTATATTAATATTAAAATATTAATATTTTTATACATTTAATAAATATATTCTTAATATTTGTTGTTTTTATTTTTGAGCTTATTTATCTCAATATTAATAACATCTGATTAATTTTTAGTTTTGAACTTGAAACTAAAAATTAAATTGAAAACTCTCAAGCTTTCTCTCATTATGTGTCTATTCAGAATAGGGCTTGCATAGACTAGTCGAGTAGTCGATAGATCGACTACTTCAACCACTAGTCGACGCTGTCGGAAACAATCGACTACTCGAGCGTCCATTAACCATAAATGAATTAAAAATGGCGAACGTCACCAACAGACACCACACGTCAGATGTGTGGAAGTATTTCATCAAGGATGACAAAAATATTGTAATTGGGCAACTCTGCAAGAGGCCGTTCACATATTGCGTCTAAAAACGTGTGGAAAGCGCGCGCGGCCGTGCCGCTGCCTCCTACAAGCGCTTGCGCTCCCGTGGCGTCTGTCGTTGCTATGCAACCAAACTGCGCTCTCCATGATGACTACGAGGAAGTATCATTCAGCGAAGGATTCATTTATTTCTAGCCCTTGCATTAGCTTTACTAGTAGATATATTTCTGGAGATGAGAAGGAAAAACCCGCCTGGAAAAACTAGCGCACCATGTTGCTTTCATTATGAGCGCGCTCGCCGCGCGCCTACATATGAAATAACGACCTTGAGTGCGGAAAAGACGCGATATGTGAACGGCCCCCCTAGAAGCAGACGTCTGAAATGAAAGGCAAGAACGGCTAGGCTATTTATTTGGCTTTAGACTGTTACATGAAAATTTAAAAATGAAATGTCATAATTATAATGTTTTGAGAGTTTACTTATGTAATTGTTGCATTAGGCTATGAATTAATAAATGTTTATTGATAAGATCTAGCTATTTCATGTCTTTTCATTTACATGAACGACGAGTAGTCGAGTAACTCGAGTATTGTTTTGATAAGAAATCGACTAGCAGAAATCAGTAGTCGTGCAACCCCTAATTCAGAATGACTTTTATTTATGTGTCTATTCAGAATGACTTTTATTTTGGGTAGGCTATGTCATGTGCATTACTTGCCAAAATTGGGGCTGTCTGGTTAACTCATAAATACTTACCATGGGATTTTTATTTTACAAAAAAATCAGTGTTGTATAATTTTTTCTTTGGAAGCAGGAGAGATAAACGTGCAAGTTTCCAGAGCTGTTTCTGAGCTGCAGGGCGAATAAAGCGCCGGCAGAGTGGGCGGGGTTTACCCAGTCAGTCTAGAAAGTTCTAGAATCTGTGGGAAAAAAGCGCGAAAGCAGCACTTGCATTTCTGACTCGTCGGACTCGTCAGTGACAGAAAAGCTCCGTTAATTCTAAAATTTACGTTTATTTACACACGCTTTGTCTTGTGGTTGTATTTATCTATTTTTGTTTTCGTCTTTTGTGTTGATTTCTTTCACTTTTTGCTTGAGAGGAATTCAGCGAAAACGTTTAATTCCGTGAGAGCTCCGACGGAGCTCCGACGGAGACGCCGTTAATAACAGACTATTATTACACAAATTTACGTTTCATTATACACGGCTTTGTCTTGTGGTTGTATTTATTTTGTTTTCGTCTTTGTGTTGATATCTTTCACTTTTGGCCTGAGAGGAATTCAGCGAAAACGTTTCCGTGAGAGCTCCGACAGAGACGTTTTCACTGCCTTTAACGTTAATGTAGGCTATTTTTTCCCACCCGTGGCCTCTGCCGGAGTTTCCATCTTGGAATCGCGGATCCTTCAACTGCTTATCGGGACTTCCAGAAAATCAGTAAGTAATTTACCATCACTAACTTAACTTACTAGGAGCAAAAAAAAAAAAAAAAAAAGAAGTTATGTGGCTGTGCCACACCCTTGTCAGGCTGTGGAAAGCCACTTGTCATAAAAATGAATTACTCGTGCAAGCACTGTAATTTCACCACAGCTTCAATTACTGCATTTGTTCGTCATTTGAGCATACACAGAAATCTAGCTAACTTTAGATTTCCATGTGGCGTAGCAAAATGCTTTGCCACTTTTGTGACGCGTGGTGCCGCTCAAAGCCACATGTACCGCTTTCACAAGAAGACAGCTAAACCAGGACTTAAAAGGAAAATTGATGGAGTTGATTTGGCTTGCTCTGTTGAAGGTTGTAGCTACAGATGGTGCCCAACCAGAATGAGACTTTTACCGCCGCCGTTCCCGCGGCGGCAAAATTGGGATGTGTATTTGCTGCCTTTTACCGCTGAGTGGCGCTGTAATCACAGACTTTGAAAAGTGTCAGTTTATTCTCTTTATGACGTAATCTGCCGCGGCAGTAATCTGAGCTGAGGTCACAGATAAATTCAAGATAAATATTGTGGTTAAACGAATTCAGATTCATTCAATTTAAACAAAGTAGGCTAGACACACGTTACAATTGTGTGCCCAGTTTTTCTATAACTTAGAAAGGCTATATCAATAGGTTACTTGTCATTTACTTCGTGTTATTTTAATGTGTTTGTAGATTTATTAACTGAAACATAACAGTGAAATAAAGTAACATAATTTACCATAAAATTAAAACATTTTCAGGACTTGCAGTTACTAACCGATGTTAGTCGGTTTAAGCATTCTTTGTTATATTCAGAATTAAATAGGCTTACATGTTGTTATGATTATCAATTGAATTCTTTAATAAATAATCAACCACAATGCCTATTAGCCTACTGCCGCAGCAAAAATAAACCAGTCGAATTTCAAAGTCGTTCGCGAAATGACTAGGCTATACAGGGTGCCGCAAGTGACAGGGCAAAACAGCAGCAATGGCGGCATTTTAAAAGGTAAGTTTCCTATCTGTTTATTAAAAACAAAAAACAAAAAAAACAAAAAAACCTTTTTTCATTATTTGAACAAAAATGAGACTGATTGAATATGTAAAAATATAAACAAACAAAGCAGAGAATAAAACAAACTTTTAGGGAAAAAATATAGGCCTATTATGCTACTGTCACGGGGTGACAAACAGCCCCAGAACAATTCCCCTTTGGAGAATTGTTCCCGTTGGGATGTCTTCAGCGCAACACCGTCCCCGGACCTGTATGAGTGTTTGTCGTCATGACAACTAAACGGCAGATTGGTGACAGGTGTAAGGACTTCACGCTGAGTGTTTGATTGAGACCACTCCCGCTTCTTGACAGGATAAAAACACACAAGGAAGAGAAGGGTGGTGTTGTGCTGTGCTGTGCGGTGTTGCGCTGTTCTTCTGCCCCGTTGATCTGGATTGTTCTTCCCCCTGATTGTTGGTGGCTTCTCTCCCGTGGGGATTTGTTTATGGAACTGCAGTTGAGGGGTTGTCTTGAAGGAGAAGGAGTGTTATTTGAGAGGACTCGGGGACGGTCAAGAGGAATGAAATTCGCTGACTGAGCTGGGGAAGAGAGAGATGAGTAGTTATCAGACTGA
This sequence comes from Vimba vimba, assembly GCA_022828995.1. Lineage (NCBI taxonomy): Eukaryota > Metazoa > Chordata > Actinopteri > Cypriniformes > Leuciscidae > Vimba > Vimba vimba. The sequence continues at coordinate 12,117,693 of CM040826.1, forward strand.
ATCTCATAACTGCATGTGTTTTACACTAAATTGGGTATTGGATTGAAGTGTTTGGAGCATGTGTACACCCTTCACCGAGTGAAATATTGATTCCTGTTGATTTCCTCATCTCCTCTCCCCGATTGGAGTCCAGCAGAGTGAGGTCCGTTGTGACCGTGAAGACCAATCTCTCGAGTGTTCTGTCCGCCCCTGGCGATCATCAGTCTGGTAGACCAGGATCGGTGGGTGAGTGCTGGCCTTATGCGCACTAGAAGAGTGAAGTTGCCGTGTTTAAATTGACGTTTCCCCTCACGATTGCATGCTTAGAGTTGGATTGCAGTGTGTGTGTGTGGAAGAATATCTTTTATTGCTGTGCAACCGCCCATTGTGCCCTGGGGGTCTACTATTTACCGTGAGAACTGTACACTGCTGTTGAAGCTGATTCTGTCTGTCCTAGAGAAGCCCCGTTCAGCCCGCGACTGTGAGTCTGCTGCAGCCCTAAGCCTACCTGCATGGTGAGAAGTTATCTGTCCCCTGCAACACACGTGAGAACTGTACACTGCTGTTGAAGTTGATTCTGTCTGTCCTAGAGAAGCCCCGTTCAGCCTGTGACTGTGAGTCTGCTGCAGCCCTAAGTCTACCCGCATGGCGTGAAGTTATCTGTCCCCTGCAACACACGTGAGAACTATACACTGCTGTTGAAGTTGATTCTGTCTGTCCTAGAGAAGCCCCGTTCAGCCGGCGACTGTGAGTCTGCTGCAACCGTAAGCCTACCTGCATGGTGTGAAGTTATCTGTCCCCTGCAACACACGTGAGAACTGTACACTGCTGTTGAAGTTGATTCTGTCTGTCCTAGCGAAGCCCCGTTCCGCGTGCGACTTGGAGTCTGTTGCAGCCGAGCCTTGATCCCTCCACTCACCTGTGATATTCACCTATCTAACGCTCTCCCACTGTGAGTCTGACGCCAGTCTGTGAAGGAAGCGATCTCCGTTCTCTTTACTCACCTGTGATACTCGCCTGTCCAACGCTCTCCCACTGTGAGTCTGACGCCAGTCTGTGAAGGAAGTGATCTCCGTTCTCTCTACTCACCTGTGATATTCACCTGTTTAACGCTCTTCCACTGTGAGTCTGACGCCAGTCTGTGAAGGAAGTGATCTCCGTTTCTCCACTCACCTGTGATACTCACCTGTCCAACGCTCTCCTACTGGAGTCCGACGCCAGTCTGTGAAGGAAGTGGTTTTCGTTCTCTCTACTCACCTGTGATACTCACCTGTGATATTCACCTGTCCAACGCTCTCCCACTGTGAGTCTGACGCCAGTCTGTGGGGGAAGTGATCTCCGTCCTCCCTACTCACCCGTGATACCCCCCTGTCCAACGTTCTCCCATTGGGAGTCTCGCCGTTTCACACCCGCGGCGGTGCTGCTCTGGGTCCCTGGGAAGGAGAGGATAAGGAATTTTAGACTAGGACTTCTTAATTGCTTTTTAATACAAAATAAAGTTGTTATTTCTTTTACTCCTGCCTCCTCCTTTGATACGCTCCTCTGGGTGATAGTGGGTTAGGGGTGGGGGCAGTCTGGGTTGGCCCACCCCGACCTGTGACACTACAACAGAATTGGTTAACATTAACGAAAGCAAAATATGTAAAAAATACATTTCAAACAAAATAAAACAAAACAAATTCGTGGCCGAGTGGTAGGCTATAACTTGCGTTTCAATAATTCAAAATTAATTAATTAATAATAATAATAATAATAATAATAATAAATAATAATTCAAAAGTTAAAATCCCGAACAAACATGGGCTACTTTTTTATTATTAATGCAGAGAGATTTGATAGTTCTAAAATATTGCCACACCATATTGTTTTTTTCTCCTATAGCCTATATTAAATATTTTATATTTATTAAATAAAATTACCATTCATTTCCATTTTACATTAGGGACAATGTTTATCCAACAGAATGGCTGAATTAACATCTGCATAATAATAATAATAATAAATAAACAGCACAAGGTCTTGTAAATACACTCTTTTTTTTCGACACATTTTTTTTTTTTTTTTTTTTTACTTTTAAAACAGAGAAAGTAGTAAACCTAGGCTATTCAAACGATAGCTCTGTGGTCAATGCATTAACAATAGCCTCTCGGAGCTTCAAACGATCTGAGATCTAAACTCAATGTAGCCGACAGTGTTTATGTTTTTCCGTTCTTGATGCTTAAATATGCATCTGTTTATTAAAGTCAATCATCTTGTTTAATTATCAATTGTACATTACAACATAAATTTGCTACATTCCAGTTGAGCCGCTGCAAAGACGACACATCTGATAAAGGAAGACTGACTGTCAGCCGATTGCACCAGAAAATGAAGATGATGAAGCTCGTCTTTAATTTGCTAAATTATTTTGTGTGTGTGTGTGAATCATTCATGAGATTGAGATGACTGACAGTGATACCCGGCCATAGCAACGGAAGACATTTTTCAAAACAGATCGAACAAATCAGAAAAATACTTTCAATACAGTATTGCTTTCAATTAAAAAATAAACAATGAAAATGTAAAAGAAAAAGAAAAAGAAAATTAATTAAGTTTGAAAATCCATCGCACATTTCAAGGTATGAATAAAGTGTCGGGACAGTTTATTTATTTAAACAGGGTTGCATCGATTCGATAGAGTTTATTTCCTTTGTGATGCAAAATAAGAAACACAGAATCTTATTCTTGCAACATTTTAAATTTCTATTGTCAAAGAAATTGCAGCTAAATTAAAAAATGAAAACGGTACAAAACGAAAAAAGTTCCAAGCAACATAAATTAAGAACAGGCGTTTGTCTTTGCCTCTCTCGCGCTGGATCTTTTTTTTAGTAAGTTTGGTCTCCCTCACTGCGCGCGCCGGGTCTTTCTCGAAATTAAGCATTTCAGCATTAAAAAACACCATACAGCTGATAATACTGTATATGTCGCTGTGTGTCATCCACACAAATCACGAAAGAAAAAACTAACAAATAGCTTTTGTTCCTTCCAAGATACAAGGTTTGTAAACTCGCCAAATAAATATAAATACAGAGTCTACTCACTATATATTTAAACACACACACACATACAGTACCAGTCAAAAGTTTGGAAACAGTACTATTTTTAATGTTTTTGAAAGAAGTCTCTTATGCTCATCAAGCCTGCAGTTAAAAAAAACAAAAAACTAAAAAAAACAGTAATATTATGAAATATTATTACAATTTAAAATAATGGTTCTCTTTTTTAATATACTTTAAAATGTAATTTATTTTTGTGATGCAAAGCTGAATTTTCATCAGCCAAGTACTCCAGTCTTTGGTGTCTTATGATCCTTCAGAAATCATTCTAATATGATGATTTGATACTCAGTTATTATCACAGTATCTGGTATGAAGGTTTTAGCCGCGATGCTAACTAACATTACGTTGATCTAATGAACAAATGGAAATTATTGACTTATTGTCTTAGATTGATTTAGCCATTCAATTCAACATACTCTGTACAACTGTGTCTTCAAATTGCTGATATAGCCTAACTAATTTAGCTGATTCCTGCTGTAGTCATTGGCGTTTGTTATGAATAACAAAAGCAGGTTAATATAGTTTGGTCTGTTTTTGTTTAGCCTAACTTTACTTACTACAGGTGCCCCTTATTCTCTCAAATACCATTTTAAAGCCATTTACTGGTCAATAAATATTATGTTGTGAATAATCCGCTTTGTTCTTTTGTTTCCCCAGAACAACCATTACATTTCTAAAATAATCTGAACATTTCAGTGGCAACATTGAATTACAGTAAGTTACCTGCACCACATGCAAGTACTTTATTACTATGAACTTTCTCTGTGTGAAATTGCAACGCATTCTCATCCTTGGACGTCACATACTGACCCTTGTGACATTTCGTCTACATCGAACGCACATGGCACCTTTTAGCGTCAATATGACACGCACAGGATATGGGTAGGTTTAGGTCTGGGGTAGGTTTAGGGTTAGACCGCTAGGAGGCGCCTTCTGGCTCATATCTATCTGCGTCTCATATTGACGATAAAGGGTGCCATGTGCGTTTGATGCAGACGAAATGTCAACAGCGTCAGTATTATGACGCCTTGGGATGAGAACATTGTTTGACTGTGTACTTGTGTTTTTTAATCAGTTATTCTCTGAAAATCTTCCCTCATGCTCTTAAATCTCATTCATGTTACTCAGAAAAATAATATCACAGGTTTGGTTCACAAATAATGCCATGCATTTTTTCTTATATCTTTATCATTTGCATTTGAATATAAGACATTTTAACTCTGAATTACTTCAAGTTTAGTCTTTTTCGACAAAGAAAAAAAAGGAAAAAGCTATTATATGGCTACTTGTAACACAACCCCATAACACATGAGTTGTGAACTCATTGATTATTTTTAGAATCTTTTCTGGGACATTTTTGGAGCTTAACCATTTTTACATAAATTGTTGCATTGAATTGAACTAGACAAGTGTACATAAGAATGATTTCATGAATGATTTACACAATTTATTTCTGCTTGTGTTTCATGCAGTGAAATTGAATGGTGACTGGGGTTGCATTATGCCTGAGATCTGCTTTTGGGTTCCACAGACAGAAAGTCAAACAGGTTTTGAACGTCACAAGGCCGAGGAAATTATTTAAATTTCACAACTATCACTTTAATAACCTTACTAACAGTAAATTTTGTACTTTGCAGGGATCTCGGTAAGCTGAAATACAAGTTTGAACAAGAATAAAAATCTTCCTGTAGACCTGAAAATCACTGAAGTGCCTGGACCATCCACCAGAAAAGCGGAAAAACAAACGGAAAACGAATCTGCTGTACCTTTTCACTTTTCTAACATTTTTGACCACAAATGAAATTGCTGACCGTGTAAATTCTTATTGAAATGACTGGAATTCACCAGTGAACATTCACAGAACAACAGATAATTTTACTGCACCTTAATACTGTTTCCGGGTCGAAGTCTCTACTTCTACTTCCTCTATCTTGTTTCATGAGAATACTCAACAACCATTTATGAACACTGTTGATTCAAGTCACAAATTTAAGCTTTTCAAAAGCCAAAAGCTTTTCAAAAGTGTACATTACAGTCTCCAGTCTAACGGCATCCCAGACTTAAAGGGCATATTGCAGGTTAGAAGACCCAATGAGTCAATGTATAGAAAAATAATGTAGGAACTAGATTTTCTTTAAAAAAAATACTTCCGCATCTGAAAATGGGCGTGGCGGGCGTGACGTCACATGAGGGAGAGCGGTCGATTCAAACAACAGGGAAATAATGGATCGCAAGACGTTTCGGACGCTGAGGAAATTGTTCATACTTACTCATATGACGGAGCACAGCTATACAATTATGAGCCTGCTAGGCAGCCAAGAAAGCAGGGACAGGCCAGGAATAATGTTAGACAGAACAACGGTCAGAGGAGACAAATTGAGTGATGAAGATGTGAGGAGATGAAGAACAGGTGTCTTGGTGAGAGACCAGTGTTAGCTTATAGATACGTTTCCTTGAAATTTCCTTGAATAATTTTATTTTATTTTATTAAAACTAACATCATAAATATGATATTTTTTTTTACTTTGAGCAATGATGGAGCTATACTTGACTCTTCTTAGAAGCAAATAAAAGAAAACAGCTCCTTGGACAAAATTAAATGTAATATTGGTAGTATAAACAAAGGTTTATTTTAGTTCAGATTAACATTTGAGGGCAGCAATTGTATTCATGTCAAAATAAAACCGACGTAATGTAAATTGAAGGCATTTTATCCTACTATTCCTGCCAAACGTCCATGGTTGCAGACAGTAGTGTTACTACAGTAAATCCATGGTGAATGTTCCTGATCTGTGGACACAGTTCATTCATTGCACAGTTTATTCCTGGTTTCCACGTCAGCGCTGTTTGATCCGTTAATAACGGAGAAATGTGAATATTTCTCACTAGATCTCGCAGCGATTACTTCAGTGGTGAATTCAAATGCTTTATTTATTGGATCTCGCAGTAACAGTTGCTTGATCAGGATCGCGCTGCACTGGTCCAAACTGATAAACGGTCCACACAAACACAATAACGATTAGCTCAGTTTTCGTTTTCCGAAGCCGACGCGGAAGAGAAATCGTACTCGGTTACCTAATGTAACCTCGGTTCTCTCTAGAAGAGGGAACGAGTATTGCGTAAGTAGCTTACGCTTCGGGAAAGTTCTCTTTCTTCGAGATCTGAAGCCAAAAAATTATCCTTAATTTTGCATTTATTGTCAACGCAGTGCAGCAGCAGGCAGACCAAAGCAAGCTGTATAAGCGTGCTCATTGGCTGCCCGGCGGCAACTGCTTAAGCCTACCAGTGAGCCCGGCGTGACGTCACACCCAATGAGGGCGCTTCGCGCCCTCCACACCCTTCTAACCATCAAGAAGGGTGTGGCCAGTGTGTATATATTGCGGGCTCACAGGCTGAACTCTGGTTTTCATAGTCTGAAGCGCAAAAGCTCGTGGCGCGTCACGGCAGGTTACGCAATACTCGTTCCCTCTTCTAGAGAGAACCGAGGTTACATTAGGTAACCAAGTACGTTCTCTTACGAGAGGTTCTCTCGTATTGCGTAAGTAGCTTACGCTTCGGGAACCCATTGTCAACGCCGTGCGCACCGAGCATCCAACACATGATTCCCAGGGAGACCGGGGAAAAACATAGCGTTGAAACAGGTGGCCGGTGGGGCAAACACCTGTACCAAGCACTTCACTTCACATAAATGATAGAGCGGCATAGCCGGTCTGTAAACATCAGTGGAAATGGTGTGGCCGGCAGCGCAGGCCCACACAGTGCATAAACACGTATAGGGAAAGGGAATAGAGCAGAAACACTGGTCTATTTGTGGAAAAGAGTCCTTCCCCTGGTGCCAACCAGAAAATTAACCAGTATGTGGACATAGTCTGCACTTATACTGATAACAGTTTAGCCTGCAGGGCGGGAACATCCAGGTTATAAAACCTCACGAATGTAGATGGGGAGGCCCAGCCCGCCGCCATACAAATATCGTGAATAGAAATTCCACTGGACCAGGCCCACGAAGAGGCCATGCCTCTAGTGGAGTGGGGTCTGACACCCGAAGGACACTGCAGGTGTTTGGAGGCGTAAGCTGCTGCAATCACGTCCACTATCCACCTGGACAGGCTCTGTTTCGAGGCGGCGAGACCCTTGGTGCATCCGCCAAAAGAAACAAAGAGCTGCTCGGACCGCCTGAAAGCGGCGGAACGCGTGATATAAACTCTCAGCGCCCTAACAGGGCATAGGAGGTTATCACTGTCCCCGTTATCAGATATTGGCAGAGCCGAGAGGGAGATGATTTGTGCCCTAAAGGGGGTACCAATCGCTTTGGGAATATACCCGTGTCTCGGTCTAAGAATGACTTTAGAGTCATTCGGTCCGAACTCAAGACATGCAGGGCTAATAGATAGCGCGTGCAGGTCCCCCACGCGTTTTACTGAAGACAGGGCTATCAGAAAAACGGTTTTGAGCGAAAGGTACTTAGGATCCACAGATTCAAGCGGTTCAAAAGGAAAAGCCTTCAGGGCCTCCAGGACCGAGGACAGATCCCAAATAGGAACCGAGGGGGGCCGCGGGGGATTCATCCGCCTGGCTCCTCTGAGGAAACGGATAATAAGCTCATTCCTTCCGATTGCCCGGCTGCGCGTCGTCTCAGCGAACGCTGCAATAGCCGCCACATACACTTTGAGCGTGGAAGGGGACCTGCCCTTTTCCAACAGCTCCTGTAGGAAGGAGAGCACTTGCGGAACCCCACATGTGGGTGGATCAAAGCTCTTAATAGTGCACCATTTAGACGCATAGAGCCGTCTCGTGGAGGGAGCTCTAGACTGCGTGATCGTGTTCACGACCCCTTCTGGCAGATCAACGGGTATCCGTTGATTACCCATGCATGCAGAGACCATTGCTCCGGATGGGGATGCCAGATTGACCCACCGGCTTGAGAGAGGAGATCCTTTCTCACCGGGATCGGCCATGGGGGTGAGTGCGACAGTCTCACCAGCTCCGGGTACCAAATCTGGTTCTCCCAGCGCGGGGCTATAAGGAGCACTGGGTGCTGTGTTTCCCTGATCCTTGTTAAAACCTGAGGTAACAGGGAGATCGGGGGAAAAGCCTACAGCGGGAGGCTGGGCCAGGTCTGGGACAGCGCGTCCTCACTTTTCGAGAAAAATATTGGGCAATGAGCATTGTCTTTCGACGCAAAGAGGTCGACCTCCGCCCTGCCGAATAGGCGCCAGAGGAGCTGGACTGTCTGAGGATGCAGGGACCAATCCCCTGGGGGAATGATGTCCCTGGACAGTCTGTCTGGGCCCACATTCAAGTGGCCCGGCACGTGCGCGGCTCTCAGCGAGCACAACGAGCGGTGAGCCCACACGAGAAGGCGTTCTGTCAGTTTGCACAGGTTCTTGGATCTGACACCGCCCTGTCGGTTCACATAGGATACCACTGACATGTTGTCCGAGCGGACTAACACATGGTGATCCCGTATGAATGGGAGGAAGCGTTTGAGCGCGTTCTCTACCGCTATCATCTCCAAACAATTTATGTGGAGGCATTTCTCCTGGTCCGACCACAGGCCAAATGCCGGCTTGCCCTCGAACGGAGCGCCCCAAATTGAGGTGGAAGCGTCCGTCGAGATAACTTTGCGGCGCGAGACGGCTCCCATTGTCACTCCCCGCTGGTACCAGTCCGCCGCTAACCAGGGCTTCAGTGCTGAAAAGCAGCTCTGAGTCACTCTGATTCGAATGCCGCCGGAAGCCCAGGCTCTGTGAGGCACTCGAGCGTTCAACCAGCGTTGAAGCGGGCGCATACGCAATAGACCCAGCTGAAGCACTGCTGCAGCTGAGGCCATGCAACCCAGCATCCTCTGAAATGTCTTTAGAGGAGCGGTGCTGCCCGACCGGAAGGAAGCGGCCAGGCGTCGAATGCAACGCGCGCGCTGTGTCGACAGACGGGCCGTCATTGCCACAGAGTCCAGTTCCAAACCCAGAAAGGAGGTTGAACGACTGGGCACTAATGAGCTCTTGGTCCAGTTGACCGTAAGCCCCAGGCTTTCCAGGTGGCTGAGGAGCACTGTTCTGTGAGCGATGAGCTCGGCCTCTGACTGTGCTAGAATCAGCCAATCGTCCAAATAATTCAAAATCCGCATTCCCCGACCTCTCAGGGGAGTGAGAGCCGTGTCCATGCACTTCGTGAATGTACGGTGGTGCAAGAGACAGGCCGAATGGTAGGACGGTGTATTGATATACCTGACCGTCGAAGGCGAATCTCAAGAATGGCCTGTGACGGGGTATTATCTGGATCTGAAAGTATGCGTCTTTTAGATCGAGAGAGATAAACCAGTCCCTCGGGCGAATTTGCGCGAGGATCTGCCTGGTTGTGAGCATTTTGAACGGTCTTCTCATGAGAGACTTGTTCAAATATCTCAGATCCAAAATCGGTCTGAGAGCTCCGTCCTTCTTGGGAGAAACGAGAAAATAACGGCTGTAAAAGCCCGACTCGCTCATAGAAGGGGGAACCGGTTCTATAGCCCCTTTGCACAGAAGTGTCGCTATTTCTGCTCGAAGCAGATGCGCTACTTCCCCATTCACTCTCGTCTCGGTACGCGCCTGAAAGCGCGGAGGGCAGCGAGCGAACTGCAGAGTATAGCCCTGTTTTACTGTGTTTAGCACCCATTATGATGCACCTGGGATAGCCTCCCACGCTTCTGCGTGCGCAGCCAGGGGCAGGATGGCCTCCGGGCTCTGATCGCCGCACATTGTGGGCTCGAGAGTTTGAAACGGAGGGGCGGGTGCAGCGGTCTTCTCATGAAATGTTCGTTAGTATGTGTGAGCGCAGAGGAGCGGGCACAGCATTTGTATTTAGAACATGATCGGTTGTGAATGGCCGTGTGACAGAGCGGGCAGTGATTAGACGGGGGCACCGTGAGGTGGACACGTGACCTACTTTCAACACTCGAGCGGATTCTACTCGCTTTATGAGAGTGGGCTCTGTGAGAGACACGGGATTTATAGTGCTTGTGTGCAGGGGTGAACACAGAAACGTGGGCACATTCACTGCATTTGAAACACATGCGGCGCGAGCCGTGCAACCAGACATAATGCTCTTTTTGAGATTTCTCTGGGTCGCCGTGAGAACGGCGGTTGTATGCAGGCGAGAGGGTGAAATTACCGGCTCGTTGGCTGCGAAATGAGTGTCCGCAGTAACCGTGGCAACGGGGACTGACAGGACATGAAGCTTTAACGGTGGTCTGGCCGCAGCGGGACACAGCCGTCGCTTCTTTCCTCGGGCTAGGAGGTCTTAGCGGGCTCAGGTTTCACCGTAATCCTCTGCCGGGGTCCCCGGGGAGGAGGCGGTCTGTTTCGGCTGGAAGAGCGTGATCTAGGGCGCTTTATAGGACCGGCCGTTAAAGCTGTCGTCGCTGCGAGGACGGAGGTCGAGCTGGACGCTGGGTGGAACTTTGCGCAGGCTGGTCGCGAGGACGGCGTGCAGCAGAGCTAGAGCGTCGAGGCAGGAAGAGATTCATAGCCTGTGTAGTCTTCTGAACCTCCGAAAAACGGTCAACGATCCCGCTAACCGCTGGGCCGAACAGGCCGGTGGGAGAGAGAGGGGCGTTGAGAAACACCGCGCGCTCAGACTCTCTCATGTCGGCGAGCGTCAACCAGAGATGCCTCTCTGTAACAGTCAGAGAAGCCATGCACCGTCCGATGGCCTGGGCAGCGGATTTCGTAGCGCGAAGGGACAGATCCGTCGCGCTTCTTAGATCCGTAATGGAAGCAGATTCCGGACCTTTCTCGTCTATATCACGGAGGAGATTTGCCTGGAGAATCTGCAGCACGGCCATAGAGTGAAGGACAGAAGCAGCTTGACCGGCGGCGGAGAAAGCGCGGCCGACAAGGGCTGATGTGGTCCTGCAGGGCTTAGACGGGAGGGCAGCCTTTGAGCGCCAACGAGAAGGCGGGCAAAGGTGCGCTGCTACCGCCTCTTCCACAGGGGGAATGGCATTATACCCCTTCTCAGTGGCGCCGTCAACCTGTGAGAGCGTCGATGAGGCGTGTGAAGAGACCCTCGCGGAAACCGGTGCATTCCACGACTTAGAAAGCTCACTGTGGAGCTCAGGCAGGAAAGGCGTGGTTCTGGAAGCAGGCGATCGGCGGCGGCGATGAAGAAAATTGTAACCTTTTTAATAAAAAAAAAAAATACAAGGTAGATGTAAACAAACTAATAAAAGGTAAATATAAGCCTTTTCTTTAAAATAATATTTTATTTTGTTTTATTAGTGACACATTTGGGGAGAGGATAAATATTCCCAAACTGAAAATACAGTATGAGAATTAACTGCACAATTACTAGACATGTTTTCCTTTTCATATTATAGGCCAATACTAGATGCTTCCAACTGTTGCTCTTGCATTCTTTCTTGTGACACACCTGAATGAATGCCTCATTAAGTATGCGGCCCCATTGTCTCCAGGTGCAAACCACTAAATATGCATGATCGTTGACGCCCACTCCGCATATTGACTTTCCAGACAGAAAGTGTTTTGTAAAATTTAAATCAATGTATTGTGTTCTGTGAATGATTAGGCAGGATAATTTTCACATACTTTTGAAGAAAAAACACATGGCAACGACATCCATTAGTCAAAAGTCTTATTGACACATATTTACTATGTGTTTTGTGGCCTTATTTCAGAAATTTTAGTTTTTAGTTTTTAAAAAAACCATGCATAAACATTATTCTCTCAAAAATACAAACATGTACATGCAAGTTGTTCACATATTATGGTAACCCTGTTTGTGCTAAATAGAGTGAGTTTACACCTTTGCCATTAATATGTTTATAAGCAACTGAAAAAAGCACAAATGTCAGGGCATGTCAGAACATCTCAAGGACCCCAAAAACCCCTCAGACCCCAGAGGGTTAAGCAGTTGCCGCCGGGCAGCCAATGAGCACGCTTATACAGCTTGCTTTGGTCTGCCTGCTGCTGCACTGCGTTGACAATAAATGCAAAATTAAGGATAATTTTTTGGCTTCAGATCTCGAAGAAAGAGAACTTTCCCGAAGCGTAAGCTACTTACGCAATACGAGAGAACCTCTCGTAAGAGAACTAAATGTTACTCTTCTGTTTTATGACAAACTGCGACTTTCTTGACTTTCATAATTATCTTTTAAATTGACAAACATCATATGTGTAATTCAGGGCACAGTTCAGACGGAATAAAAAGATAAGTTGTCTCTCGCCATTGACTACCATACATATTTTTTTCCGAAATAAGGTCCCATGAGCCGGAAGCGGAGGGGAGGGACTTAGGCTCTCTATAAGGGAATGATTCAGACAGTGTAAATATGCTTTCCATTGGGTGAATGAAGTCTGTTTTTTGTTAGTGTCACGTGAACCTCCGAAGCACGCACACAGTCTGCTCCGGTCCAGAGACACGAGTCGGCACGTATTAGAAAACGTATCGGACCCATTTGAATTCTGCACAGAAATTTGAAAAAAAGAGGAGGAGCTGTTCGGTATGTCCCGCCCTGTCCTCCACCACAAACTGACTTATCGTTGTACATTTGTTTGTTCTAGTTATTTACACAGATTTATTGTTTATTCTGTATGCGTAATTCAGATATGGGTGGCATGAAGAATGATTACATCAAACTTGACATTCTGTCATAACACAGATATATAGTGGGGTTTTCTTTGTCATAGTTTTTAAATGCTCAGTCTAACTATTTGAATATCAGGTGATGAATGAGTAACACCTGACCAGTGTCAAAGACTGAATCTTTGAACTTTCACTGATTGTATCTGCATACACATCATAATACAAAGATGGTTACTGAAGTTAGACAATTTTCTGGATGAATGTAAATAATGGTTGACATTTATTTTCTTCAAATGTTTAGTTACAGTAGTCATTTTTAACCCCAGTTTTTATTTTAAAGTGCCCCTATTATGTTATTTTAAAGGCTCCTAATTTTGTTTTGGAGTCTCCTACAACAGGTTCACATGCATCAAAAGTCCAAAAACATTTTCTCACATTGAACATCACCACATTTTTCAATGATTCTCAAATGGACTGGATGGATGAATCAGTCTCTCTAAATCCCTCCTTTTTGCGAGCTACTCTGCTCTGATTGGCCAGATGGCCCAGTCTGCTGTGATTGGTCCACCGCGTACAGCGCATCTGTCTCTATCTCCTGTCAGAAAAAAAAAAAAAACCTAATTTTTTATCTTAAGTTTATTCATATCTGGTGTTTTATGTGACGTGTAGCAGATGTCGTGCTCATATATTCTTGTGACAGCTGTGAAGTCAGTGTACAAAACACAGCACAGGGATTTATACACATCCACAGAGAAACTGGACATTCACTCTTCAGGTGATAAACTTCTGTTTTTGATTGTTTTTTTGTTTTTTTACCACCAACAATAATCAACCGTGTAATTGTGTTGATCTGTCCAAGGGTTTTGGGGCAAGTGTAATTGTTTAGAGATATTGAATTAAAAGAGACTGTATATCATTTAATAATGAAGTGCTCTGGTTATTTGAATTTAAACAAAGAATTTTTGTGAATGAGTGAATGAACTCAATATAATTCAGTGGTTCATTTATGCTTCTCTTTTCCAGTAAATCACAGTTGCAGGCTATATTGCTGAAGACAAACAGACAAGGAGATGAACAACTACACAGTGAACTTCACCACACCTGAAGCATCTACAAACTCCACAGCTGATTCTTTCTGGTTACTTGAAAGTCAGAGAATTTCTGTGTTGAGCATCAATCTCCTGTTTGGTTTTCCTACTCACTCCTATATTATATGGCTCATCATCACAGGAACGAGAAGTGGAGTCGCATCAGAGTTCTTTAACCTCAATCTCTCTGTTTGTGAGCTTGGTGTCTGTCTGAATTGTTTGTTTTATATAATGTCAGTTTGCTTTCAGAGAATCTCAGAATTACCACTCTTTTTACTAGGCCTATTCCTCACTGGCCGTCCTCTGTTTCAGTGTCTGATCTGTGTTGAGCGTTACCTGGCAGTGGTTCATCCTGTAACCTTTCTGAAGTACAAACCTCTCAGATATAGAGTGATCTGCTGCACTGCAGCCTGGATAACTATTCTTGGCTCCTGCTTCTGTTCCTTATTTATTGACCTAACAAAAAATGGACAATTACATATACATTTTGTCTCGCTGCAGTTCGTCCTCTTCCTCTGCATCAAGTTGTTTTGTCTTGTGGCTGTTCTCAGAGCGCTGAAGCAGTCAGGACCAGGAGAGAGAAGAAGAGAGAGAGAGAAGGAAAACCACATGAAGAGAAGAGCGTTTCAAATCATTCTAATAACTACTGTGAGCATGACTATCATATATGTCCCTTTTGCTACAACAGGATTCATTACCATTCTAACAAAGCACTATATTCATGACCTTTGGATCACAGGTTTGATCTGTTATATCCTAGCTGGTTTTGTTCAGCCTGCTCTTTATCTGCACCGCACTGGTTTTGGTTACATTGCAAGTCAGTGATCTCATTAAAAAGTTGTAGGTATTTGCATGTAAAATATAGTTAGAGCACACATTCTCATACGTTTGCATTGAATGATAACATGCTATTGACAACATGCATCTAAAATGCATTTTACGTATATACGCTAATTACGATTATCTGCAAATAATATGCTGATTTTATTACATGTATGAAATACGCTTTAACATTCATAAAAAAGTAAGATGTGCAACAGACAGAAGATATGCATATTCCATTATTTGTTAAGAACAATATTTCTCCATAAACATCATTAAAAGTAAACTTCATAGATATGACACATTTAAATGTTGTTCACTTTACTTATATCTAATTAAGAGTAATGCATATTTTTATTTAATGTGACAGCAGATCTCAAGGTGGTAGTACCAAGGGGGTAATGTTTCAGAAAAAAACTGAAGCTTCCCCGGGCGCCGCCATTGATTAGCAGACCCCCCACCTGCTGTTAGCATTCCATTGACTCCCATTCATTTTGGCATCACTTTGACAGCGAATAACTTTACATCTGAGGCGTTTAAAGACTCCATTTGTCAATTATTTATTTCTAAAGAAACACAAAAATGTATAAAAGGCTCCATTACTGTCAGGGTTTTGCAGGTTGAAGACGAGGAGACAGGATTTCAATTTATTCCCAAACTCAGATTACACGAACACTCAACACAGACCTTGACAATACAACGACCGACAAAGACTAAAGGAACACACAGGACTTAAATACACAAGGAAACAGATCAGGGAAATAAGACACAGCTGGGGCAAAACAAACGAGATAACTAAATGAGGTGATTAACAGGGCACAGGTGAGACAGGTGAATTAAAGACAATGACAACACAGTCCAAACATAAACATAAACGGAAACGTGACAATTACCTTGTATCTTACGTTATGGCCCCGTAGAAGCAGTTTTTATAAAAATAGGCTAATGATTGTATCATAACCACGCGACTCTCTGTCGCACAGTAGAGAAACTACCGTATGGACAGGAGGAGAAGCTTGCCGGCAATCGGGGGGACGTGGAGGCAAAATGACAAAATAATTCATCAGAATACTTAGCAAAAGTTTCTCCTGCTTCTAGCTTATGGACACCTCCTACTCACACTCTCCGTCTCTGCAAGTTTCGGAAGGAATGATTCAGATTTCTCTTGGCACAGCTACTAGAAGACAGACGGGTTGCTCACGTCACATCTACGTCATCAAGCTCAGTTTGAGTCTGCGCAGTACGCTCAGCCATCAGGAAGTGAGAGCTTCTGATTGACTTCACTTTTCTCCGCTGATTCCAATGGGGTCGCTGTGTCCATTTCTTTTACTGTCTATGGGTAGTACTCGACTCATTGAACTGAGAGCAGAATCTCTCCGATATGAACAGAGTGCGCTGTAGTGTCCAGAGGATTTGAATGACGCTTCTTAGCAGACTGCATAACAACTTTCTGGAAGCTTAAGTCTTAGTCTTTGTTTATACATATCCCTCATTTTACCGTTGTCTCTTGTCTAGCTTTGTTCTCTGTAACCACTCTCACGGGCGTTAGGTTTTGTTCAAGTCCTTGTTTATTTTGTTCAAGTTTATTTGAATAAAACTGCACATGGATTCTAACTGCAACCTGCCTCAGTGGACTTACGTTACAAGAACTGACTTCTTTTTCAGAATAGTAGGCCACAACACAATTTCGCTTATGAACACAACACCCATCATTTGAGTCTCCTTAAACTTTGATATCATGCCAATTGCTGCATCTACTGCATCTTTTTACTAGATTTAACATTGTATCATAAACGTAACACATAAGTTACATTGTGATTGCTCTGTAAATGAGTTTCACAATGAAGAGTCTGTGTAAATGTACCTTTAATGTGGCTTCTGTGTCTTAGAGGTGTAAAGTGGTTCTGAACAGGGTTGTGTTTTCCGTACAACGACGTAACTCGCTGGATCACTACCATAGTAGCCTACGATGCATCGTTGAAGAAATCAACTAGCCAGTCACGACTGTTTCCCGAAACCGTATTGTCGCAAATTGGTCGTTCAACCATGTTGGTAATGACGTCACGCAGGTGGTGGAGTAATAACTTTCTTCAATGAATCTGTTTGAAATCCAATTAACACTAGATGTTTTGCTATAAACTACGAACATGGCATCTAAGGACTATTTCTCATCTTTCTCAGTTATTTTGCTTCATTACCAGATTCAATCATAGTCTCGTTCTTACGTACTAGAGCACGTTCGCACATGCGCACTCTTCAAAAACGGTGCTTTAAATCTCTTGACAAACAAAAAGACGTAAATGACATTTGTATGTATTCTAAATAAAAGATACAGATTGTAATGAATGTCAGCTTGCTTATTTTGCTCAAGACAAGGATTTATTAAGTCCAAATGTCATGCAAACAAGAAACTATGCGTCTAACGGTCGAGAGCTGTCGTTCCAATCACACAACTTTGCGTTGCTGTTTATGAATGTTCGTTAAAAAGATGGTTTCGGGAAATACCGACTCGTTGAACTATGCTGATAACAACGGAACTTACAACCATAGATGGCTAACGATGCTTTTGGGAAATGCACCCCAGGTTAATGTTCAATGTTACAAACTGATTTACTGATGTACTTTTTGTAGATTGTTATTCCAATAAAACACATCATGACCCAGTGTTACCTTTTCCCTATTGATGGTTGCCACAGAGATTATAGCAATAATCTTGACTTCCTGTCAACACAAATGTCTAAAGTATTTATTCCCTCTCTAACTTTTAAATTCTCTGTCTAAGAATTTGCATTTAATGTGTTGAATAAGTGGCACCTGTGTTGTTTAATGTCAGATAAATGAATATGATTTGGGAGGACTGAACAAAAATTGTTCCAGTGATAATTTCCTTTTTACAGATTTGAGTGATTGTTTATTTGAACACGTGCGATAAGTCACTGCTTAAAAAGGTCTGCCAAAAGCTTGAAAATAAAATGCAATGTAAAACAATTATCCAGTTGCTGTCGGACATTAAGGAGCAGTTGATAAATGTTGTGTAAAATGTCAAGTCAAGAAAGTGACATTTAGTGGAATTAAAGCACAAGTCTGCCAAATAAAATTTGACAAAGTGCCTGCATTTGCTGTTGAAATTAAAATCAAAAAGACGATCAGATGGTCTTTTTGATTATAAATGTTGTCTTTTGCATACCTGGTGTTTTATGTGACGTGCAGCAGAACTCATACACGCATACGTGGCATCTGAAGTCAGTGTACAAAACACAGCACAGAGATTTATACACATCCAGAGAGACTGACATTCTCTCTTCAGGTGATAAACTCACATTTTTGAGTCAATTACATGTTTTTACAATTAATAAGCAGAAACATTTCTACTGTGTTGATTTGGTTTTGTTGTAGGGCAAGTTTAATGAGTATTTCACTGAAATAACAATTTATTTAAAATTTATTCAAGTGAAACAAGAAAAGTAAGTGGTAAGAATAGAAAGAGGTTAGTTTTTGTAGGCTATAAATAGCTACCATTTTTTGGCAGATTTAACAATGATGTGCTCTGGTTCTTTGAGTTTAAATTGGAAATTTGTAGACTTACAGATTGGTAGTGAACTTTTACACGTCTCTCTTCCCATAAATCATAGTTACATTATTATGTTTTGTCGGCTGCTGAACTGAGGAAGACAAACACAGAGGAGATGAATAACTTTAGAGTGAACTTCACCACAACTGAAACATCTACAAACTGCACAACTCAGTCTTTTGAGATAATGGACAGTCTGGACATCTGTGGATACACCATTTCTTTGTTGTTTGGTCTTCCAACACACTCCTATATTATATGGCTCATCATAACAGGAACAGAAAGTGGAGTTGCATCAGAGTTCTTCAACCTCAATCTCTCTGTTTGTGAGCTTGGTAACTGTCTGAATAGTTTGATCAGAGCACTGTCATTTTGTTTTTTTAGTCTCTCAACATTAAAATCCTTTTTACTAGGTTTTGTCATCACTGGCCGTCCTCTGTTTCAGTGTCTGATCTGTGTTGAGCGTTACCTGGCAGTGGTTCATCCTGTAACCTTTCTGAAGTACAAACCTCTCAGATATAGATTGATCTGCTGCACTGTGGCCTGGATAACTATTCTTGGCTCCTGTGTTCTGTGCCTGTTATTTTCTTACAACTTAAAATTGACATTGTTCTTGTCGGGGCAGTTCCTCCTCTTCTTCTCCATCCAGTTGTTTTTTGTTGTGGCTGTTCTCAGAGCTCTGAAGCAGTCAGGACCAGGAGAGAGACAACAGAAGGAAAACTGCATGAAGAGAAAAGCATTTAATCTCATTCTAATAACTACTGTGAGCATGACTATTATGCATGTCCCATATGTAGTCATAGGAGTTGTTGCCATTCTGAAAAAACAGATTATTAAGGCACTTTGGTCCATTGGTTTGATTTGTTATGTGCTGGCTGGTTTTGTTCAGCCTGTTCTTTATCTGCACCGGGCTGTAAAACTCCCTCTTTCTTCGAAATAATAGAGTGTTTGATTTCTTGACAAGTTAAAGCAGCTTAATGATGCCTCCAAATATTTATTTAGCTGTGTCCAAGAATTAACACAGCTTTTTGTGTTTCAAATGTAACATGCAAAGTGTGTAATACATTGTGATTCCTCTGTAAACACTTTAGTCTCACATTAAGTTGTTTTTAAATATACAGTACATTTTTGTGGAACATATGCTATGGATCCAATATTTTCAACATGTTGATTCTTTTTATTTTTATTCATGGATTTTTATTTTTATTTTATTTTTTTTTTAAACAGCAGTGGTGTTGGAGTAGGCAGGGATTGATTGGGATGGTATAAAAATGATTCTGAACAAGTATGTTTAGTTAAAACAAAAGCATTTAGGCTATTGTAAAAAAACAAAAAACAAAAAAAACAACAACTGATGTCCATGTTTTAGTGTTACAAACTACTAAACTCTAACAAATTCAGAACATCTTCAAATTCCATTAAACGTAAGTTAGAGACACAAAGTTGTAGACATTAAAGGAAACGATTCTAATCGCGTGTATATAACTTCTAAGTCAGCGAAAGGACATTTGAATGTAATTTTTTGTGAATTCACTGGAAGAGAAAGCAGGCAGCGGAGTGAGATGAATCGAGCGAGAGTTGCGCGGTGCTCCATAAACAGCACAGTTTTCACTTGAATGTATATGAACCCAATTTCTACTGAATAAAGATCCATATTTTGTAAACATTTTATATTTAGATCATGGTTACATTACCACATTGTGTGAGCTGCTGAACTGATAAGAATAAGTCAGAGGAGATGAATAACTTTACAGTGAACTTCACCACACCTGAAGCATCTACACACTCCACAACTCATTACACTGGGCTAACGGACTGTCTGGAAATCTGTGTGTACAGCATCAATTTGTTTTTTAGTCTTATAATACACTCCTGTTATATGGCTCATCGTCACAGGAACAGAAAGTGGAGCTGCATAAGAGTTCTTCATCCTCAATCTCTCTGTTTGTGAGCTTGGTAAATGGTTTGATCTTTATAACCTCAGTTTGGTTTGCAAGTCTCAGGACATTATAAACTTTTTTTTTAATAGGATTTGTCATCACTGGCCGTCCTCTGTTTCAGTGTCTGATCTGTGTTGAGCGTTACCTGGCAGTGGTTCATCCTGTAACCTTTCTGAAGTACAAACCTCTCAGATATAGAGTGATCTGCTGCACTGCTATATGGATCTTCTTGACTCGTGTTTGGTCTGGATTATAATTTTATACTTCAGTTTCGCATTAAAATCTCCGTCTAAATGTATGTACCTGTATATACTGTAACAAATCCACTGACAGGTAGTTTACCCTTATGAGAATTTACATGAATGTGTAGAATTGAAAATAATCCAAGATATTTTTAATGAACAGATATTTGCTTGACTGTTTTTCTACCCCCTCTTTCTACCACAATGACCATTTGGAGTTCCTAAGGCACAGAAGGGCTGATAGTGATCTAGGCATGCAGGCCAAATGTTTGTACTTTGGGGATCGATGAATTGTCACACCTTTAGTACAGTGGTGGAAGTGTAATTATCTGATTGGTCAGTTTGAATGTCTCACAGTTGGGTTTTAGTCACATGGTCAAGGAAAGGATAAAAGAAGATTGTAACTGTTGCTCTGTCTCTTTTGATGCTCTGGCTCTCTCCTTCTCTGGGTCCCTCTCTTGGGGCTCTCTCCTTTTGCCTCCTCTCTCTCTCTCTCTCTCTCTCTCTCTCTCTCTCTCTCTCTCTCTCTCTCTCTCTCTCTCTCTCTCTCTCTCTCTCTCTCTCAGGTAACATTTTACATGCTGGGTAAGATTAATGGTATAAGTTATCATCATCTCATACATCTATTTTGTAACTATTTTAAGTGTAACCATAACCATATTTTGTCATTAAACCTTTTCAATTACAACTAATGTGCTAACTAGTTTTGATTTGTTATTGACTTTGAAGTGCTACATATTGCAATACAATATCGTCACTCTCTATAGCAACGCTCTCCCACAAATATTAAGCTATTGTAACTGCGTTTATTTCCGTCGTTGGTATAAGTGGCAGTGGGTGGAATAGACAAGAAAGGTGCAGTTTTCTACCATCTTGCTAATAACGTTTCTTTAGTCATTCGGCATTTCTTGCAGCTTGAACCACTGCAGGAATCCACCCTTACAAATGTATACTTATAAAATTAGGAACATTTTCACATTAAGCTTTCAGGTTAATATGTATGTTTGTATTATGGTTCTAATTTAAAAGTATGGCCATTTTATCACATATTTAAGAAGTAAATAAAAAAGCATGACTAAACTCTATGCAAAAGTCAAGATGTTCAGGGCAATGTGAAACATATAAATAATACATTAAATTATTTAAATAGGGCCTAAACATATAAGAACACAACACCTCAAATACATACTAAAAATGTAAACATAAGCTCTCTGTTAATGTGCATATTAATCGCGCATACATTTATTCTGTGGGACTTTTTGTGTCTGTATGTCAGCAGTGTTTTAAATCGCTGCCCGTAATTATTCTTGAGAAAACTATAAGTTTTGTCCATTTGAAAAAGCTGTCAGTCAAATGCGCATTAAACACAGTATGTCACATACACCGTCTGTCTTCGTCCTGTTCCCAGAATCCTCCTTGCCTCCACACCTGAACTCACTCCCTCAATTACCCACCTGTTCATCGTTATCATCATCTGCATCACCTGTCTTGTGTTCATCTGTGTGTGTATTTAAGTTCCTGGTCTTCACTTGTCTTTTGTTGGTTATTGTTTGTGCACCAGCACACTGTTTCTTGTTTGTTTTGAGTTACCTCCATTTAATGAACCTTTGTTATTTTTGTACTTTGCTTGGCTTGTCTTCTTCCTCAACCCGGACCTTACACAGTAAGCATCTCAAATAGTTGTATTATTTTCTTCTTGAACTATTTTTATTTCTGATGAACTTGAGCATTTTTAATGTGGAATTTGGGAATGTAAGATTACGAGAGCACACAGATTCAACTAAAATAATGATGTGCAAGGATAGATCATCTGTAGCATTCCATAAAAAATAGGAATTGGAATTGTTCATTTTAATTTCATGGTGACTTCAGTGTTGTTTTTGGTTGCCACTGTCATTGTGGTTTGTGCATTAAAAGATGAATATATATGGATATATATAATTTTTTTTTTTTTTTTTTTCATGGGGCCATCTCAGTAAGTATGGTTTACCAGGTGACCATCTATATTGTGTGTGGGGGATGGGCAGGTTTTGTCAATGACCCAGTGTCACCTTTCCCTTATGCAGGCTTTCCATTGAGAATGTTGCATTAACCCTCTGGGGTCTGAGCTGTTTTCTGGGCCCTGGAGGTGTTCTGACATGCTCTGACATTTGTGCTTATTTCTGTTACTTGTGACATTTTCATGGCTAAAGTCTGATTACACTGTATTCAGCACAAACTCTGCTACAATAATATATCCGCAGCATGTATGTAAAAGTTTGTAGTTTTGAGATAATGACATTTATGCGTGGTTTGTGAAAATACAAAACAAAAATTCTCACTGAAATAAGGCCATGAAACCCATACTGATTATTTCTTCACAAGACTTTTGAAAATTGTATCACGTAGCCTAGAATATTTGCTCCAACTATGTGAAAATCACCCTGACTGCTCATTCAGATAAGACAATATATTGATTTAAAATCTATACGACATGTTTTGTGTGAGAAAGCTTTATTCAAGTAGGCGTGATCATATCATTAATATGTAAGCTTTTCACACCTGAGAAAGACAAAGACCCTCCCCTAACTGCCCTATTAGGAGCTATCAGGCTCTGTCATTCTGAGCAACCTTGCACAAAGAATGAGGAGATTTAAAATCTAAAGGTGTTTGATTTTCACGTACACGTTTTCACGTTACCATGTTCATGTACAGAGACTCATGTGAATGTTGAAGTCAGCAGGACTCAGTGGCATCTGGGTCCTGAAAAAAAAAAAAAAAAAAAAAGTGAACATACTGATATCAAGAGAAAGGCCTGCACGATTTTGGGAATAAATTTTAGATTTTTCTGGTTAAAATTGCTTTTTAAAAGCGAGCGCCATCACTTGGATTTGTTCCACTGCTGGGAAATAACTTAATACTCTGTTATTTATAGTCATACAGATATGACATCATCCGAAACAGTAAAATGTATATTTTTATTTGTGTACATTCAAAATGACTACAAAATATCATGTCATTGAAAAATAAATAAAACAACATGATGCACTGCTTTAGCGCGTCTCGGTCTCTTTATCTTTCTGGCGCTCACCAAAAATGAACCAAAATACAGAGAATAGCCTTCTTGGCGCGCCTACTTTTGAAAGTCAACATTTAGATTATTTAACGTTAAATGCATTACATATGCCTGAGCCACTTTGAAATAAATCACAGCATGTTTCATGATAAAACGTGACTTAGCCTATATACAGTCTGGAAAATAGGCTATAGGTTAAAGCAAATTCAGACCAACTGCTGGTCTACACAGAGAAAAAGCCCTTTCTAGGCTCTTCTGTTATACCGAGCCATTCGTTAGTCTAGTTGTTTGATGAGAAAATTAAATGTAGCCTAGTTGCAATACACGCGTTTTGTAAGCTCCGTGCAACTGCTGCAGCGGACTATTATTACTAGAATATTAGAAATCTAATACTCAAGCTGTTTTCTCATTTTTCTACTAATATTAAATAAATAAAAAAACTGAACGAAAGATACACGGATTCTCTTGAACCACCACCGCGTTTGCGGCAGAAAACTACAGCAGTGCAGCCAAAATGCTCTGTTCGACTTATCTGAGATCCTTTACTCTTCCCTGTGGATGACCTGTGACCTAGTTTCTGTAAGATCTGAATTTTTGAATTTGAATATTTGAGATTGAATTTAAGAAAACTGAATTTGAAGTTCCGAATTTCTTCATCTTGAAAACTTGAATCTGTATTTTTTTAAACTGAATATTTGCAGTATACGAATTCAGAACAAAAAACTAACTGTTTGAAAATACATGTCTATAAAATTCAGCCATAAAAACATTTCAATTTGTTAAATTTCAAATGTTCAATATTCGTTTAAAAAAATCTACTTCAGAACTATTTAAACTACCACCTAAAATTCAATTTTGTTAGACTACACTTGCAAATAATTCAAATTTACACAATTCAAATCATTTTGTCATATAATAAGCTCCATACCTTTCACTCAGACAATATAACATTGAATTAAACCACACTTTTAAAAGTATATACTTTACTTAGAAACATCTAAGTAAATAATACAATAGATATTTTGTGAGACACCATATCTACATATTAGAAGTAATACACAATGATGGTAACATTGGATCGTCTTTGTGTACTAAAGAAAATGAACTCCAAATATCACAAAATGGCAAGTTACTAATCCTAACAACAAAAGCAATGATAAAACAGTGTAAATACAGCTGGAAAACAGTGAAAACAGTGAAAACATCAACCTAATTAATTATTCAAGGCCCAATGCATAATGCAAACACCAGTATCAGAAAAGTTGAGTAATTTTACTTAATTTTATAACATTGATATTTACGATTTAATTTCTACTCGCTTGAATTGAGTACTAATATAGAATTTACTTAGTTTTTTAAATTCTTGTCTGAACTAACTTTTTCATGTAGAAATTACACTTTCTGTAGTATTTACTTCACCACAAAATCATTTTATCAGTGTGATAACCTCAAAACTGTTTTGACTGACTAAATTTTAAAGTCCCCCTGTAGTCAATAATTGTATCCCTTAAAACTCAACTTTGATCACCAAAATTACATATTTTTTTCTGTGAAAGAGAATTAATCATGCCTTAAAATAGGCTTGAATATAACTCTACACCCTTGCCTCATTTAGTATATGCGGTTCTATGAATATGCAAATTAGCCCCGCCTCCACTCACTCATACCAGCTCAGAGATCCACATGTTGACAATCACACGTTGACCTGATTGGTTACAAGGTAGTTTGTGACGTCAGAAACACTCCTGTCCAGGAGTGACCACTCCTGACTGCTTCATGTCACTGTTTATGAATTTGCTGTCTCCTTTCTCGTCTTGTGTTGTGTGTGTGTGTGTGTGGGTCGCTGATCACTGCCGCTGAAGCACACCAGCAGCGTCTGATCAGCGTACCCTACTTAGTCCCTCTGTTGTCACCTTGTCTTTGTCAGAGCATTGTGGATGTTCCTGTCTGTCTCCAGTGTTGTTTGTTTCCTGCACTCCTGTCATTCACGCCGTCTACTTCCTGGTCTCCAGTCTCCGACCCATCTCCGTTTTCCCCGGACTGCTATCGTCATCATCATCTTCATTGTTACCAGAGATCGGGTTTGTCCTCAGCGTCCCTGTGCTGCCAGGTGCCTTTCATACCGGACTACTACTCATCATCATCTGCATCATCTCTCCCTGCATCTGACCAGCTCTCTAAATAAACGTATATTTTACTTGCACTTGAATCCTCTGGCTATTATCCTGACACTTCAGAGTTCTGAGAACAGCCACAACACAAAACAACTGGATGGAGAGGACCAGTAGCAGATGCATTGACATAAACCAAGATCACTCTGATGGTAAGTCCTATTAAAATGGTTTTTAATGTCCTGAGATTTGCAAACCAAACAGAGTATACAGATCAAACCATTCAGAGAGTTTGCAATCTCAAAAACAGAGAGATTGAGGATGAAGAACTCTTAATGCAACTCCACTTCCTCTTCCTACCATGATGAGCCAGATCACATAGGACTGGAAGACCAAAAAGGAAATTGAAGTTGTACTTACACTTTTCCAGAATGCTCAGTGGTCCAATGAACTGAGTTGAGCAGTTTGTAGATGCTTCAAGTGTGGTGAAGTTCATTGTAGAGTTATTCATCTCCTCAGCTCACAAAATATATAAAATTGAAACTGATCTAAATGAGAATGGAAAGGTATAATCAAGTCAAATCAAATTGATTTAAAAAGAGTTTATCACCTGAAGAGTGAATGTCAGTCTCTGTGGATGTGTATAAATCTCTGTGCTGTGTTTTGTAGACTGACTTTACAGTTGTCACAAGAATACTTAACACCATGGTATGCAAATATAAGTAAATGTTAAAAAGGCTGTCTTTAAAAAAAAAAAAAAAAAAAAACACTGAATAAAATAGATAAATAGATCACAATATCATAATCTTAAATTTTGACAGAGCCTGATTTCTAGATTTCTTTTAAAATTGATCTCAGTTTGAACTCATGTGGTATAATGGTTCATACAGGTGCTGGTCATATAAATAGAACAAGTGAACAAGTTTATTTAATTCAGTAATTCCATTCAAAAAGTGAAACTTGTATATTATATTCTTTCATTACACACAGACTGATATATTTCAAATGTTTATTTCTTTTAATTTTGATGATTATAACTGACAACTAATGAAAATCCCAAATTCAGTATCTCAGAAAATTAGAATATTACTTAAAGGGATAGTTCACTTTGAAATTAATTTTTGGTATGTTTTAGCTTACCTCAAAGGCATCCAAGATGTAGGTGTCTTTTTTTCCGCAGGTCTATGGTCACTGTCTCAAAACAGCATGCACAAAGTCCAAATTAAACAATTCCCCATCGTCCAAATTAAACAATTCCCCATCGTAAGTACACATTGATGGCTTAAGACACGAAAAGAGCGGTTTGTGTGAGAAAACGAACAGTATTTATATAGTTTTTGTCCTCTTGTAAACACACACACCCAAATGATCAGAGGACGCGGGTGCTTCAGTCTGCGCAAGCGCCGGAAAGCGACGGAAAAGGTCAGAGAGCGCGGGCGCTTCGATCTGCGCAAGCGCCGGAAATTATCTCTTGCGCGTGTACGTCACTCATTGTTTACACAGAGATTTCGGAAGCCTTACCTTTCACTGTGAAGATCTAAACATATTTAGACGTACAGGAAATGGCAATGGAAGACGATTTCGATATATCAACAGACAACGTTGAATTTTTTTACACAACCATATTTATTTGAACCAGAGTACACCGATCAAGAATCACGAATCACGAATGGAACATAGCAATGCCACAGCTACAAGACGACGAGTACATTGACAGTACCCCGTCATACACCTGCCTGACTGAAGATCCCGAGTTTTCTCCGCTGTTGAGCCGCAGCGTTTTGCACGTTGGCAGGTGTATGACGGGGTACTGTCAATGTCCTCGTCGTCGTCTTGTAGCTGTGGCATTGCTATGTTCCATTCGTGACAACATATGCTCTCTACTTCTGTTGGCATCTCACAACACTTGCTACAAGAACACCACCAATTTTGCAGAGATCTCTGTCTCTCTGAGGCTTGAAGACGTGCTGCTGCAGCGGATGCTTCCTCTATCGCTCTGAGTTCTTGATCGGTGTACTCTGGTTCAAATAAATATGGTTGTGTAAAAAATTCAACGTTGTCTGTTGATATATCGAAATCGTCTTCCATTGCCATTTCCTGTACGTCTAAATATGTTTAGATCTTCACAGTGAAAGGTAAGGCTTCCGAAATCTCTGTGTAAACAATGAGTGACGTACACGCGCGAGAGATCATTTCCTGCACTTTCCGGCGCTTGCGCAGATCGAAGCGCCCGCGCCCTCTGACCTTTTCCGGCGCTTTCCGGCGCTTGCGCAGACCGAAGCACCCGCGTCCTCTGATCATTTGGGTGTGTGTGTTTACAAAAGGACAAAAACTATATAAATACTGTTCGTTTTCTCACACAAACCGCTCGTTTCGTGTCTTAAGCCATCAATGTGTACTTACGATGGGGAATTGTTTATTTTGGACGATGGGGAATTGTTTAATTTGGACTTTGTGCATGCTATTTTGAGACAGTGACCATTGACCTGCATTATATGACTGACAGACAAGAACGGTTTGACCTAAAAATATCAAAATTGAAACTACTCCGGAAAAAAAGACACCTACATCTTGGATGCCTTTGAGGTAAGCTAAAACATATCAAAAATGTATTTCAAAGTGAACTATCCCTTTAAGACCAATACAAAAAAAAAGGATTTTTAGAAATGCTGGCCAACTGAAAAGTATGAACATGAAAAGTATGAGTATGTACAGCACTCAATACTTAGTTGGGGCTTCTTTTGCCTGAATTACTGCAGCAGTGCGGCGTGGCATGGAGTCGATCAGTCTGTGGCACTGCTCAGGTGTTATGAGAGCCCAGGCTGATCTGATAGTGGCCTTCAGCTCTTCTGCATTGTTGGGTCTGGCGTATCGCATCTTCCTCTTCACAATACCCCATAGATTTTCTATAGGGTTAAGGTCAGGCGAGTTTGCTGGCCAATTAAGAACAGGGATACCATGGTCCTTAAACCAGGTACTGGTAGCTTTGGCACTGTGTGCAGGTGCCAAGTCCTGTCGGAAAATGAAATCTGCATCTCCATAAAGTTGGTCAGCAGCAGGAAGCATGAAGTGCTCTAAAACTTCCTGGTAGATGGCTGCGTTGACCTTGGACCTCAGAAAACACAGTGGACCAACACCAGCAGATGACATGGCACCCCAAACCATCACTGACTGTGGAAACTTTACACTGGACTTCAAGCAACGTGGATTCTGTGCCTCTCCTCTCTTCCTCCAGACTCTGGGACCTTGATTTCCAAAGGAAATGCAAAATTTACTTTCATCAGAGAACAGTCCAGTCCTGCCCAGGCGAGACGCTTCTGACACTGTGTCTTGTTCAAGAGTGGCTTGACACAAGGAATGCGACAACTGAAACCCATGTCTTGCATACGTCTGTGCATGGTGGTTCTTGAAGCACTGACTCCAGCTGCAGTCCACTCTTTGTGAATCTCCCCCACATTTTTGAATGGGTTTTGTTTCACTATCCTCTCCAGGGTGCGGTTATCCCTATTGCTTGTACATTTTTTTTCTACCACATCTTTTCCTTCCCTTCGCCTCTCTATTAATGTGCTTGGACACAGAGCTCTGTGAACAGCCAGCCTCTTTAGCAATGACCTTTTGTGTCTTGCCCTCCTTGTGCAAGGTGTCAATGGTCGTCTTTTGGACAACTGTCAAGTCAGCGGTCTTCCCCATGATTGTGTAGCCTACAGAACTAGACTGACGCTGAGTTCGAAACCGCATACTTCCCTACTATTTAGTATGGGAAAAAGAGTAGGCGAGCGAAAAAGTATGTACGAATCCAAAAGAGTAGGCGAGAATTACCTGGGTGACGTACTAATTATCGCGAGATTCGGACTTAAGTGCGTTCGAATATGCCTACTTTCCTACTATATAGTAGCCGAAAACAGTACGTGAAGGAAGCAGTACGTTCGAAACATCAGTATTCATAAAAGAGTAGGCGAGAAGTTCCCGGATGGCTTACTGCTTCCAGCCAGATTTTCGAGTGCTCAACCGATGGATACTTTTCTATCCCAGGAGGCCACACGAGAGGATATGTCATTATCAAACATCGTGGAGATCAGCGATGCGGGAGCTTTCAAATGTGAGTAAACACGGTTCCTTGTGTTAAAATTGCATGTGTTGAACTACTGTAGAGTAAACTGTTGAATTGTTGAAGGTGTAAAGATGTTACACAATATAGTATAGTTGTGATTTTGCTGTAAAAACACGTTTTATTATGTATAACTTTAGCTAACAGGGGAGCTCCAGTAAGGACACGTAAGTTACGTCTCTAACGTGGATTTACATAAACGGTTAAACCATATACATCTTAAAGACGCTTATTTTAAATGTCTGTTTACATCTGACAGGGAAAATCTTCAGTAAGTATTGCAGAAGAGCACATCACAACATGAAATAGACATCTGAGTGATGAATGTGTGCTATTATGTACAACAAATCTATAGAGTTTGAATACACCTTCTGGTGCTACTTGGACACGTCATCAGTGAAGAACCCGGGGTCATAGGGTGTTTCGGGTCTTTAATCTTCATACACCCTCACCCGGGCGACCCAGCCGGGGGTGATCAGTCCCCGGCTTGTGTCCAAGTGGCATGTTGCTCCACGGATCCCCCCTACGGATCCACAGCCACCGAGAAGCCCTCTCTGCGGCCTCTAAGATGTTTGTGGTGGCTTTTTTCAATTGCAGTCCTTTCACTCCAAGGAGTTTGAGGGTTCGCAGCAGTGAGCGGCCAGCGAAGCCTCGGCACCCGACCTCGACTGGCTCGCAGCGAGCTTTCCAGCCTGGTCGTGGCGCCAGCGGTACCGCCCCTTCCCTAGCGCTTTTGAGCAGCTGCTCAAAATGGGCTCCAGTGTGCCCCTCTTCTGGCACAAAGTAATAGTATAAAGTAACTAAACATAAGTTATCTATTTTATTTGTCCATTAGTACTGTTGATAAATTGAGGAACATTTATGTTGGATAAAAAGTTAAAACAACCTCAATATGTAAATGTAGTGTTGAGCTCATAAATCACAGAGGTAATGTGAATCTTGTCTGGATGTTTCAGGGACAGATGAACAGATGTGTGTTTATCCAGTGGAGAGTGGCTCATGAAGCTGAATGCTGCCATCAAAGGTACACTAGTACACTACAGAAATGAATAACAACAACTATTTAAATATTAAGTTGTAGTTTATTTGAATTATTGTAATTTCAAACAGAGCTATTGCAGCACTTTTCTGATTCTTGATTTCTGTGCATTTGCTGCAGATCTTTTGTGGTGGAGCAGGACCTGCAAGGAAAGATGATGGCGGCATTTGTGAAAAAAAGCGTTTTTGTCTACTAAATAATACTGAAATCAAATGGCATTGTGTGGTTGAAATGACTGCTTTTGTGTTATGTTTTTGCATTTTTGTAGGATCTGAAATATCAGCAGGCTGGTGTGAGCACTGAGGATGAAAAGCCCAGAGCTGAATCCTGGAGATGGTGCCATGGATGAGTCCCTCCATCACTCCACCTGTCCTTCCGAGACCCTCCATCACTCCACCTGCCCTTATGAGACCCTCCATCACTCCACTTGCCCTTCCGAGACCCTCCATCACTCCACCTGCCCTTATGAGACACTCCATCACTCCACCTGCCCTTATGAGACCCTCCATCACTCCACCTGCCCTTACGAGACCCTCCATCACTCCACCTGCCCTTATGAGACCCTCCATCACTCCACCTGCCCTTACGAGACCCTCCATCACTCCACCTGCCCTTACGAGACCCTCCATCACTCCACCTGCCATCACTCCACCTGCCCTTACGAGACCCTCCATCACTCCACCTGCCCTTACGAGACCCTCCATCACTCCACCTGCCCTTACGAGACCCTCCATCACTCCATCTGCCCTTATGAGACCCTCCATCACTCCACCTGCCATCACTCCACCTGCCCTTACAAGACCCTCCATCACTCCACCTGCCCTTCCGAGACCCTCCATCACTCCACCTGCCCTTCCGAGACCCTCCATCACTCCACCTGCCCTTCCGAGACCCTCCATCACTCCACCTGCCCTTATGAGACCCTCCATCACTCCACCTGCCCTTATGAGACCCTCCATCACTCCACCTGCCCTTCCGAGACCCTCCATCGCTCCACCTGCCCTTCCGAGACCCTCCATCATTCCACCTGCCCTTATGAGACCCTCCATCACTCCACCTGCCCTTTTGCCTCAGATTGTGAAGCACAACACATCACGCAACAATCTCCGGCACGAAGGAACGGCTCACCTCTGGCGGTCAGCTGATTCATCAGAATAAAGCCACAGAATGGGAACCGCTGTGTTGAGATGGCAGAGGATGTGGGGTTGGGCGCCTGTAGCCTACATACATGAATGTAGTTTGAATAAAGCTTTGTTTCATGTGTTGACTTGTATATGCATTTGTTTATTGTGTGATGGTGACTTTCATTCATTCTTTTAGTAATTTATTAATATTTCTCATTGTTGTCAGTAAATAAAATATCATTATTTAATTAATGATTTCTTTAATTGTTTGAATGAAAATGTAGATACAGGTCCTTCTCAATAAATTAGCATATTGTGATAAAGTTCATTATTTTCCATAATGTAATGATAAAAATTAAACTTTCATATATTTTAGATTCATTGCACACCAACTGAAATATTTCAGGTCTTTTATTGTTTTAATACTGATGATTTTGGCATACAGCTCATGAAAACCCAAAATTCCTATCTCGATAAATTAGCATATCATGAAAAGGTTCTCTAAACAAGCTATTAACCTAATCATCTGAATCAACTAATTAACTCTAAACACCTGCAAAAGATTCCTGAGGCTTTTAAAAACTCCCAGCCTGGTTCATTACTCAAAACCGCAATCATGGGTAAGACTGCTGACCAGAAGGCCATCATTGACACCCTCAAGCAAGAGGGTAAGACACAGAAAGTAATTTCTGAACGAATAGGCTGTTCCCAGAGTGCTGTATCAAGGCACCTCAGTGGGAAGTCTGTGGGAAGGAAAAAGTGTGGCAAAAAACGCTGCACAACGAGAAGAGGTGACTGGACCCTGAGGAAGATTGTGGAGAAGGACCGATTCCAGACCGATTCCAGACCTTGGGGGACCTGCGGAAGCAGTGGACTGAGTCTGGAGTAGAAACATCCAGAGCCACCGTGCACAGGCGTGTGCAGGAAATGGGCTACAGGTGCCGCATTCCCCAGGTCAAGCCACTTTTGAACCAGAAACAGCGGCAGAAGCGCCTGACCTGGGCTACAGAGAAGCAGCACTGGACTTTTGGACAAATTTTGCATGTCATTCGGAAATCAAGGTGCCAGAGTCTGGAGGAAGACTGGGGAGAAGGAAATGCCAAAATGCCTGAAGTCCAGTGTCAAGTACCCACAGTCAGTGATGGTCTGGGGTGCCATGTCAGCTGCTGGTGTTGGTCCACTGTGTTTTATCAAGGGCAGGGTCAATGCAGCTAGCTATCAGGAGATTTTGGAGCACTTCATGCTTCCATCTGCTGAAAAGCTTTATGGAGATGAAGATTTCATTTTTCAGCACGACCTGGCACCTGCTCACAGTGCCAAAACCACTGGTAAATGGTTTACTGACCATGGTATTACTGTGCTCAATTGGCCTGCCAACTCTCCTGACCTGAACCCCATAGAGAATCTGTGGGATATTGTGAAGAGAAAGTTGAGACGCAAGACCCAACACTCTGGATGAGCTTAAGGCCGCTATCGAAGCATCCTGGGCCTCCATAACACCTCAGCAGTGCCACAGGCTGATTGCCTCCATGCCACGCCGCATTGAAGCAGTCATTTCTGCAAAAGGATTCCCGACCAAGTATTGAGTGCATAACTGAACATAATTATTTGAAGGTTGACTTTTTTTTGTATTAAAAACACTTTTCTTTTATTGGTCGGATGAAATATGCTAATTTATTGAGATAGGAATTTTGGGTTTTCATGAGCTGTATGCCAAAATCATCAGTATTAAAACAATAAAAGACCTGAAATATTTCAGTTGGTGTGCAATGAATCTAAAATATATGAAAGTTTAATTTTTATCATTACATTATGGAAAATAATGAACTTTATCACAATATGCTAATTTATTGAGAAGGACCTGTATATACACATCTAGAGTGTATTCAATCATGCATAGCTATGTCATATGACATACATTACATTTTGTTTGTTTTATTGAATTATATAATTTATAGCAATGCAATTCATTCTGGGGTAATATTAATTTTTAATATTAATGATACTTACATTTTTCGAGTATAAAATCAACAGTTTTCTCCAAAGGCGAATTTTCGCACAGCTGCCCTTTGTGCAGACATTACAAACGCTGAGGAAAACCGTTCTAGGTAGGGCTGTCGAGTTACTGATGTTATGAGGTATAACGTTATATGTATATATATATATATATATATATATATATATATATATATTTATATATATATTTATATCAATCATGGTTTTGCATACATCATAGATTTTTTTACACAGGAAAAAAGAACCTACAAGGTTGAATATCTTAATATATATTTTCTTAAATAATTCATTATAATATATTTAAAAAATGCATTTTTTGTTATTTATAGGCCTAGGCCTGCGGGATGAAACGAGAGTTAAATACAAGAAGAAAAAGAGGAAAACAAAGCAGTAAGCCACTTTTGCGTGTGGATGAAAATGTTTGGATATAAAATAAAGAAATTAACATTCAAGAGATGACAATTTTGGGATTTCGTAATAAAAATAAATATGGTTAAGGATAAAACAGTGGGTCACATTTAAGGGTTAAATATAAGAACTTAAATTATCAACCCTAAATGTATTCACAAAATAAATGGGCAGCAGTTTCTTCAAAAAGACCACAAAATGAGCAAGTTTAATCAGTATCAAGATATTTACAGATAGATGAATTAAACGTGTCGTTCAAATCTTTTAAGTTGTTGAGCGTGTGATAACGCGTCGTAGGTCACATGGCAGATGTCCGGTTCTCATTCATACTCAACGAGATCTGTCTATTAAGTACCTACTCTTTTAACGCTCGTTAAGTAAGTACTTATTGAAATTAAGTACCTACTCATTGAGTATGTGGTTTCGAACGCAGCCTGAGAGACCATTTAAAGGCCTTTGCAGGTGTTTTGAGTTAATTAGATGATTAGAGTGTGGCACCAGGTGTCTTCAATTTTGAACCTTTTCACAATATTCAAATTTTCTGAGATACTGAATTTGGGGTTTTCATTAGTTGTCAGTTATAATCATCACAATTAAAAGAAATAAACACTTGAAATATATCAGTCTGTGTGTAATGAATGTATATGTCACAGGTCGGGATGGGCCAAGCCGGACTGCGCCCACCCCTGAACCAGGACCACCCTGAGGAACGTGTCAGAGACGAGACGGAAACAGAATTCAAGGGAATAACAGTTCTTTTTATTAAAGTTAAAAGTAATTTGAATAACCTAAGCTAAAATCTTCCTTTCCTCTTCCCCAGAATCGAAGCAATGCAGCAGTCTCCGGGGCCCACTCCCACGCCGGTACAAGGTTCGCAATGGCCTGTGATGGATCGATGGAGTACCACAGATGAGTATGCGGTCGGGGCTGTTCCTCTTCCCACGCTGATGCAGGGTCCGCAGGGACCTACGACGGACAGGTGAGTTTCCACAGGTGAGTAGACAGTCGGGGCCCTTCCTCTTCCCACGCCGCTGTAGGGTTCACAATGGGATGCGGTAGGCAGATGAATTTCCACCAGTGAGTAGATGGTCAGGGCTCTTCCTCTTCTCACACCGAGTTCACAGGGACCAACGATGGACAGGTGAGTTTCCACAGGTGAGTATACAGTCAGGGCTGGTCCTCTTCCCACACTGATGCAGGGTTCACAATGGGATGCGATAGGCAGGTGAGTTTCCACCAGTGAGTAGATGGTCAGGGCTCTTCCTCTTCTCACACCGATGCAGAGTTCACAGGGACCAACGACGGGCAGGTGAGTTTCCACAGGTGGGTATACAGTCGGGGCTAGTCCTCTTCCCACACTGATGCAAGGTTCACAGAGGCCTACGACGGACAGGTGAGTTTCCACAGGTAAGTAGACAGTTGAGACTCTGGGGCTGCAGCAGACTCGAGTCAACACGCTGAACGGAGCTTCTCTAGGACAGACAGAGTCAGCTTCAACAGCAGTATATAGGCCTCACGTGTGTTGCCGGGGACAGGTGACTTCACACCATGCAGATGGGCCGGGGGCTATAGCAGACTCAAAGGCGCAGGCCGAGCGGAGCTTCTCCTGGACAGACAGAATCAACTTCAACAGCAATAACAGCTCTCACGTGTGTTGCGGGGGACAGCTAACTTCGCACCATGCCGATGGACTTGGGGTTGTAGCAGACTCGAAGTCGCAGCTGAGCAGAGCCGCTCTAAGACAGACAAAATCAACTTCACCACAGTATACAGTTCTTACGTGTGTTGCAGGGGACAGATAACTTCACACCATACAGA
Organism: Vimba vimba; assembly: GCA_022828995.1. Taxonomy (NCBI): domain Eukaryota; kingdom Metazoa; phylum Chordata; class Actinopteri; order Cypriniformes; family Leuciscidae; genus Vimba; species Vimba vimba. The sequence continues at coordinate 12,153,697 of CM040826.1, forward strand.
TGGACCTGGGGCTATAGCAGATTCAAGTCGCAGGCTGAGTGGAGCTTCTCTAGAACAGACAGACTCAACTTCAACAGCAGTGTACAGTTCTCATATGTGTTGCGGGAGACATAACTTCACACCGTGCAGGTGGGCTTAGGGCTGCAGCAGACTCAAAATCAACAGGCTGAGTGGAGCTTCTACGAAGACAAACAGAATCAACTTCAACAGCAGTATACAATTCTCACGTGTGTTGCAGGGGGCAGATAACTTCACACCGTACAGGTGGGCTTAGGGCTGCAGCAGACTCCAAGTCAACAGGCTGAGCGGAGCTTCTTCTAAGACAGTCAGAACCACTACTTCAAAACAGAGAGGTTAGTTTGACTTACAGATGCTGTTCCTTCTAGTCCTCAACAGATGGAACCGATCGACATTATTAAGCTCCAGTTACTGACAGTAGACCAGCATGGCACGAGGGGAGTGCACGGCAAGAGAGAATAAATCTTCCACACACACACGGCAATTTCACTCCAAACATGCAACGTGAAGGGGGAAACGTCAATTTAGGCACTGCAATCCACTTCAAATAAGTGCAGATAAGGCCAGCACTCACCCAGGGGTCTCCGTGCCACAAGCAACGAGCTTCAATGTTGGGAAAAAGATGTTTCAGGGTTTTCCTCCACAGACATAGACAGGATTCACATCACCGTTCCAACACGGGGGAAGAGGGTAAGAGATCGAACATGAATCAGTATAATTCAATCAGTGACGTTTCAATAGCACAATCAAAGCACTCCAATCCACCTCAAATTCAGTGTTGAAACATGTAGGTACGAGATACGATGGTCGATTACTTATCTCTCTCCCTTCCAGGCAAACGGTGTGTTTTCACAACTCTTCCACACTCCTCGAGTCCCCTCCAGCAGCACTTCCCTTTGCACACCACAATTCTTCTCTGCAACACTCAAATAGAACAACTTCTCACAGGAGAGAACCACACAACAGTCTCTCTTCACTGGCTTTTTATATCCTTCTCAATGCCCACATGGCTTCGTCATGGCTCTAGATTAATTTCCCACACCTGGTGTCAATTTCCTCATCCCGGTTGGCAGGGCAACAGATATACACTTACACGGGGGGTAGTGTTTCCTTGTTATTATACCGGAGGGGACACAATTGCGGCGAACTTTAGTTCCGCCCTCATTTGTCACACCGTGACATATACATTATACAAGTTTCACTTTTTGAATGGAATTACTGAAATAAATCAACTTTTTAATGATATTCTAATTGTATGACCAGCACCTGTATACAGTAAAAGAAAATATAATCAAATGTCAATCAAGCTTTTAAAGGAGAAATTATGAATGAAACAATGAATGTCCCGAGATCACAAACAATCTTTATACATCTGAAGATGAAATCGAAAGACCTAATATGCAAATCTTCAGCATTTATTAAATAATGAGATGTATACCATGACAAGGTACATTTACACATACTATTTATTGTGACAGAAATGACAAATGTATTTGCACTGTACAGTCACAATCATCAGAAATGTACACATGTGTTGCAGTTCTACTTTATCAAAAGTTATCAATAATTTGCACAAGATTAACTTAATCTAGTACTGCAAATTTTATGACGAACAGAGGAAGGAAAGTTTTCCAGTGCGGTGCAGAAAAAGAGCAGGCTGAACCAAACCAGCCATAATAAAACAAGTCAAAGAAGTAAACCAGGTTGTCGGAGTACTGTCTGATGGTAGTTATCTAAGTCAGTCACACCTCGACTTTCTTCCAAATAACGCACATTTCATATAAATACAGGCCTCTATATTTCCTACACATTTTTGTTTTTCTGAATTGTCTGAATGGCTAATAAAAATATGTAATACAAAACGATTACTTGGTCACCACCACCAAGGTGAATTGGTTTAGTCTTGACTTCTGGTCGTGACTCGTCGTGAGTGATAGTTGGTATGGGGGGGGGATCAGGGGAAATCTGTTGATTGTCGATGTGGAGTGCCAAATAAGAGATGGACAAGAAAGGTCAAAGCCATATCAGGTGCCCAATTTAGAAACGAGCGAAAGATAAAGGTATGCAACTATGTTTTCTCTGTATGATTACTGTATCCATGTCATGAATGAAGGGGCAATATTAATTGGTGGGTATAACTCTTATTTGTTAGCCTTTTTGCTATGATTCTTGCTATGCTTAACAATAATTCGGTTTTAACTCAAACACGAAATCTAATTTCACCATAATATTGTGCATTGCGACAAAACTGTTACAAGTTCAGTTATTACACTGCAAAAAATGCTTTTCTTACTTAGTATTTTTGTCTTGTTTCCAGTCCAAATATCAAACATTTCTTATATAAAGATGCATAACGTTATTTTACTAAAGTAGTAAAATGACATAAGATATTAAGTCTTGTTTTCTGGGGAAATAAAGGGGGTCGAAGGGGGTCTCGCCCAGGGTGTAATTCAATGTAGAACCGCCACTGTGATGAGCCATATAACATAAGAGTATGTAGGAAGACAAAATAAGACATTGATGCTGTACACACAGATTTCCAGAGAGTCCATTAGCCCAATGGAATGCATTGTGCAGTTTGATGCTTCAGTTGTGGTGAAGTTCATTGTAGAGTTATTCATTTCCTCTGTGTTTGTCTTCTCAGTTCAGTAACCCACAGATCATATGAAAAAGAGGAAAAAAGAGAAGTATAAATGAACCAATATGTATTTCAAGAAAGTTTCCAATTTAAACAGAGCTAAAACTGCTAAACAAAACATGCCCTTTGACAATATTGAAAAACAGCAACATTTTTCCATATTGTTGTGGCTTAAACCAAGAAACTGATTAAATAAATTGAGTTTATCACGAGAAGAGTGAATGTCCAGTTTCTCTAGATGTGTTTAAATCTCTGTGCTGTGTTTTGTACACTGACTTCAGAGCTGTCACAATAATATATGAGCACGACATCTGCTACACGTCACATGAAACACCAGATATGCAAATACATTGAAATCATAAAATGACTGAGAGAGAGAAAAAAAAAAACAGACTGAGTAAACATTTAAACAGAAAATAAATTAAAAGCTTGCAATATTTTACTGACATTTACCTACAAACATAAATCAAGAGAAGTTTTTTTTTTTTTTGTCTAGTTCTCAGTTTTACAAGTTCAACAAGCAGGATATTGCAGCACAAAAAAGGATAACATTTCCTTTTCCTTTCAGCAGCACACCCTGAAATGCGTCAGACATAACACACACTCAAACAACCATATGTAAATAAAATAAAAAAGCAATTAAAATGCACTTGGACTAAAATAAGATTTACTTCATTAATCTTTGTGGGACATTACAGCACCGATAGTTATTTCCTATTAGAAACAACCTAAAATGCATCAGACATCACACAGTCAATTCATTTATAAAACAATTGAAGAGCATGAGAAATAAAAGAAAGTTCATGTTTTTTGTTGTTGTTTTTTTTATTCCTGGGCATAACTTGTTCCCTGTGTCCCAAATTGAATAAGTTGGTGTTGGAGCCATAGGCAGGAAATAATGCAATGGCAATGAACTAATGAAGTAAAAGTAAGTATGGTGGCCTCATCAGAATATTTATTATCCGGCAATAACTTTAACTTTTTTAATGTAAATTCCTGTCCCCATTCTAGCACTGAATCCAAGGCCTTCTGAGTTCCCAGGAAAGGATCCCACTTGAAGCTCAGTGATTTTTAGATAAACATTTTTTTAGAAGGAAGAACACTAAATTGTGTTTGGTTGACAACTTTTGTCTCAAATTTAATTTGCTGTCTTGTGTGTATATAATTTAACAGGATCATCTTTTTTGTTTTAATTTATCCAGACTTTACCGAGTTGATTTGACTTTAAAAATTGTGCACCAAGCCACATTTTACAAGCTGACCTTCTCAGAAAAACTGGGACTCACACCAGCTAAATTAGTGTGATTTTTATATATACAGTAGAAAATCAAATAGTCCATAAATCTTTAAAGAAATTATCCATATTTCTGACACTGGCCAGCACACCTGCCACTCAATCAACACCAAATATGTATACCAAGCAATTGAAAAGGAGAGAGAACAAACTCTATAATCATCTGTGTTATGATAGGATGTCAAGTTTTATCAATAACTAATGAATTCTGTCATACCTCCCTATAAGCTATTATTAATTATCTACTAATTAAGGTTCAAGAAAAATAACTAAGAAGTAACTAACATACAATGCCGATATGGTGCATTTCTTCAGCGAAATACATGTTTGTGTACGTTTTATTGAATCTATAAAATCATTACTGTGCTGTAAATCATGTTATTTTATGCAAGGCAACATACAAGGACACAATGTCAGTTAGCTAGCTAACGAGTCTGTCTTTTTTGCGTGATGGAAACGCCTGATTCCTTGCATAAAACAAATGTTTTTATTTCTAAAGATCCTAAAATATCAGATGTTAAAATATGTTCTTAGAGCTGTGCACTGTTTGTTTATGGGCAGGTTATGGAGTCAGTAACAGCATATTTTGGCTATGAGTGAAACGCAGGGCGGCGGTCTGGTAATTCTTTATTAATTACTAATGAGTTCCCTATATTTTCACTTTAGAATACGGTTTCAGGTTAAAAGTAGCCTAATTCCTGGATAATTATTTGATAGTTCTTTATTAATTACTAATGAGTTCCCTATATTTTCACTTTAGAATACTGTATCAGGTTCTAAGTAATTCCTGAAGAATTATCTAATAATTATTTATTAATTACTAATAAGTTCCCTATATTTTCACTTTAGAATACTGTTTCAGGTTAAAAATAGCCTAATTCCTGGATAATTATTTGATAGGTCTTTATTAATTACTAATCAGGTTATAAGTAATTCCTGCAGAATTATTTGACAATTATTTATGAATTACTAATAAGCTCCCTTTCAGTTTCCCTCAGTCGTTGCCTCAAATACATGAATTTACTCAATGGCATATGCTGAGGAAAACAGACACACACAGTACTTAAAAATATAAAAATATATATAAAATATATAAATATATAAAATATAAAAAACTAATCTGAGGTAAGTTGAGTGGGGTTCCTTCCTGAAATTGATTTCTTACAGAACACACTAAAAAAACCACACAGGTAAAAACCTCTTTAACATTGTATGCATTTGTTAAAATTGTATTTTCATAATACTGCTTCTATTAATAACATTAGTAAATAAGGAAGGTCACAACTCAATGTAGTTTGTATGACTGTTCATTAGTTACTTCTTAATTATTCTTCTTGAACCTTAATTAGTAGATAATTAATAGTAGTTCTTCAGGCGGTATGACAGAGTTAATTAGTTATTGATTAACTATCTGTTACTTAACACAATCATAAAATTATTTTACATACTGATTAGTTAGCACCAGAGGTGGGAGTAAGTCACTAAATGCAAGTCTCAAGTCAAGTCCAAGTCTTAACATTGCAAGTCAAAGTCAAGTCAAGCCATTCTGTTGTAAGGGTCAAGTCAAATCAAGTCAAGTCATACTCTTTGTCAAGTCAAGTCAAGTCAAGTCGCAACTTAGTCATCAATGAGGTTCATTCTTGTGTGTAAGGCAGCACGTTTGAGTTTCGGCAAGGACCAATGAGGTTTGGTATGAGGTATGTAATAAAAGTCTAAATTAAATCTGTTCATCATATAAAGCCAAGTCCAAAATTTGGACTAAACGAAGTCATACTCTTTGTCAAGTCAAGTTGCAACTTAGTCATCAAGTCATACCAAGTCACACACAGGCTCGTTTTACACTTTTTTTAACTCTGGGACTTTTATTACTTATTTAGACACAGAGGGCTGATGGGTTACAAAAATAAATAAATTAACTTGTGTGTAATAAATAAAATATAGTTAAGAAGCACTTTAAATGCTCTAAAATAAAAATCAATTAAATGAACACAAGTAAACAAGAATTAATAAAACTTTTCCCATCTTGTGCTAGCCCTACATATAGTTATTTTGCTGTGATGTCCCCTATGAAAGTGTAAACTAAACAAAAACATTCAAAATTTCAATTTAATCCAATTAGGCCAACGTGAACACTTAAAAAGAACTAAGAACATATGTCTAGGAATTTCATATTATTGTAAGTTTTTCAGACAGTAGAATGTGCTGATGTTCCCTTCTCAGGAGGAGTCAGAACTACAGCTGTTAAACTGGATCATTTCTATCTATGAATACCCTGATGTATCTATGTAAACATGGAGTGAACATTGTCACATGCCCCCATCTCAACATATAGTAATAATACCTATAAGTGTCCAGGGATGCAAACACATGTATGGTCAAAAAAGAGAGAGGTTATCGAAGCCCTCGCCCCGCAGCAAATTTCCAGATACTTACATAATTGTGATGAATTTAATCCTTTTTAAGTTATTATTTTGCAGTGCAAGATCACAGTTAACACCTTTAAATATTACATAAATGTATTATGTATTTTTTATTAAACTTAATGAGTGTAAATCAGCAGCAAAAAGTAATTCTTGAAAAAATCTGCACAGTAATTTTATAAAAACTAAACATGTTAATAAAAACAAATTACTATTAGTACTCTTATAAAATTCAATCAGGCAATCATACATTTCACAATTTTATATCTATATATTAATGTCAAGAATTCAGAAGTGTATATATTTATATAGCCTACACTACACAGAGATAATATACAATTAAATTATGCTTATTTTAAATGTATTGAGCAGTCTAGGTATAAAAAAATATAGGCTTTTAATAATCTTTCAGTGCGCAAAACCATGATAATATGAAACGCTTCAAAACAGAGCGCACAAAGCACGTATGCGCATCGCGGGTGCAGAATGATGTGCTCAAAGCAACATGGAGTCACAGTGTGCAGCGCTGCACTGCACAAGTGCGCATTTAAAAGTTCACGGCACAAAGCGAAGAAATGTCGAGCGCACAAATCCTAGTGTATATCTGTCCAACAGTTTATTGATCATTTGTTTCACAGTTTTAAATTCCAGTTATTGTGCGTTTGATGCCGATTCATAGTCCTTGTAATGTGTACACGATCTAACAAGCACATGGTAGTGAGTCGTTTAAAAACAGCAACAAACTCCAACAAAATAAAGTCATTTTATGCAAATCCACAGCCTTTTATCTACAGATCATGCATTTTAATGTGAATATATCATATTGGAGAGAGTTTTACCGTGCATCCAACCGGAAGAGGCGCGCGCTGTTTGAATACTGAATGGAGAATGATTGACAGCCGCAGAGGAGGGCAAACGAGTTTCCATAAAAAAAATAAAAAAAAATCACAATAATTAAAAAAAAATATTTTCCACAAGTCATTTCAAGTAAATAGGCACAAGTCCGAGTCAAGTCTAAAGTCACAAGGAGCAAGTCTAAAGTCAAGTCGAGTCTTTTCAGAGATCTAGTCAAGTAAGTCTCAAGTCTAGAAAATTGCGACTCGAGTCTGACTCGAGTCAAGTCATATGACTCGAGTCTCCCACCTCTGGTTAGCACATCTTCCTTAGTAGTTAACAATAGTGAATAACTAATGAAGAATTACCTATTAGTTCTTCAATAATTCCTTATAAGTTATGCAGTAAGTAAGATACAGTATTCTAAAGTGTTACCAACAATTCCTGACCAAGGCATTCGCAAAAAAATGGGTCAGGGTCTGGTTGAGTTGAGTTAGTAGTGTGTTGAAACTTGCGGTTATGGTAAGGGGAGTGACATTTTCGAAACCCACTCGAATCGGTTGACCAATCACAACACACTGGTCCAGCCAGCAAATGTGAAGAAAAGGTGCTTACTTTTGAGTGTGTAGCAGAAGAGTAGACCAGCATTGAGACATACTATCACGTCATACAATTGCGTCTTTAACGGTTGCTCTGTCACATCCTGTCATGCAAACTTACCTGTCAATCATCTTGTCAAAGATAAAATCCTCCACATTTCATTTCATTTCATTTTCTACTGTTTCGGAGAGAAATGCAGAAGCATATTGATCTGCAGTCACGGGTCTTTCATGCAGAGACTCTCCTCAAATTAATGCATAATCACTCTTCAGCTTCTCATTGGATTTTCTGTGCAATCAAATGTTCTCTGGAATCTAAAGGGTCCCGCCCCCTACATTATACATAGACGCAGAAGCTTCGCATGAAATCAATTAATTCACACAGTTACTATTTTCTACATGGCGAATGGCACACAGTGCACTATATAGGGGATAGTGAATGATTCAGACAGTGTAAATATGCTTTCCATTGGGGCGAATGAAGTCTGGTTTCTTGTTAGTGTCACGTGAACCTCCGAAGCACGCACACAGTCTGCTCCGGTCCAGAGACACGAGTCGGCACATATTAGAAAATGTATCGGACCCATTTGAATTCTGCACAGAATGCTATATTTTAAAGCAATATGGAGGAGATTAGGAGGAGAAACAATTTGAGATTAGGAGGAAACTGCAGCTTTACCGGGCTCAACGGCTCTGGCTGAGCTGTGATAAAAAAGGGGAGGAGCTGTTCGGTATGTCCCGCCCTGTCCTCCACCACAAACTGACTTATCGTTGTACATTTGTTTGTTCTAGTTATTTACACAGATTTATTGTTTATTCTGTATGCGTAATTCAGATATGGGTGGCATGAAGAATGATTACATCAAACTTGACATTCTGTCATAACACAGATATATAATGGGGTTTTCTTTGTCATAGTTTTTAAATGCTCAGTCTAACTATTTGAATATCAGGTGATGAATGAGTAACACCTGACCAGTGTCAAAGACTGAATCTTTGAACGTTCACTGATTGTATCTGCATACACATCATACTACAAAGATGGTTACTGAAGTTAGACAATTTTCTGCATGAATGTAAATAATGGTTGACATATTTATTTTCTTCAAATGTTTAGTTAGTCATTTTAAACCCCAGTTTTAATTTTAAAGTGCCCCTATTATGTTATTTTAAAGGCTCCTAATTTTGTTTTGGGTTCTCCTACAACAGGTTTACATGCATCAAAAGACCAAAAACATTTTCTCACATTGAACATCACCACATTTTTCAATGATTCTCAAATGGACTGGATGGATGAATCAGTCTCTCTAAATCCCTCCTTTTTGCGAGCTACTCTGCTCTGATTGGCCAGATGGCCCAGTCTGTTGTGATTGGTCTACCGCGTAAACTTTATCTGAAGTTTATTCATATCTGGTGTTTTATGTGACGTGTAGCAGATGTCATGCTCATATATTCTTGTGTCAGCTGTGAAGTCAGTGTACAAAACACAGCACAGGGATTTATACACATCCACAGAGAAACTGGACATTCACTCTTCAGGTGCTAAACTTCTGTTTTTGATTGAATTTCTTTTTTTTTTACCACCAACAATAATCAACCACGTAATTGTGTTGATCTGTCCAAGGGTTTTGGGGCAAGTGTAATTGTTTAGAGATATTGAATTAAAAGAGACTGTATATCATTTAATAATGAAGTGCTCTGGTTATTTGAATGAAAACAAAGAATTTTTTTAATTCTAAACTGGATGCATTAAAAAATATTCAAATCTTACTTAAACCGGAGTGAATGAACTCAGTATAATTCACTGGTTCATTTACGCTTCTCTTTTCCAGTAAATCACAGTTGCAGGCTATATTGCTGAAGACAAACAGACAAGGAGATGAATAACTACACAGTGAACTTCACCACACCTGAAGCATCTACAAACTCCACAACTGATTCTTTCTGGTTACTTGAAAGTCAGAAAATTTGTGTGTTCAGCATCAATCTCCTGTTTGGTTTTCCTACTCACTCCTATATTATATGGCTCATCATCACAGGAACAGGGAGTGGAGTCGCATCAGAGTTCTTTAACCTCAATCTCTCTGTTTGTGAGCTTGGTGTCTGTCTGAATTTTTTGTTTTATATAATGTCAGTTTGCTTTCAGAGAATCTCAGAATTACCACTCTTTTTTCTAGGCCTATCCCTCACTGGCCGTCCTCTGTTTCAGTGTCTGATCTGTGTTGAGCGTTACCTGGCAGTGGTTTATCCTGTAACCTTTCTGAAGTACAAACCTCTCAGATATAGAGTGATCTGCTGCACTGCAGCCTGGATAACTATTCTTGGCTCATGTTTTCTGTGCCTGCTATTTTCTTACAACTTAAAATTTACATTGTTCTTGTCGGCGCAGTTCTTCATCTTCTTCTCCATCCAGTTGTTTTGTCTTGTGGCTGTTCTCAGAGCTCTGAATCAGTCAGGACCAGGAGAGAGAAGAAGAGAGAGAGAGGAGGAAAACCACATGAAGAGAAGAGCATTTCAAATCATTCTAATAACTACTGTGAGCATGGCTATCATATATGTCCCATTTGCTACAACAGGATTCATTACCATTCTAACAAAGCACTATATTCATGAACTTTGGATCACAGGTTTTATCTGTTATATACTGGCCGGTTTTGTTCAGCCTGCTCTTTATCTGCACCGCACTGGGAAATTTTCCTGCTGTTGTGCACCATGAAATGGTGATGTATGATTTAGTTGTTATTTAATCATTTTAAATAATTGATAAATTAATTGGCTGTTAAATTAAATAATTTTCTACTAGATATAGTTATTTATTATTTTATTATACTGGAAAATTATGAATTCAGTTTTTGGAGCTGATATATTGCTTTTCTTTTTCCTGTCTAGCCTTAAAGGGCCACCATTGCACACTGACTTATAGTTATAGCTTCATGTGGTGGTTTTGGTTATGTTATATGTTACATCTCATTAAAAAGTTGTAGGTATTTGCATGTAAAATATAGTTAGAGCACACATTCTCGTACGTTTGCATTGAATGATAACATGCTATTGACAACATGCATCTACAATGCATTTTACGTATAAACATGCAGTTCAGTACAGTTATCTTCAAATAATATGCTGATTTTATTACATGTAATCAGTTATATTAATGAAATACGCCATAACATTTGTTTAACAATTTTAAGTTTTTGCCATTAGTCTGTTGTTTGTTTATTCAAATAAAAAAGGTTATCAATGACCAAGTGTCTCCTTTTATATTGGCTATAACAGTGATTCCAATACAATATATATATATATATATATATATATATATATATATATATATATATATATATATATATATATTTTTTTTTTTTTTTTTTTTTTTTTTTTTTTTTTTATACATATATTCTATAGCTACACCTGTACACTGCCTATTACACAACACTTTTCTTAAGCCTGAGAATTGATTCATAAAAAAGTAAAATGTGCAACAGACAGAAGATATGCATATTCCACTATTGGTTAAGAACGTCTTGCTCCATATACATCACTAAAAAAAAAAAAAAAAGATTCAGGCCCTTCATAGATATGACACATTTAAATTTTGTTCACTTATATCTAATTAGGAGTAATGCATATTTATATTTAATGAGTCTAACATAAAATATTTAAATAGTGTCATCTATGAAACGTATTTAAGTTTGATCAACTCAGTTTAGTTACATTTAGGAAAGAGGAGCTCCTTCTGCCCATAGGCTATCCATAGGCCCATATGCCTATCAGACTCAACAGCTTTTGATGATACATTAAATGTTACTCACAGAAAGAATCATAAATAAATGCAAAAAAAAAAAAAATTGTACCTGTCACGGACCTGCCGGACTCCTCCTCCTCTCTGCTTTTTTCCTGTTTATTGCGTCTCCCCTACAGGTGGGCGAAGCACAGGTGTGGCGTGGTGCGTGTGATTGCTTCCTGGATCTTGGGCTTTAAAATCTCTCCAGACCTGGTTGTGGGAGGCCACCGCTTCTCCTCCTCTACCGCAACTTTTTGGCGTTTTTGTTTCTTTATGCACGACACCTCATTTCTCTTGTTGCATACATTTTTATTTCCCAACCTAACATCTATACTGACTTTATTTAACCTACGTTGTTAATTCTTTATCTTTAATGAATATATTTCTTTATATGGCAATTCCGCGTGGTCTTCCCTCTCTGGTTACATAGCCTAGAATAGGCATGATGTAACTGTCACAGTGTTTGGTTTGTGTTCCCTGGGTAACCACTAGATGTCCTCCTTCCCCACGGTGTCTGTCATTTTCTGAACTACATTCCCCACGATCCTTGTTTCTTCATTGCACTCAGCTGTCCCTTGTCATTAATCATTGCACTCAGCCAATTCCCCATTAGCATTGTCATTTCCCTGTGTATATAACGGTGTTTGGTGTTTTAAGTCCCCAACGGCGCCTTCCAGGCAGCGAGGGGATGGGTAGGTTTAAGGTTGAGGGTAGGGTAGGGTAGGGTAGGGTAGGGTAGGGTAGGGTAGGGTAGGGTAGGGTAGGGTAGGGTAGGGTAGGGTAGGGTTAGCTGCCTCTAAGGAGCCATTGGGGGCTTAAAACACCATCGAGCGTATATAACCCTGTCTGTTTTAGTATGTGTCACGGAGTCCTTGTATTTATCTCGCCACTTCAGTGTCTGTTTCTAGTCTGCTCTTGTCTTTTGTTTTTTGGATTGCTATATTGGATTTTGACCCATGCCTGGATTTGTCTACTGATTTTGGATTTCCCTTTAATAAATACTTACTGCACTTGGATCTACTTTTCCTCTGTTCTTGTGTGGATCGTGACAGTAACATACCATTGTAGCAATTCGCAAGTGAACTGAAGCGATGACAGCAGATCTCAGGTGGTAGTACTCGACTCATTGAACTGAGAGCAGAATCTCTCCGATATGAACAGAGTGCGCTGTAATGTACAGAGGATTTGAATTACGCTTGTTAGCAGACTGCATAACAACTTCCTGGAAGCTTAAGTCATTAGTCTTTGTGTATACATAGCCCTCATTTTACCGTTGTCTCTTGTCTAGCTTTGTTCCCTGTAACCACTCTTGGTGAGTGTTAGGTTTTGTTCAAGTCCTTGTTTATTTTGTTCATGTTTATTTGAATAAAACTGCACATGGGTTCTCACTGCAACCTGCCTCAGTGGACTTACGTTACAAGAACTGACTTCTTTTTCAGAATAGTAGGCCACAACACAATTTCGCTTATAAGCACAACACCCATCATATGAGTCTCCTTAAACTTTGATATCATGCCAATTGCTTCATCTACTGCATCTTTTTACTAGATTTAACATTGTATCATAAACGTAACACATAAGTTCCATTGTGATTCCTCTGTAAATGAGTTTCACAATGAAGGGTATGTGTAAATGTATCTTTAATGTGGCTTCTGTGTCTTGGAGGTGTAAAGTGGTTCAGAACAGGTTAGTGTTTAATGTTACAAACTGATTTACTGATGTACTTTTTGTAGATTGTTATTCCAATAAAACACATCATGACCCAGTGTCGCCTTTTCCCTATTGATGGTTGCCACAGAGATTATAGCAATAATCTTGACTTCCTGTCAACACAAATGTCTAAAGTATTTATTCCCTCTCTAACTTTTAAATTCTCAGTCTAAGAATTTGCATTTAAGGTGTTGAATAAGTGGCACCTGTGTTGTTTAGTGTCAGATAAATGAATATGATTTGGGAGGACTGAACAAAAATTGTTCCAGTGATAATTTCCTTTTTACAGATTTGAGTGATTGTTGATTTGAACACGTGCAATAAGTCACTGGTTAAAAAGGTCTGCCAAAAGCTTGAAAATAAAATGCTGTCAGACATTACATGTGTAAAATGTCAAGTCAAGTCAGTGACATTTAGTGGAATTAAAACACAAGTCTGCAAAATAAAATTTGACAAAAAGTGTCTGCATTTGCTGTTGAAATTAAAATCAAAAAGACGATTAGACGGTCTTTTTGATTATAAATGTTGTCTTTTGCATACCTGGTGTTTTATGTGACGTGCAGCAGAACTCATACACGCATACGTGGCATCTGAAGTCAGTGTACAAAACACAGCACAGAGATTTATACACATCTAGAGAGACTGGACATTCACTCTTCAGGTGATAAACCCACATTTTTGAGTCAATTACATGTTTTTACAATTAATAAGCAGAAACATTCCTACTGTGTTGATTCGGTTTTGTTGTAGGGCAAGTTTAATATTTCACTGAAATAACAATTTATTTAAAATTCATTCAATTGAAACAAGAAAAGTAAATGGTAAGAATAGAGAGAACTTAGTTTTTGTAGGCTATAAATAGCAAAAAAAAAATTGCAGATTTAACAATGATGTGCTCTGGTTCTTTGAGTTTAATTTGGAAAATTTGTAGACTTGGATGTGAACTTAATTTGCACGTCTCTCTTCCCATAAATCATAGTTACATTATTATGTTTTGTCGGCTTCTGAACTGAGGATGACAAACACAGAGGAGATGAATAATTTTAGAGTGAACTTCACCACAACTGAAACATCTACAAACTGCACAACTCAGACTTTTGAGATAATGGACAGTCTGGACATCTGTGGATACACCATTTCTTTGTTGTTTGGTCTTCCAACACACTCCTATATTATATGGCTCATCATAACAGGAACAGAAAGTGGAGTTGCATCAGAGTTCTTCAACCTCAATCTCTCTGTTTGTGAGCTTGGTAACTGTCTGAATAGTTTGATCAGTGCACTGTCATTTTGTTTTTTTAGTCTCTCAACATTAGAAACATTTTTACTAGGATTTATCATCACTGGCCGTCCTCTGTTTCAGTGTCTGATCTGTGTTGAGCGTTACCTGGCAGTGGTTCATCCTGTAACCTTTCTGAAGTACAAACCTCTCAGATATAGAGTGATCTGCTGCACTGTGGCCTGGATAACTATTCTTGGCTCCTGTGTTCTGTGCCTGTTATTTTCTTACAACTTAAAATTGACATTGTTCTTGTCGGGGCAGTTCCTCATCTTCTTCTCCATCCAGTTGTTTTTTGTTGTGTCTGTTCTCAGAGCTCTGAAGCAGTCAGGACCAGGAGAGAGAAGGAGAGAGAAGGAAAACTGCATGAAGAGAAGAGCATTTAATCTAATTCTAATAACTACTGTGAGTATGACTATTATGCATGTCCCATATATAGTCATAGGAGTTGTTGCCATTCTGAAAAAACAGATTATTAAGGCACTTTGGTCCATTGGTTTGATTTGTTATGTGCTGGCTGGTTTTGTTCAGCCTGTTCTTTATCTGCACCGGGCTGTAAAACTCTCTCTTTCTTCGAAATAATAGAGTGTTTGATTCTACCAGAATGGGCAAGTTAAAGCAGCTCAATGATGCCTCCAAATATTTCTTTAGTTGTGTCCAAGAATTAACACAGCTTTTTGTGTTTTAAATGTAACATGCTAAGTGTGTAATACATTGTGATTCCTCTGTAAACACTTTAGTCTCACATTAAATTGTTTTTAAATGTACAGTATGGCTACATTTTTGTGGAACATATGCTATATATCCAATGTTTTCAACATGCTGATTCTTAAATTTTTTATTTTTTTTTATTTTTTATTAATGGATTCATTTAAATCATTTATATATGGCCTAAACATATACAGTAAGAACACAACACCTCAAATACATACTAAAAATGTAAACATAAGCAATGACTGTATCTCTGTTAATGTTCATATTACAGTTTTTCTTGATTGTTTAAACACTATAACCAGGCTTTTGAACTAAAATTTCAAAACCATAATGCCATTTATCAAAAAGCACACCCATTTCCCTAAACTATAAACACTATTCCCTGTTTTGACACATGAGTCAGATTTGTTGAACTGTCACTGCAAAACTCTACACACAAATCCCTTCATTTCTCATTGCCTAGACCATGTTGTCATATAGAAAGCACTAGCATTCAATATTGTTCACTCAAGTCAGCACAGCTCAGTTAGCACACAATTACCCAGGTGGAAACACTAAGAGTCAAAATTTAACACACATCAATCAGATCCTTCAGTAGATAGATAAAAGGGCCCAAATCAGTTTATTGAGTTTTGGAACAATGGATCCAGAAAGACATGAAGGAAGAGGGATAAGAATGAGGAGGAGGAAGGGCAAGGGCAAGAGGACAAGCAGTCTCAGATGAAATTCAAGCCACTCTAGTTGCCCATGTCTTTGTCAATGGTATGACTATGAGGGAGGCTGGGCTACGAGTAAGGCCAAATTTGAGTCACTTTACCGTCGCCTCGAGAACCTTCAGGGAGGCGTGGAGGCAAACAAAATTCTATCACTGAATAAGAGACAAACATTTCCTATAGTCTTTGATAAGGTTTATTTTCTTGCAAGAAAAGGCCAGCAGTCGTACAGTCACACAGAGTGGCTGCAGAGTGTGACAGTGAAGGGAGGGCATTCTTTTTCTACGGTGGCCGAGAGGTGCAAAACAAATCACAATTACAAAAACAAATCACAATTACAAAAACAAAATAACAATTCAGAAAACAAAATAACAATTCAGAAAACACAAGGACAACTTAGAAAACAAAATAACAATTCAGAAAACACAAGGACAACTTAGAAAACAAAATAACAATTCAGAAAACACAACGACAATTCAGAAAACACAATAACAATTCAGAAAACACAACGACATTTCAGAAAACACAACGACAATTCATACAAAACGGAAAAGGTAGGTATATTTTGAGACTGACGTCCTTATCACTGATTGGACGAGACACCTGTCAATCAAGAAATTTGTGATCAACTTTGTTTTGCTATGCTAAAATAGAACACATTAAACTTTACTTTGAAGAACGACATTCATGTGCCGTGATTGTGGACATGCTGGCGACATACCACATAATATTTACTATATTAATAGTGTGTCATGAGTTTAGTATGCCTGAGCACATGCTTAGCATGAGTGTTTCGCGATTAGCGCGATAGCCCGCTATTCATTATTACTGGTCATTATGTCGATGTTATTTGAGTGTATGAGAGTACATGATGTTGTTTCAGTCTTATTTTGTTTGTAAAAAGCATGAGATTAGAGTGTTACTACCAGCTGCCACGTCATTCTGGGGCTAGAGCATGAGAACTGCACAGAGAGAGTGTTAAATAGCTTGTTGATCATATTTTTCCTTCTAGTGTGATGGAATGTTTAAAGTCACTTATGTCTACAACGGTCATTACTGTAAAACAAAGTGACATGTTGAGAATGTATGTTTTGAGCTTTTGTTATGCATATTCTCTTATGCTTCATTCTGAGTAAATACACCAACAAAGAAGCCATCACTGCAATGCTCTCTTTTATTTCATTTTTCGACATACCACGACATTAAAAACTGCGTCGACCAGGACAGTTGTTCGGCTACCGGACAATGTGGTTAAGTTAGTAGCCTACTTCTGCAGAAGTTGCGTGTTAAACGTGATGACATATATGCGGCTGCTGCAAGAACTCAACCCACCAGGGACAGAACAAGGACACGTCGTAGATTCGTTAGGCATACCTATCACTCCATGGGACCGAACTTTGCTCCATGGCACGTTGATGGGTACGATTTGTTTCTACCGGTACTTCCAGACAGTATCGCTTGATTCCGGTTCTGGCTTGATTGACAGGTGTCTCATCCATTCAGCGATAAGTACGTCATTCTCAAAATATACCTACCTTTTCCGTTTTTTTCTGAATTGTCGTTGTGTTTTCTGAATTGTCGTTGTGTTTTCTGAAATGTCGTTGTGTTTTCTGAATTGTTATTGTGTTTTCTGAATTGTTATTTTGTTTTCTAAATTGTCCTTGTGTTTTCTGAATTGTTATTTTGTTTTTGTAATTGTGATTTGTTTTGCACCTCTCGGCCACCGTATTTTTCCTTTATAATCTCCCAGAATGTTATCTTTCTAGGCCAATGATGGTATTTCAACCATACGTGGAACAGACTTGTTCATCATATTGTCTCCTTGAGTGGAGGCCCTCCTGTAAACTACCAACATTATTTACCATTCCAATACACTTTCATATTAGAATAAGGTTTGTGTGTGCTCTTTTACTGTCATATGATGGTCACACACATCTTAAGTAAATATGAAAAAAAATAAAAATAAATTAGAGGAGAGAAAAAAAAAGAAAAAAAGAGTCAAACAGACCTTTGTGTGTGTGTGTGTGTGTGTGTGTGTGTGTGTGTGTGTGTTGAACTGTGTAATACATGAATGAATAAAAATGTGCCAATGTATCCATTGGCTATGTATTTTGTGTTCATCATGTAAAAAGGTTTGTGAGGGGGGGAACCACAAGCAACATAACTTACCAGTTTTGGAAATGTTGTTTTGAATTTATTGCAGCAGTGTGTTAGACTATGTTGTAGTGTGTGTGATTTTGAGGGCTTGTGTGTCCTGTCTGAGGGCAAAGTTTGTTTTTTCAGCAAGAGTGAATGGTTTTCAGTGTAGAGCTTCATTTTGACTTGAAAATAGGATGTTTGGGGAATTGGGTGAGACGTTATGGATTTGTGTTTACAGTTTTGAGAATATGAGGCATAGTTTCAAGAAATGTGTTTAAGCAATCGAGAAAAACTGTAATCGCTCATACATTTATTCTGTGGGACTTTTTGTGTCTGTATGTCAGCAGCGTTTGAAATCGCTGCCCGTAATTATTCTTGAGAAAAATATAAGTTTTTTCCATTTGAAAAAGCTGTCAGTCAAATGCGCATTAAACACAATAAGCATCTCAAATAGTCGTATATTATTTTCTTCTTGAACTATTTTCATTTCTGATGAACTTGAGCATTTTTAACATGAGGAATTTGTGGATGTGAGATTACGAGGGCACACAGATTCAACTAAAATAATGATGTGCAAGGATAGATCATCTGTAGCATTCCATAAATAATAGGAATTGGAATTGTTCTTTTTAATTTCATGGTGACTTCAATGTTGTTTTTTGGTTGCCACTGTCATTGTGGTTTGTGCATTAAAAGATGAAATATGCTCGTCCATATCAAACTTTTTAACATGTTCAAGGGCGTGATTAATAAAATTTGTCTTTACTGTTTTTAATAAACCCTTTGAATATATATATATTTGTTTTATTTATTTTTTTTCACAGGGCCATCTCAGTAAGTATGGTTTACCAGGTGATCATCTATATTGTGTGTGGGACGGGCAGGTTTTGTCAATGACCCAGTGTCACCTTTCCCTTATGCAGGCTTTCCACTGAGAATGTTGCATTAAACTTGACATCCTATCATAACACAGATGATTAAAGAGTTTGTTCTCTCTCCTTTTCAAATGCTTGGTATAAAGATATGCATATTTGGTGTTGATTGAGTGGCAGGTGTGCTGGCCAGTGTCAGAAATATGCATAATTTCTTTAAAGATTTATGGACTATTTGATTTTCTACTGTATATATAAAAATCACATTAATTTAGCTGGTGTGAGTCCCAGTTTTTCTGTGATGGTCAGCTTGTAAAATGTGGCTTGGTGCACAATTTTTAAAGTCAAATCAACTTGGTAAAGTCTGGAGAAATTAAAACAAAAAAGATGGTCCTTTTAAATAATATACACACAAGACAGCAAATTAAATTTGAGACAAAAGTTGTCAACAAACACAATTTAGTGTTTTTCCTTCTAAAAAATGTTTATCTAAAAATCACTGAGCTTCTAGTGGGATCCTTACCTGGGAACTCAGAAGGCCTTGGATTCAGTGCTAGAATGGGGACAGGAATTTACATTAAAAAAGTTTAAAGTTATTGCCGGATAAAACATATTCTGATGAGGCCACCATACTTACTTTTACTTCATTAGTTCATTGCCATTGCATTGTTTCCTGCCTATGGCTCCAACACCTACTTATTCAATTTGGGACACAGGGAACAAGTTATGCCCAGGAGTAAAACAAAACAAAAAAACATGAACTTTCTTTTATTTCTAATGCTCTTCAATTGTTTTATAAATGAATTGACTGTGTGATGTCTGATGCATTTTAGGTTGTTTCTAATAGGAAATGTAACTGTCGGTGCTGTAATGTCCCACAAAGATGAATTAAATAAATCTTCTTTTAGTCCAAGTGCATTTAAATTGCTTTTTTATTTTATTTACATATGGTTGTTTGAGTATGTGTTATGTCTGACGCATTTCAGGGTGTGCTGCCAAAAGGAAAAGTAAATGTTCCCCCTTTTTTTGTGCTGCAATATCCTGCCTTGTTAAACTTAAAATAAAACTGAGAACTAGAAAAAAAAATTGTCTGTATGTAAATGTCAATAAAATATCGCAAGCTTTCAATTTATTTTATGTTTAAATGAAAATAATCAGAGAGTCTGTTTTTTTCTCTCTCTCAATCAGTTTATGATTTCAATGTATTTGCATATCTGCTGTTTTATGTGACGTGTAGCAGATGTCGTGCTTATATATTCAGCTCTGTGACAGCTCTGAAGTCAGTGTACAAAACACAGCACAGAGATTTAAACACATCCGGAGAAACTGGACATTCACTCTTCAGGTGATAAACTGAATTTTTTAATCAGTTTCTTGGTTTAAGCCACAACAATATGGAAAAATGTTGCTGTTTTTCAATATTGTCAAAGGGAATGTTTTGTTTAGCAGTTTTAGCTCTGTTTAAATTGGAAACTTTCTTGAAATACATATTGGTTCATTTATACTTCTCTTTTTTTCCTCTTTTTCATATGTTCTGTGGGTTACTGAACTGAGAAGACAAACACAGAGGAAATGAATAACTCTACAATGAACTTCACCACAACTGAAGCATCAAACTGCACAATGCATTCCATTGGGCTAATGGACTCTCTGGAAATCTGTGTGTACAGCATCAATGTCTTATTTTGTCTTCCTACATACTCTTATGTTATATGGCTCATCATCACAGGAAGAGGAAGTGGAGTTGCATCAGAGTTCTTCATCCTCAATCTCTCTGTTTGTGAGCTTGGTATCTGTCTGAATAGTGTGGTCTTTGTATTGTCATTGTGGTTTACAACTCTTTCAAGTTTTGAACTATTTTTAATAGGCCTATCCCATACTGGCCGTCCTCTGTTTCAGTGTCTGATCTGTGTTGAGCGTTACCTGGCAGTGGTTCATCCTTTAACCTTTCTGAAGTACAAACCTCTCAGATATAGAGTGATTTGCTGCAGTGCAGCATGGGTAATTAATTTTGGCTCTTGTTTGAGTTGCATGTTCAATTTAGCCTCACAAACCAGATATATACACATATGGCTCTCGTCACTGCAAATGGTACTGGTCTTCTCCATCCAGTTGTTTTGTGTTGTGGCTGTTCTCAGAGCTCTGAAGCAGTCAGGACCAGGAGAGAGAAGGAGAGAGAAAAAGGAGGAGAACCACATGAAGAGAAGAGCATTTAATATTATTCTAATAACTACTGTAAGCATGGTTTTCCTATATGTTCCAAGAATAATCACAGGATTCTCTGAAATCCGGACATCAGACAGTACTCCGACAACCTGGTTTACTTCTTTGACTTGTTTTATTATGGCTGGTTTTGTTCAGCCTGCTCTTTTTCTGCACCGCACTGGAAAACTCTCCTGCCTCTGTTCGTCATAAAATTTGCAGTACTAGATTAAGTTAATCTTGTGCAAATTATTGATAACTTTTGATAAAGTAGAACTGCAACACATGGGCATGAGCACATTTCTGATGATTGTGACTACAGTGAAAATACATTTGTCATCTGTCACAATAAATAGTATGTGTAAATGTACCTTGTCATGGTATACATCTCATAATTTAATAAATGCTGAAGATTTGCATATTAGGTCTTTCAATTTCATTTTCAGATGTATAAAGATCTTGTGATCTCGGGACATTCATTGTTCACTCTCAGAAAAAAAGGTACGAAAGCTGTCACTGGGGCTGTACCTTTTCAAAAGGTACACTTTTGTTCCTTTTAGGTACTAATATGTACCATTACACTGTAAAAAAACTCTAACCCTCCCAAATCAAAAATTTCAATGTAACATCTACATTTTTCAATTGGCCCAAGTGAAATTCTGTAAATTATAAAATTAAATTTACAGAATTTCACTTGGGCCAATTGAAAAATGTAGATGTTATCGGATGTAAAAGGTATAATGTACCTTTTAAAAAGGTACAGCCCCAGTGACAGCTTTCGTACCTTTTTTTCTGAGAGTGTTCCATTCATAATTTCTCCTTTAAAAGCTTGATTGTCATTTGATTATATTTTCTTTTACTGTATATGAACCATTATACCAAATGAGTTCAAACTGAGGTCATACAATAAATCAATTTAAAAAGACATTTAGAAAGACATCAGGCTCTGTCATAATTTAAGATTATGATATTGTGATCTATTTATCTATGTGTTGTTTTTTTCCATTTAAAAACAGCCTTTTTAACATTTACTTATATTTGCATACCTGGTGTCAAGTATTCTTATAACAGCTGTGAAGTCAGTGTACACAACACAGCACAGAGATTTATACACATCCAGAGAGACTGACATTCACTCTTCGGGTGATAAACTCTTTTTAAATCAATTTGATTTGACTTGATTACACCTTTCCATTCTGCTCTTCTTCCTTTAGATCTGTTTTAATTTTATACACCACACTTGAAGCATCTACAAACTGCTCAACTCAGTTCACTGGACCACTGGGCATTCTGGAAAAGTGTACGTACAGCTTCAATTTCCTTTTTGGTCTTCCACTCCAATGTGATCTGGCTCATAGGAAGAGGAAGTGGAGTTGCATAAAGAGTTCTTCATCCTCAATCTCTCTGAATGGTTTGATCTTTATACTCTGTTTGGTTTGCAAATCTCAGGACATTAGAAACCGTTTTACTAGGACTTACCATCAGAGTGATCTTCTGCACTGCCTGGATAATCACACATGGATCTTGTTTGTATGGCATGTTTACTATTCACAAAACATGGTACATGTATGGTTTATGTCAATGCAGCTGCTACTGGTCCTCTCCATCCAGTTGTTTTATGTTGTGCAAGTAAAAGATATGTTTATTTAGAGAGCTGGTCAGATGCAGGGAGAGTGATGATGAGTAGTAGTCCGGTATGAAGGCACCTGGCAGCACAGGGACGCTGAGGACAAACCCGATCTCTCCGGTAACGATGAAGATGATGATGAAGATGATGACGATGACGATGATGACGATGATGACGATAGCAGTCCGGGGAAAACGGAGATGGATCGAGACCGGAGACCGGAGACCAGGAAGTAGACGGCGTGAATGACAGGAGTGCAGGAAACGAACGACACACGGGAACATCCACAGCGCTCTGACAAGACAAGGTGACAACACTGGGAAACTCTCCTGCCTTTGATTTTACCATCCTCAAATAATTGTTTAATGAAATAATGATTCATAATGAATCAAATAATATTACACAAAATTACTAAGTAATTTTTTTCCACACATATATTTTACTATGTTTAAATAATATCATTAACGTATTGATAGTCTACCACGCATTTAGCATTTTTAACACTTTAGAGATGAATGCCATGCATAAATGTAAATGTAGGAATCAACAGGGGTTAATTTAGGATAATCAAGCTTTTAATGTTGTTTATATGTCTATGTGGTGTTTGTAATATGCTTTAAGACAAACCATGTGAAAATTCACAAGTCACCATCATTGCTGAGTATTTTCTGCAGTGAACCAAAGACAGTCTCAAAAACACGTTTCTGACGTCACAAACTACCTTGTAGTGATCGTCAACGAGTGGATCTCTGAGCTGGAGGCGGGGCAAATTTGCATATTCATAGAACCTCGTATACTAAATGAGGCAAGGGTGTAGAGTTATATTCAAGCCTATTTTAAGGCATGATGAATTCTCTTTCACAGGAAAAAAAAAACATTTAAATATGTAATTTTGGTGATCAAAGATGAGTTTTAAGGGATACAATTATTGACTACAGGGGGACTTTAAGATTTAGTCAGTCAAAACAGTTTTGAGGTTATCACACTGATAAAAAATATTTTGTGGTGAAGTAAGTACTACAGAAAATGTAATTTCTACATAAAAAAGTAAATTCTATATTAGTACTCAATTCAAG
This sequence comes from Vimba vimba, assembly GCA_022828995.1. Lineage (NCBI taxonomy): Eukaryota > Metazoa > Chordata > Actinopteri > Cypriniformes > Leuciscidae > Vimba > Vimba vimba. The sequence continues at coordinate 12,177,613 of CM040826.1, forward strand.
CGAGTAGAAATTAAATCGTAAATATCAATGTTATAAAATTAAGTAAAATTACTCAACTTTTCTGATACTGGTGTTTGCATTATGCAATGGGCCTTGAATAATTAATTAGGTTGATGTTTTCACTGTTTTCCAGCTGTATTTACACTGTTTTATCTTTGCTTTTGTTAGGATTAGTAACTTGCCATTTTGTGATATTTGGAGTTCATTTTCTTTAATACACAAAAACGATCCAATGTTACCATCATTGTGTATTACTTCTAATATGTAGATATGGTGTCTCACAAAATATCTATTGTATTATTTACTTAGATGTTTCTAATTAAAGCATATACTTTAAAATTGTGGTTTAATTCAATGTTATATTGTTTGAGTGAAATGTATTGTAAAGGAAACTTCAACTAAATAGATATTACTCAATCTTTTACTGGCCAAGTTTAAATTACTTATTTTCTTTGTTAATTTTACTTAACTTAGTTAAGTAGAGTTTACTTAATTCCATATGTGAAATTTACTTAAAAAAATATGCGTCCAAAAACCTGCCAGTTTTACTTATTGTTTTTTTCAGTGCACTTTAAAATGAAATATACCCCATGATTTACTCGCCCTCAAGCCATTTTACTCGCCCTTTGAGCTTCAATCTGTTGGTTGCAATCCACTGCCATTATCAAGCTTGGAAGAGCCAGGATATTTATTAATATAACTCCAATTGTATTCGTCTGAAAGAAGAATGTCATATACACCTAGGATGGCTTGAGGGCGAGTAAATCATGGGGTATATTTCATTTCAAAGTGAATTATTCCTTTAAAAAAAAAAGGATGCCTTTAAACTTTAAAATATTAAAACAACTGAAAATTATGTTATAATTGAATCTCTATTAAAGAGGACCTATTATGCTTTTTACATTTTCAACTCAACAATGTTGCTGTTTGAGTATGAAAAAGGTCTGCAAAGTAACAAGCACCAAGTCACTCCAAAGAGAGTTATTCTGTATATCAATAAAACCATTTCTGAACATCATCATTCAAACATTCTGAACATTCTGAGCATCAATTGTAGTCTTGAGGTTTTTTTCTGGGAACGTCACGACACAATATCCCTTATTTAAACAATTCCTGCCTAAGGCATGCGCAAAAAAAAAAACATGCGTCTGAAATTCGGAATTTGGGAGAAATGTTTTCAGTAGCTTAGAATAAAATAAAATAAAATATTATTTTTACTCAAAAGCATACCTATAAATAGTAAAACCAGAGAAACTGATAACTTTGCAGTGTTCTCTTAATTTCTGAATCTACCAGGTGAATCGTTCAGGTTCACCTGGTGAATCGTTCAGGTTCACCTGGTGAATCGTTCAGGTTCACCTGGTGAATCGACGTTCAGGTGAATCTATCTGACCACCTGAACGTCGTTCTGGGGGAGGTCAAGGCGGTAGAAGGTGCGGCTAGTTGGCTGAAATTGCGAATGAAACGCCGGTAGAAATTGGCGAACCCCAGAAACCTCAGTAGGGCCTTACGGGAATCTGGACTTGGCCAATCCACCACAGCCTTGATCTTCTCAGGATCCATGCGCATTCCCTCATCCGAAATAATGTAACCTAGAAAAGGAACAGACTGTGCATGAAAAGCGCATTTCTCCGCCTTGACAAAAAGCCCATTCTCTAGCAACCTCTGAAGCACTTGTCGGACATGTTGCACGTGTTCCTGGAGAGACGATGAAAAAATCAATATGTCATCCAGGTAGACATATATGAACGGATCGACCATGTCTCGTAACACGTCATTGACAAGTGCCTGGAAGACTGCTGGGGAGTTGGAAAGGCCGAAAGGCATAACCAAGTATTCAAAGTGCCCCCTGGGGTGTTAAAAGCGGTCTTCCACTCATCCCCCTCCCTGATGCGGACCAAATGATAAGCATTCTGTAAATCCAATTTCATGAAGATAGATGCTCCCTGCAACCTCTCGAAGGCTGAAGACATCAACGGTAAAGGATAAGTATTCTTTACCGTGATGCTGTTCAGCCCCCGGTAATCAATACAAGGTCGCAACGATCCATCCTTCTTCCCCACAAAAAAGAACCCCGCCCCCGCTGGAGAAGAGGAAGGGCGGATGAACCCCGTTGCTAGAGAATCAGAAATGTATTTCTCCATGGCCTCTCTCTCCGGGACAGAGAGTGAATATAACTTGCCCTTAGGCGGAGACGTACCTGGTCAATAACTCTATAGCACAGTCATAGGGACGATGCGGGGGAAGAGAAGCAGCCCGAGACTTACTGAACACCTCCTTCAGGTCCAGGTACTCCGCGGGCACGTTAGATAAATCCACTGCCTCCTCCTGAAACACAGGGACAGAAACAGACGGACAAGCAGATACAAGACAAGACTTATGACAAAAATTACTCCACGCCGACACAGACTTTAACTGCCAGTCCACTTTGGGGTTGTGACGGGTGAGCCAGGGGTGGTCTCAGTATGATTGCCTGATGTGATGAGGGTGATGTCTTCGGTGGCCAGTGAAATGGTGGGGAGTTTTTGACCATTGAGGGCGTGTACTGCAATCTGGTGCGTGAGGGGTCTGAGGGGAACTTGAAACTTGTGTGCAAAAGTGTGGTCCATGAAATTGCCTTCAGCCCCTGAATCCAGAAGTGCCCGACAGTCGTGGAGGAGAGTTGACCATCGGAGTCTTACCGGAAGGAGAGTAGATGTTGATGAGGTCTTCTCGGCAGAGATCCCACCCGACAGTAGCCTCATACTTACTGTCAGGCTGGGCCTTTTTAACGGACAACTGTAAGCGAAATGTCCAGTTCCTCCACAGTACATGCAAAGGCCCAGGGATCTCCGCCTCTCCTTCTCCTCCCGGGAAAGCCGGGCTCGACCCACCTGCATGGGCTCGTGATCATAGACGGGGCTGACCGCGTCCCTGCCTCCGGAACGCTGTCCCTCGATCCCTCCAGAAGGACGGTTAGGTTGACAATGTCGATCTACACGAGAAAGCCGTGCGTCCACTCTCAGGGCCAGAGCAATGAGGTCATTGCAGGAACATGTCCCACTGCGCCTCCTCGTTCCATTGGCTCTCTGCTGCAAGGGTTCGAAACTCAATCGAAAAATCCGACACGGATCTCTCACCTTGTCATAAATCTGCCAGCACTCTAGCAGCTTCTCTTCCTGCAACAGCACGATCAAATACCCGCCTCATTTCGTCGGAGAGCCTCTGGAACGAGGAGCAGCATTCGTCCTGATTCTCCCACACCGCCGTTCCCCATAGCGCCGCTTTCCCAGTCAGAAGCGTCAATACGAACGCGACCTTGGTTCGCTCATCATGGAATGTCCTGGGCTGAAGAGAGAAATGCATCGAACACCTGGTTAGGAAAGCTCGACAGTAATTAGGTTCACCTGAATAGGCTTCGGGAACCGGCAGGCGGGGCTCCGACTGGGAGGGCTGTACTGGTGGTGGGGGAATCGGCGGCGTGGGTGGCGCAGTGGGAACACGAAGCTGTTGAATTTGCTGGGGGAGCCCGGACACCTGCGCCACTAACGCCTGAACAGCGCAAGCTGTATCGTTGAGGTTTTTCTCTTGATCGTCCATTCTCTGTATGCTGTTGCTCACAAACGTTTCCAGTGAACTTGAAGAGCCACTCGCTGCTTCCATGGTTGGGTCAGATCGTTCTGTCATGAAATGATGGAAGGAAGCAAGATGCAAGTAAACTCTTTTATTGATATAAATGACATAACGTCCAGAGAACAGACTAGCGGCGCAGGGACCCCGATGGTCAGATGAACCCGGTGGTGAAGGTGCAGCAGTGCGATGAGGTGAGTCCAGAGGTGAGATAATCCAAAGTAAATCCACAGGAACATGAACAGGAACACGGAAGGCACAAGACTCGAACGCAGACTGGAAAACACACCGGGACACCACAAACAACGATCTGACAAAGGGGATGAGAAAGTGGTGAGTATATATAGGGTGATGAGATGAGCTGCAGCTGGTGATGGGAATGATGAGCTGGATTGCTGATGAGCACTAATGAGCCGGCACGCCCACACAATCAGCACTCACACACACACACAACAACAGAACACGAGACAAAGAGACATAGGATTTATGAACCGTGACAATGTATGAATAGTTGTCCCATCACACACACACACAAAAAAAAAAAAATATATATATAAATATTCCATGTAAGTTTAAAAATAAAATATACAACATATATTACTGAAAACACATTTAAGCGTACAGTATGGGATTTTTTCTCCACTAGGGGTCGCTAACCTATTTACAATAACAAAGGCGTAGTTTGATGACGCAACATTGGCTAAGAATTATGGATCTTGTCGTCAACGTCAAGCCGACCGATCTAATAATGTTTATGGATGACTGAATACATCGATGCTTTTATCATGACTGTGATATGAAGCAGGTCGGGATTGCTAAAACAGCTATCAGCTCCACAAGCGACGCAAGTCCCGCGGATATAAAAGGAATATGGACATTTCATTCTACCAAACTACACACAGAATTATAAAGGTCTTAAAAAGGTCAGTTTATTAGACAAATTAAACTTGTGAGGTAACGCAGCGCTGTTTCACTTGGTCTAACATTAGCCTACACTAGCACACTAAACTGCATCTGAATGTGTTTGAATGTATGTTTTAGTCTGCCTGTATGAGACTAGCAGTAAGCTAGATCAACATTAGAATAACATACAGATCATATTCTAACATTTTATCATTGATCAATCAATAAAACATTGATTAGTTTTATGTAAATGTGCTCACCTGTTTAATAAAGTAGGAGCGGTCGAAGTCTCGGACGTGGAGCTCTCGTTTATATACTGTCTATGGGATCTCTAGGCATCTCGAAAACACTGCGCTGATATTGATCCTCGTTTTAGTTCTCCTTTTTTATCCAAAGTCTGCTTGCCATGGTCCATAATGTTTGAACGAAACAACAACAGCGTGCAAATAAACATTGCGAACTACAGTGGTCCACGTCTGTCGCTTTGGTTACTATCAGAGGGCTCTGGTTCATAGCTCTGGTTGCCATGGCAGCACGAGCGGAAACCAGGGACAACGCGGATATGACGCCATTGACTGCGACAAAACGGAAATAAAGACACGGTCCGTGTCTTCGAATTGAATAAAAATTTCTCCTAGTTTGAAAGTTGTTGGAAACAGTCGGGATAATGTAAGTACACAACTAAAAAATATATATATCATAGATATGGAAGCTTTAGCTAAGTTCTGCCAGGAAGACTCAATCACTACGTCACTTATTACCTCATCTCTATCCAATCACGTCTTTATACTTTCTGTATAAAAGATAGGTACTTACTCATGTTTGAGATTGCAGATGCTGACGCGACAACAATTGCTCGCGTTCACTGCTAAACCAACAATGTCCAACGATACCCCAATCGTCTGCGACTACTCAGACTCTGATGACGAGTTTGTTCCGCCCTCTCCTCTTCCAACACGGCGCAGCACGCGCCTCCAATGCAGTGACTCGCTATGGGCAGCGTGGTCTACGGAAGACATGTACAGTACTCTGGAATCGGCATTCCCATCAGCCAAGGTCTGTCCAGAGAGGATCTTCTTCTTCTCGCCCAAAATACTCTGGGCAATCCACCTGAGTCCGTCACTAATATCGCGACTCCTTCAGCACCCGGCCATTCAAAGCAAGCCGGCAGAAAGAGAACAGCCAAATCATCGTCACCACATCCCGGTAAAAGAACCACGCCGCACGCTCGGGCACCTGTTCATTCGGATATCACCGAGCCTGACGGATTTAACTCTCAACTTCTCCAAGCGGTCCAAAGCCTCTCCCGAACTGTCAAAGGGCTCGAATCGAGGATGTCAAAGTTCGAACACTCTGCTGCTATCTCCAATGATCCGAATCCGGCTATCAACTTCGCAGTAACTCCCCAATTTCGTCCTTCTGCCAGCGGAGTAAGCGATCCCCCGAGTTTCGCTTCTACCTCTTCAACCCCGTCAACTTTTCTCCAATCTGCTCAGACTCCATTTCAGGATGTTTCAGCTCCACCTGAAACTTCATCATTTAACCTTTCGACAGCAGCCCCTGCCCAGCTATTCGGTAGGCGTTTTGTTTCTCCAGCCGCTGCTACGGTGTCTCCTCACATCAGAACAAACATCATCCAAGGTAAAGATATAAACCTTGCTTCACTTTTGCTTCCTTCGCCTGCGGCTGACAGGAAGGTGGTTGACTGCGGTGACGTGGCTGTCTTGCTTAAAACTTCCGATCCCAGATTACAACGGAATCTTACATTCGCAGAATTCGTTATCGCTTTCAGCATATTCAGAGACGTTCTGTGTCAGGTTTTTCCAGATCGAAGGGAAGAGCTGGATTTGTATTTAGCTATGATGGCAGACTTCAATCAACGTTACGGCGGTACATTATTCTACGAGTACCATAAATCATTCTCCGCCAAATCAGCTTCCTTTATTTCGCTTTTTAACTCCAGACTGGATTGGTCCGTGACTGACACTGAACTGCTCGTCCGTCATTTCGGCGGCGCAAAAACGCTGGCTTGTAACATTTGTAGCGCTCACGGACACTCGCAGTCTTTTTGCCCCAAAGCTTTCACCAGCCAAGAACCGCGCGCTGTCCAAGGTGCTGATCATGTAAGGCCTGCATACGACAGAAAGAATCGCTTCATCTCAGAACACAAAGGCACCTTTATTTGTAACAATTTTAATGAATCTGTCTGTTCTTTCTCTCAATGTAAATATGAACACATCTGCAGTTTCTGCAAGGATCCGCACCCGAAATCGGTCTGGCCATGCCAGTACAAACCTCCAATCCGAGGAAAAGCCCCAATTCGGAAAAAATTCTGAAAAGTCACCCTTCTACTCCCATTAATGTTCCTAAACTCTCTAGCTACCTCTCTTCTCACCCCGATACGACTTTTGTCAACTATCTAATCACCGGTCTGTCTCAAGGGTTTCGGGTGGGCATCCTTTCCAATCTCACCACCTCTTTCATAGCAAAAAATTTGCAATCTGCTATTACTGAACCAGAAGTGGTTTCTAATCTGCTAGAGAAAGAGATAAATAAAGGTTATGTCATCTGTCCTTTTGCTTCCCCTCCTTTTTCGCCTTTTCGCATTAATTCCATCGGCGTCGCAACACGGAAATACTACGGTAAAAAACGTTTTATCTTCGACATGTCATCCACTCATTCTGATTACACAGCGAGCGTAAACGAATGCATACCTTTAGCACCTTTCTCTCTACATTACGCCTCGGTCGACAATGCCATCCATCTAATTAAGATAGCCGGTCAAGGTGCTTGGCTAGCTAAAGCAGATATCACTGATGCTTTTAAAACCATGCCAATCCACCCCTCTGACTGGCCACTCTTCGGCGTTAAATGGAATTCCAAATTGTATTTTGCCGTAAGACTAACTTTCGGGTGCAGAAGTAGCCCTCACATTTTTAATAGCCTTTCTGAAGCGATGTGCTGGATCCTGCTGAACGTCAGCAAGCTTCCTTTCGTTCTCCATTTGCTCGATGACTTTCTGTTAATCGATTTTTCATCTCCACAATCTTCAATTTTGGACATACTTAAACTTATCTTTAGTGACGTCGGCATTCCTCTCTCCGCCGAAAAAACTTCGGGACCCTCTACATTCATTAGAATTTCTAGGGATTTCTTTAGATTCAAATCTAATGCAAGCTTCTCTTCCCCCCGAAAAACTTTCAAGAATCAGGTCTTTCTTGGAATCTTTTCCCTCCCTGCATTCCATATCAAAGCGCGATTTGCTTTCGCTACTCGGACACCTAAATTTCGCCATGAGAATCATACCTCAAGGCAGGGCTTTCATCTCACGTCTGTTAACTCTGGCCCATTCCACAGAAAAACTAAGCGATCAGATTCAACTAGACGAAGGCTGCTTGTCTGACATTAAATTCTGGAAAAGATTGCTTAACGATTGGAATGGCATTTCTTTTTTCTACAACGATGATTTTGAATCATCGCTTCAACTCCAATTATTCACTGACGCGGCCCCTTCCATCGGCTTCGGGGGGTTCTTTCAAGGACAATGGTTCGCAGAAAAATGGCCTAATGACTTTCCTAAAACAGCATCCGACTTCGTTTCATCCGCGCTTTACGAGTTATATCCTATAGCCGTTGCCAGTGTCATCTGGGGCCCACAGTGGTCACGCAAACGTATCACGATGCTCTGCGATAACGAAGCCACAGTCGCTATAATTAATAAAGGTAGATCATCTTGCAATACGATCATGCCTTTTTTGAAACGGTTAATTTGGCAATCTGTCGTTTTTAATTTCATTATTAAAGCTGAACACATACCCGGCCGCTGCAATGTTATTGCTGATTCTCTCTCTCGATTTCGATTTCAGACTTTCAGACAGCTGTGCCCATCAGCCAGCCCGGATCCTGCAACCTGCCCTCCCTTAGCAGACATGATACTAAACTAAACGACCTGCTTACGTCAGTGAAACATTACATTTCTAAAGGCGTCGCTCCCTCTACACTTAAAGCCTATACGTCTGCATGGTCTGCTTTTCTTATGTTTTGCTTCTCCTTCCAAATTTCCGTTTTTCCTATTCTTATTTCGACCGTTTGCTCCTTTCTCGTTTTTAATTTTGAAAATCGCAATCTTAAAATTTCTTCTATTCACAGACTCTGGCATCCAATTCTACGCAAAATATTATAATCCTAATTTCCAAAGCCTTTTTTCTGAACCATCCGTTCGTTTACTGCTTAAGGGGTTAGCTAAATCTTCCAGCAAAATAACAGACAAACGCCTGCCAATTACCCTGCCTTTATTGCGAAGACTAATCATTTCTGTCCACAATGGCCTTTTTTCTTCATACCTTAACATCCTTCTAGAGGCAGTGTTTCTATCTGCCTTTTATGGGTTCATGCGTCCAGGGGAATTTACTTCAGAATCTAATAAATTTGATCCAGCCCGTGGCATTTCCTTTTCCGATCTACGCTTTGGACCTAAATTCTTCACACTCTTTCTTAAGCACTCCAAAACTGATGCTCAAGGTTCCGGCGTCACTTTAACACTGTCAAAACTCAATAATAATTTCTGTCCCTTCACAGCTATGGTTAAATTTCTTAAAATCCGGCCTAGAACTCCTAAATACGCACCGCTATTTATATTACCGAACGGAGCACCCCTTTCCAAAGCTTGTTTCAGAACTCACTTAACCACTGTTATCAAAAGCTGCAGCCTATCCCCCTCCCTCTATACCGGCCATTCATTCAGGATCGGGGCAGCTACCGCAGCAGCTGAACGATGAATCTCAACGTCAGCTATTAAGATCATGGGCAGATGGTCTTCTTCAGCATTTGAATCATACATCAGACCTGATTCAAAAACCTTCCTCGAAGCCCAGCAAGCACTCCAATAACAAATCAGGTAAATTCCATACAATACTGGTGGTGGTGTTACGATAACGGCCTTCCGTGGCCTCGTCTCCATGCGTTAAAAAAAATAAAATTAAAATAAAAAACAAGGGCCCGCCTAAGTTGGCTTAACGAGGCTATATCTGTACGGTCTATCAAGCCCGTATATGCATAGCCTAACACGGAGTTATCTCTGTGGTCTATCGAGGCCGTATAGTATAGCCTATGTGGCATCGTCTGTGCGGCCTAACGAGGCCTGTCTACGTTCGGCTAACGCGGCCATATCTGCCGGTCTATCGAGTCATGTATATCTATAGCCATAAGGTATCGTCTGCACGGTCTATCGAGGCCTATTATGCTAGGTCTAAAGTGGCTATATCTGCGTGGTCTATTGAGGCTTGTGTACGTCTAGCCTATCGTGGCTATATCTGTGTGGTCTATCGAGGCCTGTAAATGTCTGGCCTAACGCGGCTATATCTGTGTGGTCTATCGAGGCCTGTATATGTCTGGCCTAACGCGGCTATATCTGTGTGGTCTACCGAGGCCTGTATATGTCTGGCCTAACGCGGCTATATCTGTGTGGTCTACCGAGGCCTGTATATGTCTGGCCTAACGCGGCTATATCTGTGTGGTCTATCGAGGCCTGTATATGTCTGGCCTAACGCGGCTATATCTGTGTGGTCTATCGAGGCCTGTATATGTCTGGCCTAACGCGGCTATATCTGTGTGGTCTATCGAGGCCTGTGTATGTCTGGCCTAACGCGGCTATATCTGTGTGGTCTATCGAGGCCTGTATATGTCTGGCCTAACGCGGCTATATCTGTGTGGTCTATCGAGGCCTGTGTATGTCTGGCCTAACGCGGCTATATCTGTGTGGTCTAGCGAGGCCTGTATATGTCTGGTCTAACGTGGCTATATCTGTGTGGTCTATCGAGGCCTGTATATGTCTGGCCTAACGCGGCTATATCTGTGTGGTCTATCGAGGCCTGTATATGTCTGGTCTAACGTGGCTGTATCTGCGTGGTCTAACAAGGCTGTTTACGTTCGGTAAATAAAAAAAATAAATAAATTTAAAAAATCTTAAACATAATCAAACATAGGCACAAAAAAAAAAAAAAAATCCATCTAACGTTCATCATACTGACTATAGTAACTCCTTTTCTATCTTTCAGGAACATCAGGATTCACGACTGGTGCGTATACTTTTCATCTACCAATTTTGGGGGGAGGCTGGCCCCGTCCCGGTGGATCTTAATCCACCTACTTTTGAGGGTCGGCTGCGCCCCTGCCTTTGTCTTCAGGCAGGAGATGCAGATCCGCTACCCTCGGATTACGAGCTACTGTATGGACGGGGCCTACGCCAAAGAACTTTACAATGCTTGCCGGGCTGCCAATAAATATATGCTTTGTTACATCACTTTATCTTCCGAGTATTTCTGGTAGAAATGGAAGCTTTAGCTAAGTTCTGCCAGGAAGGCTCAATCACTACGTCACTTATTACCTCATCTCTATCCAATCACGTCTTTATACTTTCTGTATAAAAGATAGGTACTTACTCATGTTTGAGTTTGCAGATGCTGACGCGACAACAACCTCCATCCTCCCCACCACCACCAGGATGGTCCTGTCCATACCTTCTAGGGGGGTCGGCTGCGCCCCTGCCTTCGTCTTCAGGCAGGAGATGCAGATGCGCTACCCTCGGATTACGAGCTATGGACGGGGCCTACGCCAAAGAACTTTACAATGCTTGCCGGGCTGCCAATAAATATATGCTTTGTTACATCACTTTATCTTCCGAGTCTTTCTGGTAGAAATAGTGATTTTTGCTATTTTTAAAGCAAAAAAGTTGCATATTGTGCCTTTAAGAGCAGCTAAGTAATAGTATACTTACCTTGAAATTAAAACTGATGAGGCAGAGGAAGACAATCCAAAATCTAATAAAACAAAGAAGTGAAAAAAATATATTAATCAAACCTGGTAACAGTCCTTAAAGACGTACAACACAGATGTGCTACGCAGTTATACTACGTGAAAAAACTCGAGGCCCAGAGAGAAGGAAATGAATAGTGAAAGTCGTTATTTTTGTTGTTTTTTACGCACAAAAAGTATTCTCGTTGCTTTATAAACTTAAGATTGAGCCACTGTAGTCACTTGGACTACTTTGATGATGTCTGTATTACCTTTTCTGGACATGGACAGTATACCGTACATACATTTTCAATGAAGGGACAGAAAGCTCTCGGACTAAATCTGAAATATCTTAAACTATGTTCCGAAGATGAACGGAGGTCTTACGGGCTTGGAACGACATGAGGGTGAGTCATTAATGACATAATTTTCATTTTTGGGTGAACTAACCCTTTAAGTTTCATGTATGCTGCATTATGCCAATAAATACATTGGGTTTAATTTGTTGCTACTAATTAGCATTGTTAGTGTCGAGCATTTTCACGTAATAAATTCATTGCTTCATGTTCAGCTTGTGTAAAAGTAGTTTTTATGTGCTTTCATGGGCTATGTGAGAATTTTTGCCAAGCGAGTCAGAAATTCTGGGTTCTAATCCGCACTCGAATAGCAGAGACACGTTTGTGTGACTTTTGTTTTGTGATTTCACCAGAACGAGAGACTCAGCAACGCCGTTAAAGCGCATGTCCGTGTGAAGACTGTGCGCGAGTCACAACTGAGAACACTTATAGACCTTATGTAGCCCCGCCCCTTTTCAGCGCTGCGCTCGTTGTCTTTTGGCTTCCGGTCTGTATTTTCACAGCGATCTTGCGTATTTATGAATGAACGGCTCGTTTTAAAATCTTTCCGGTCTACTGACATTTGTTGAGACATTGGCTTTAAACATTAGACTCATCATGATAACTTTCGTTAACTTTACATTAATTAAATCCACTTCAAAAGCTAATTACCCCTGGACAGCAATGCCATAGAAATATACAGAGCGACCGCAAAAACGGAAGTTCAAAGACAATATTCTAAAGATGGCGGCGCCCTCGTTTCTCTGGCGCATAAGGTCTATAGCAGCGGCAAGGAGCACTCTGCTTGATTTAAAAAACAACATATTTCAGCGTTAGTTCAGCTCTTATTCAACAAACGAATGAAATGTATTCTCCGCTGGTTAACTGGATATGTTTTATTTATTTGTATTAGGTAGCCTACATCCTTGTCGCAAGATGTTTCAAAGAGTGGTGGGGACAAAATCGATCATGCCCAACCATGTCACAGTCCTGCTGAGTTTTGCTCCAAACCTGATCAAACTCTCCTGCCAATCGCTTCCTAGTAGCCTAACCTAAAATCTGTAGGATTGTGACCCTTGGAAACCCTACTACTAGCCTACTACTACTACTAATACTGTTCCTCCAAAGTAATGTTAACATGGCAAACAAACGTCTCTCAATCAGAGCGCATTAGATCAAATGATGTCATACATTTAACGGTATTTAACGGAAGATTGTAGGCCTATAGGAACCCAGCAAACATTGGTCCGACGGCAACGTCGTGTCCCTGGCCAAAAATAGTCACGGTAGGACGGCATAAATCGGTAAAAATATGTAACACAGAACATTTCCTAAAAATGCATTCAGATACATTTGTACATGTCTACAGTTCTCTTGGGTTGCATGTATAATTTTTATTTTGACTTTTAGCTACGTGTAGTTCAATATATAGTGTATCGGGTGAGAGGACGTCACCTGGCGACGTGTTTTACACGTGCATTTATAGTCCATCATGACCCTTTATGAAATCCTTGTGAAATATGCAAAAGCTGTGCTTAATCCTTGCATGGTTAATACTGCAATAATTAATTTAATTGCCCAAGTAGTTTTTAAGAGGTTGTGAATAGACGACCACAGATGTCTTTTACACGTCTAGTCAAGCAAGACAGGCAAAAACAGGAATTATCTTTATGAAATACACGATTTGTATACAAAGTAAATATATTTACTTTATCTTGTTTAAATAAATTATAATCACAAAGTGCCCAGTGTGGTTAAGTGATTGCAAAGCCGCTGCATATTAGTCGTTTTAAGTGGACGTCCAGTAGGTGACGTCCTTTACACGTGCATTTATAGTCCATCATGACCCTCTATGAAATCCTTATGAAATATGCAAAAGCAATTATGCTTACACCTTGGTTGATACTGTATAATTAATTTAAGTGTCCCAAGTAGTTTTTAAGAGGTCCTGAAAAGATGTACACTGACGTGCTTTACACGTCAAAACCATAGGTCAAAACTGTGCCACCAAGATGTTGTAGCAAATCTCGCGATATTGCAAAATCCCACAATATGATATATTATCTCGCGATAAAGTGATAACGCAGCCATTTTCCCGTTTTTCTACAACCACAAGGCGAGCAGGATTTGAGGGTGCATTGTTGTGTTGCCGAAGTACTAAAAATCTGCTGTTGGGTAAGTACATTTTGTATTATAAATGTGACATTAGACATTTTTGTTATTACATTTTGTTATAGGTCGCACTGGCGTGACCGCAACATTGCCCAGCAGCGAATGGTAAAAAAATAAATAATAATTAAAGCGGAACTAAACTGCGCTACTCGTTTGTGCTTCACGGACCATTTATTAGTTCAGACCATTTCGGATATTTCATGAGTCAGGAGTTTATATACTGTCTATGGTCAGGAGGTGTTTTGCATAAATGTTAACATATCCCAAAACGTTTCTGTGATTTACTGTGTTTATATCTTACACTACCATAAAATTTAACTATTTGTGCAGGTGAGGTAATGCACAATAAAAACAGCCAAGTATCAGGAAGGAGACTAACCTTACCTGATTCCTCACATATGGCCTCAGCTTTAAATACTTAAGTAAGTAATGCTTTATGGCCGTGCCTTTTGTATAATGAATATAAATTCTGTCTGTATGCAAAGAATGAATCAGCTGTTTTTGATAATATTTGGAATGTATTGTGAGTGTATTATTGTCACTTGGAGGGCAGTTTATGTGCTCTCTATATTAAGGCAGTTAATGGCTCAAGTTTGCTCTGTTACAAAGTTGCTCTCTAACCATACTCTAAGATTACCAATTTTGTAATCACTTCAGTGAAATTTTTAAAACGTGATTTTTTTTTGTTGTTGTTCTTGACGAAATTACATTAAGTTGCCATTTTTCTTTCAGGGTCACATAACGAACAGCCATCTGTCAGATGTAGAATTCAGGAATCCTTCTCCAGGCCATCTGGCAGAACCAAAGAGACATTGCATTTGTTTCTTGTTTAATGTTCTTCACAAAGGTGTGTTTTTTTGTTGTTGTTTTTTTACCATATAGTTATGGTGTTTATTGAGTAAGGTGTCCTTTCTTACCTTTAATATTTTTTACCCATTTGTTTTTAATGTCTCCAGTTCCAAATTCTGCATTATCAACCCAGTCCCAGAGGACACCCCATTGTATGTGATAACTTTGTGATTCGCATCTTATTTTATACACAATATACCTTAAATACAAACATACATTTTTCTAAATAATTGTTCATACAGTTACAAATATAGAGCCTATAATGTCTGTCATTGCTCAAGAAAAAGCTAAAGTACAGCCAGCTAATTTCATAGTAACTAATGCAGTATTACACTGTGACATGTACATTTGAACATCAGTCTTATCACTTCACAATTTAAAATATGTAGACCAGGTGTAGCCAACCCTGGTCCTCGAGAGCCACTGCCCTGCTTGTTTTCCAACTATTCCTGCCCTTCCAGCTTCTGACTGACAACGCACCTGATCCATTATTAGTCAGCAGGAAGTAGGGCAGGGATAGTTTGGAAACAAGCAGGAGAGTGGCTCTCGAGGACCAGGGTTGGCTACCTTGGATTTAGTCATTGTGAATGATTATTATATGGCTACAATAGTTAGTTAAAATAAATAGTAAAATAGTAGTTAAAATAAAACAATATTGTTTACTGTTTTTATTTAACTACCCTCTTATTTAAGTTTGTGTGTGTTTTGTTTTCATTAACAAAATTTCCTAATGTTGTCTTGCCTCTTGACCGCTGCATTCGGGAGAGAGCACAGAAGTGAGGGTATGTATGTTAATGGTCTTTTCCAGCCATGGGGTTGTCCTATCCAAAATTGAATTTACATTTTACAAATATTTACATTTTGAAATAGCTGGCACCAGACCCTCAAGGAGTGCTTACCCCATGTCAACTGAAAGTGAAAGTAAGAAATATCATATATTTCTAATTATTGTGAACAGCGTGATTTTTTTGTTTTGTAAGATAAAATCAGAGATTGATTTGGTAAATTTGGATGATGCTCAAAGACTGAGATGGCTGTTCACATGTGAAACATAAATTAGCCAATTATCTTGAGAAAGCCTGGGAGGAGAGGAAAAAAGCTCTTTATCAAGATGATCTGTAGACAAGGATTTGTTTGTATATGCTGTGTGTGTGTGTATATGTGTATGTATATATTTGTATTCATGTATTTCTCCGAATGATTTGTATATGCGACCGGAAGATGTTTGCTAAATAAGTTTGTGGTGTCTTGTAATCCCATGTGGGATGGGCCAAATGTTTGGCATGACACAGAAATAAAATTTAACTAACTATATATGGTGTGTTTAAAACACTGGCTTATTTAGAGTTTGTTGTCAAACATTGTTAGAAGTACAAGTATTTAACCAAGTATTGAATGATTATTGATACCATTGTTTTCGCTTGTTGTCAATTCAGTCTCCCCTAAATTGACCTTTACTTGGATTTTTTTTTTTTTTAGGTGAAGTAATCCTGTGTAATTTCTTTCACAGAATCATGTCAAATGCCTTAATGGCGATTTTCAATATGAGGAGTGGTGGCCAAATTGAAAAGAAGTCATGCTACACGAACGCTTTGTACGATGTAATTCAAGGTAATTTTGGCTTATGACATTCAAAAAAAAATCTCTTGTTCCTTGTCTAATATTAATGTAATTTTTATTGTTAACTTTTATCTATTCAGGGGACATTCTTTAAAAGACCACCTGTCTTTATCAGAAATGTCCTTTTCACTTTTACAGTCACACACCTAGTGAAGGGTCTTTCTTAAGGGCTCAGTATTGAAGAGGGCAAATGCTGTTTTTTTTTTTTTTTTTTTTTTTTTCACTATTCGAACACATTTAATGCAGAACATCTTTTATTGGCATAAGATTATTATGCAGTAAAATAACATGGTTATTTTCCTACATTTTCAAAAAAAAGTACGTCATTTACCAAATTAGCCTTTTTCTTTTTTTTTAAACCATATTCTCTTTCCTCAGATGCTGTGATGAGGTGGAGCCCAAATGCTCCAGACTCAGACATTGATGCAGCAGCGGAGGAACACCTGAAGAACGCTCCAGGAACAAATGAGGGTGGTGGATTTAAAAAATGAGCCATAAACAAAACAAAAACCATAAAGCCATAAACAAACTTCATAGACTCTAAAAACTTTTATTTATGGCTGTTTAACAGTAATGCAAGACTGTTAGTAACTGAAACTTAGCACTGCCACAGCTCTGACTTCTATTCATCAATGATGGCATATTATACAAAAAACTCTAAAAATAGAATGCGTTGACTGTTCCTGTACTTTTGTTATATTCTGGTTTGATTAATGTCTGCTTAACCTTAATGTGAAACTGAGAAAATGCCATTACCACAGAATTTACCACATTGTACTATTTCTATTATCTTTTTTTTAATAGTAGCTGTTTAACAACTGGAAGACATTTCAAATGTAATATTCACAATAAAATGTTGTGCTTTAGTCCACAAATAATGTGTTGATGTACACGTGATTAAACGGTTTTATAGACGTTCAGGTCTGACCGGACCAATTTTGGACCTTTTTAGAACCTTTGTCAAGTTCAGATGTGTAAAAATAGCCTAAATGATTGCCTTTCACGATGTTACACAATATGGGTGTGATTATTTTATATGCAGGATTATATATATATATATACATACATTTGGCAGCAACACATCTTATAAACATTCAGAAGAACTAAAAAAAATAAACCCATTTAGACGTCCAGGGACGCGCAGAAAAGACGTGGAATTCACGGCCAGAAAAGACGTCAAAGACGTCGGTTCAACTTTCATTTTGGAACTATTTTTCAACCATGACGGGACGTCACTGACGGACGTCTTTTCAACGGTCATTAAACGTCCAAATGTTTGCTTATCGCGTGCATTGCTCCCTTCTGGATCGCTACAGAGATATGTGAGTATTCTTAAAGTAGACTAGCCTATGTATCCAATTGATTTAAATTACATTTACAACTGAAAATATCAATTATAAAACCACAAATATGACAATTAACAATATGACCAGAGTAAATAATACAATTAAGTTATATTGCTAGGACACATAGTGAGCCTGTGAGGGAATTTGAGCCTTTTAACCACATTTTAACCACTAAAAATATTATTCAGAGTAGCATCAGCCGGAATCAAGCGAGGATTTAAAGGAAAATGATTTTTTTTTTTTTTTTTTTTTTTATGAGGTTAAGTGCTCATTCTTGTCGACTAATCGCACGTTTATATATATATATATATATATATATATATATATATATATATATATATATATATATATATATATTTCTGTTTAAATACTGGATGCATGGAGAATAGCCTATTTCGCGCTCAAGTGCATGCACTCATAATTCTTGCGGCAAAGCACCGACAAAAGCAGGCTGATAATAAATATGTCAGAAAAAATAAGAGGCATTTTAATTGTTTATTAATAAACTAGTGTTTTCTAAATCAGCGGCTGCAAACATATCACCATACATCTCCGCTGTAAAGTTGATGCGCCTTTAGAAAGAAATGCATCTTTCATACGGATTAATCAGATGATATTTGCTTTTGATTCGAATTTTTTCGTTTAAAAGTGGACATATCAAGCTTTATATAGCCTAGATATATTTCTCATGTATGTGAGGCTAGTATAGCCTACGCTGTGTTTCTGTTTATTTTTGAGACGCGCTCCAGTTCACGGAGACCATGAAAGCGCGCCCTGATTGTTTTATTTTATTTTACGAAAGCACAACGTTTTCTTGTTATTGTGAGTTTACACAAATAAAAGCAGTTGCGACAGATGCATTATTATTTTCTGTATGGCCAGAAGTGGAGTATTTTAAGTTGTTTCCACTGTTGATAGGAAAATCCAAGTGACGTCGCCGGCGCCTCCATCATGTCATGCAGTGCGCGCTCCACATTCCGCACAAACACTTGGATATGCACCTAATAATAGCGCACATTTATCTAGGTTAATGTTAGAGCGAGCGGCCATGCCAGACGGATAAGTCCTTTTCATGTTTAACAAATCAAATCATGCATTTTCTACATACCTGCTGCGAGTAAGCGCTGCTCCAGTTTGAAAAAGGCGACTGAGGCGAGCTGGTAACAGCATAACCAGCGTAACGAGAGAGGGGCACCACTAAGGGGGATGCAGAGATGTTGCTGCGTCTTTATATTAACATTCCTGATTGTTTGAATGATCAGCCATCGGGGGCCCCTTAAAATGCGGGGCCCCAGGCAATTGCAGGTGCCGAAGTTATGGCTGTAATTAATATGGTCAGTTGTCCCCTTGCATTCTTAATTTGTGTTCCTCATCTCCAAGTCATAGAGGTTTGTAACATTATTTTCATTTCTTTGGTCGAATGTTCCTAAGGATAAAGCAGTTTCTTCACACATTGAGTGTGTTACATAATGCGATTTTAATGGGATTTTGGCAATATTGCGATTAAACTTTAATTCGTGTAAACACAATACTCCGACCAAACTAATGTTATTAAGCTCATAATCGTATACAACCATATTCACATCTTGTATGTTCAATGTCTTTTTAATGACATCTTTAAAACATGCCTTTTAAATCTCTTGTAAATCTATTTTAAGTTGTGAATGCTTAATTGCCTTGCCATTTAAACATGTTAAAACAGTAATGCTTGAATAATTACACAGTTGTACAGGTTTTATTGACCATGTTTTTAATTTTGTGGAGCTGTTACTTTCATGTTTAAATGGCATGCTGTGCTTGTATGAAATGGTCAAAACTGAAAATTGTTGTTATATTAAGTTGTAATTAAACTTGAATTTGAGCTTCTGAAACAAATTCAATTGTGTATTTTCAAGTCACTGACATTTGCCTACAGAACAACCACTGGCTCTTCTCCCTTTTGCCTAAACTCATTACTTCAGACGTGCCATCCAGAAACCTGTGCTCTGCAAGCAAATGACGTCTTGTGGTGCCATCTCAAAAAGGCCCAAAATCTCTTTCTCGGACCTTCACTTTGACTGTTCCCTGCTGGTGGAATGATCTGCCTAACTTAACCAGAGCTGCAGAGTCCGTAGCCATTTTCAAGATGCCACAAGATTGTAGACTGGCAATTTCCTTTGTTCCTTATCGTTCCTAAGTTTGGCGTCTTTACTGTGTGCTCCCTTCTGTTCGCTCTTACTTTGTTTATGAGTTTGCCACAGCTGTAACTCGTAAGCACGGGTTTATTTAGGGTTATACCAGTGGGAGAAACTATACTGCCCACTGGTGGAAGTCACTGGTGCCCGCGCCGAGTGAAGTGTTCACATCTACACCACAATCCCAATAAAAACGTCCTTTATAAATACACAAAATATGCATTTACACTCATTAAATCAAGACCTTTAAAATAACTCAGAGCGGGCAGTTACACTCCCACCCAATTCTGCTTAATATACAACTACATAAACTAAGCAGAATTTCTCACATCACATTTACCCATCTTTTAAACTAAAACACTTAGATGTGTGTAATATATATGTGCTGTAGTGTGTGTGGTGTATATGGTGTGATCGTCTTATTTGCTCTCAAGGAGGAGAACCAGTTTCTGTACTGGACGCTCAATAATTGAAGGTTTACAAAAGCAGTTCCTTTTCTTTACAGCGGTCCGTTCTCCTATCTGAATTTTGACTAGTTGCGCACTAATCCTTCGCCGTCCTGGATGGCTTCAACTACTCGTGCTAGCAACCACTGATTTCTCTGAAGATTATCGTCTTTGACAATAACTACATCATCCACCTTAAGATTACGTTTAGGTACATGCCACTTCTGTTGATTAGAGAGGTTAAGAAGATACTCCTTTTTCCATCGACTCCAGAACTGCTCGACCAGATACTGAACTCGACACCACCTCTTGGAAGCATACAGATCCTCCTTCACAAACGTCCCGGGAGGCGGTAAAGCAACCTTGGACTTCATCATGATAAGGTGATTAGGCGTGAGGGGCTCCAGTGCTTGAGGGTCATTGATTCCATCTACAGAAAGTGGACGGCTGTTTACAATAGCCATTGCTTCGTAGAACAACGTTCTAAGTGATGCATCGTCAAGTCTACCTAGACTCTGGACGAGAGTGGCATTCATCACACCCCTAACGGTTCGGATCTGACGCTCCCAGACACCTCCTGTATGACTTGCAGAAGGCGCATTGAAAACAAACTCACAATGCTGGTCAATTAGGAATGCTTCCAACAACTTGGCATTACATTTTTTAAGAGCGTCCCTTAGCTCATTCCTAGCTCCCACAAAGTTAGTACCTTGATCACAGTAGAGTTGCCGGACAGCTCCCCTGATGCTAATGAAGCACCTTAGAGCATTTATAAATGCATCCGTCGATAGATCTTCCAGCATTTCAATATGAATAGCTCGAGAAGAAAGGCACGTAAAAATCAAACCATATCTTTTGTACTCTTTACGACTCTTTCTGACGAGATAAGGGCCAAAGCAGTCCATGCCGCTGTACGTGAACGGAGCTGAAACTTCAACACGTTCAGGAGGGAGCCCAGCCATTTGTTGTATTTCCGAAGGGTGTCGTAGTTTCCTGCACTGCACTTTGCCACTAGTTTGCTTCCACTGATGGCCCAAAATCCGCAGTGGTGGACGAAGTACACATCTAGCCTACTTGAGTTAAAGTAAAGATACTCAAGGTAAAATATTACTCAAGTAAAAGTAGAAGTGCTGCCTTTAAACATTCACTTGAGTAAAAGTACAAAAGCATTTGCCTTCAAATGTACTTAAGTATCCAAGTACTATGTTTTTTTTTATTGCTATTATGTCCTATTATAATTTTTGTCACAAGACTCTTGCTTAACTCAGTCTACGTGAAGACTCTGTCACTCTTGGCGCATCAATCTATTAATAAAATGACATTAATAAGTCTATATATATATATATATATATATATATATATATATATATATATATATATATATATATATAATGTATATTTGAATTGAATACATTTTTTGAGTGTTTAATTTTGGACGGAAGGGGACTGATCCCATAAGGTATAATACATTTACAGTATTTACTGTTTTTTCACGAGCGTCTATGGTCATAATTATAAACATCCTAAAGTTATGATACATTCACATAAACCTGCACAATGCCATTGAATATATACATACACACTACATTATGGGAGCAGCCAATTTCCCTACAAAATTAAACACCAAAACGTATTAATGCAGTGTTTCTGCTACTCCTCAGAAAAAAAAATGCTATTATATGCAAGTAATTTTAGTGTCAAGGTAATAAGCAATGTTCATTATGCGTCAGTATTTACTGATAATTGCTGCAATAATAGCTGCTGCTCTCTGCCCCGCTTAAAATTATTGGCAACACAAATTTTTTGGAACTATTGAGAGCTACACGAATCACGTGACCGCGCGGCGGCGAGATCACAGTAGGCTTGTTCGACTTGAAACGGCACACTGCACAGACCAATCGGTGAATGACATTAAAATACCGCAAGAGCGATTAGAGAGTAGACGGCTCTGTAGTTCCATTTGAGTCTGGCTTTGGCCTTGATGCCGAATCTTGGCGTGGCAATAAGCCAGAATCAGTGCGGTGATGTGGCCATCCTTTGGAAGGATTACCGGGTGCTTTAATTCATGGCTAAGAGAAGACTGCTTTAGCCTGCCACCGACACAGAGCACTCCTTCATGGAGTATAGGGTCCAAACAGCAAAGATGGTTTGAATTTGGGAGCTGTTTTCCCTTTTGAAGGGTATCCAACTCCTGCGCAAAGGCCTGTTGTTGAACAAGCTTGATTATCACATGAGCCGCTCTCTTTTGTTCCTCAACCCCTGTATGATCGTAAGGAAGTCTTTGTTTTGAACCCAGCCTCCTAATTCTTGCAACCACCTTGAGAAGTTTCGACCAAGGGGAGAACCTGCTCAGACGGCTGAGAATATCCATGCAGTTGCTAACTCTTGTTGCAAAGACCAAAATCGCTTTAACTTCAGGATCACCAATGAGCAATTCCGGAAGGGAACAGGGCCTTAGGCGGACTTCTTGCTCCCACAAAAACTTGGGTCCAGTAAGCCAGTTTGAGGAAGAGATGTGTGTTACAGGGAGGCCTCTGGAGGCATGGTCCGCGGGGTTCTCTGCTGTATCGACGTAATGCCACTGACCAGGGTCTGTGGTTTCTCTTATCCGTTGAACCCGGTTTGCCACAAACACGTGGAACCTTCTCGCCTCGTTGTTGATGTAACCCAAAACCACTCGGGAGTCTGTCCAGAATAACTCTTCGTCAATCCCCATGTCAAGTTCGCATTTCAACATCCCACTTAGTCTAGTAGCCACTACAGCAGCTGAGAGTTCAAGCCTGGGAATACTTGTCACTTTAGTTGGGGCGACTCTTGCCTTTGCTATTACCAAACTGCAGTGAACCACATTTTTGTCGTCCTTGTATCTAAGGTATGAACATGCGCCATACCCTTTACTGCTGGCATCTGAAAAGTGATGTAACTCCACTCTGATCACGTTGCCGAATCCCCTTGGTTGGTGACATTTTTTAGCCCCTGTAGCTCCCGTTTCCACTCCTCCCACCGTGCATTTAGATCTTCTGGCAAAGGGTCATCCCATTTGACGCTCCTGCGGCACATCTCCTGCAATATACATTTCCCCATCAAGATGAATGGCGTGAGGAATCCAAGTGGATCATACAGGGAGGCCACCACGGACAAAATGCCTCTGCGGCTTGCCGGTTGCTCTTTCCATGTAGTATTAAAACTAACTGACTCACTTCCTTCTTTAGTTTCATAGGTTCAATAATTGCTACTCTTTCTGAAGGATCCACACAAACCAGGACTTCCCTTTGATTTGAGTTGAATTTATGAAGCCTTAATCCTCCTTCTTTACACAACCTCTGAGCCTCCATAATCAGTTTCTTTGCCTCTACCACAGACCGTCATCGACATAGAAGTTTTTTCTCCAGAAAGACTGATGCCGCTGGATAGTTAGGGGCGTATTGCCATGCTAAATACTTCAGTCCAAAGTTGGCACACCCAGGAGAAGAGGCAGCTCCAAAGAGATGGACACTCATCCTATATTCCTTTGGTTCCTTTTCCAACTCTCCGTGCTCCCACCATAAGAATCTCAAATAGTTTCGGCATTCTGGAGTAACACTGAACTGATGGAACATTCTTTTAACTTCACATGTTATGGCCACCGCTTCCTTCCTAAAACGACACAGAACTCCTAGTAGGGAGTTAATCAAGTCAGGTCCCGTCAATAGAGTATCATTTAAAGAAACACCTCTGAACTTAGCCGAACAGTCGAAAACGACTCTTAGTTTGTCTGGATTCTTTGGGTGATAAATGCCATGGTGGGGAAGGTACCAAATACTCTCACCATCTACTGGTGTAGTTACCAAATCAGCATCCACTCTACTCACTGTCTCTTCCATGAAGGTTCTGTAGTGGTCATGATAGCGTTTGTCTGCTTTCAACTTTCTTTTCAAGTTCTCCAGCCGAACCACAGCGAGCTTCCTATTATTTGGTAGCACAGGTGGGCTGCTGCTCTGAAAGGGAAGGGGCATCTCAAGGTGTCCATCATCTTTCTGTCTGATGTTATCGCTAAGGAACTGAATAAACTGGACATCATTTTGAGACACATATTTGTCCTCATAGATGCGTTCGTGGAAATCCGCTTCCAGGACTTTCAAGACATCAGTAACTGTTGGAGCAGGTATCTCTTTCACTGTGACTCGGTGCACAAAACTTTGGCTTCCTTGCCGATCTAAATGAGGGTTTGACGAACCTATTATGCTCCAACCAAGCTCAGTACGTTGAGTGAAAGGTTCATTCTCTTTACCTATGACTACTTCAAGCGGAGCTAATGCTGAAGGACAATTATATCCTATTAGTAATCCCACATCACAGTCTTGGAGAGGCGGCAGTCTATCTGTTAAGTGTTTAAGATGGGGCCATCTTTGTGCAGTTTCTCAAGTCGGGATGTATGATTTGTCCACCGGAATAAAACTACGAGTATAAGCTTGATTTATCTGGAGTAGGTTCTCATAATGAAGCCCTCGAACTTGAAGGTCTCTGATGCCTTTGCTCGTAAAAACCATATCAACAGCAGTCATCGTACTCAACTTTAGCGTCACTGATCGTGGTGTCACACTCAGATGCCCAAGCAGATCTTCAAGGATGAATGTAGTATCACTTTGTGTGTCGAGTAGGGCATAATTAAGAACCTCCTTTTGTGGCTCTTGCTTTGTAGATACCAGGACTGGAACTATGCTGGCAGTAGCTGAGGCATATTGAGTAGATGCTAGAGCTGAAACAACTAATCGATTTAATCGATTAAAATCGATTATTAAAATAGTTGTCAACTAATTTAGTCATCGATTAGTTGCTAAAACATTTATTTGCCGTAAGCGGCTCATTTTATTTGCCGTAAGCGGCTCATTTCGTGCATAATTAAATCTGCGGTGACCAAAGTGTGGCAGTAATGAGCCACCGGAGTTTTTACTCAGCCAGTACAGCAGGAGAAGTAGCGAATAGCCAATAGCTGGCCTTGTTTTGTGTCACATGCTTCCCGCACAGCGTCTCTGTGCAGCATTCAGCGAGATGGCGGAGGCAGGCGGCAGTGGAGCTCGAGAAAGAAAAAGAAAAAAGCGGAAGATAAAACTAATCGAACGAAGCAGCATTCGGCAGTTTAGGATATCGCACAAGATTTGTCAACAAAGAAAACATTTCATCACTGGAGAGTTTTTTTTTTCGACACCATCGTATCAATTGATTTTGATTAATATGCGCGAGGGAGAGAGAGAGCAAGACAGCGCTCGGGTGAGTGCGCGCGCGCGGCCGGGGCTCTCTCTGCTCGTTCTTATATATGCCGTCAAGCTGACAGGACTTAAAAACACATGCAAATGATACACTTTGTTTCACTCTATGGTGGTTAAACTCTGCAATTAATTATTTTTTCTCGGAACTAATGTTTTGGTAGGAACGAAAGTTTACATCGTATGTTTCTCCGGAATCAGCCAGCGCGAAGGACGTCTATATTCCGATTGGTTGCTGGCGTTTGCCGTTGAACCGCGTCATAGCTTATTACCATAAAGTTGAGCTACTTTCAACTTTCTAATTGATTTCACAGCATAAGCTATAAAGCTGTTTCCCAGGTATAAGCTGTGTGTTTACAGGAAATAAATAAATAAAATGCAATTGACTGCAACTGCATTCTGTTCTATTCTTATTCTTCGTGAAAATATGTTCTGCAAGATTCATTAATAAGCTTTGTTCGGGATGTTAAACTACTTTAGGAGACCTAATAACTGCCATGGTGAAAACATTATTTGAAATCTCCTTGTGAAATTTGCTAGAGTACGTATGGGTCAGTGTTTTGATTGCAGAAGAGTTCGACAAAGGATTACTAACACATAATAAAACAACTCCAGGTATGTTTTTGATGAGGATATGACAATGCAAAATGGTTAAAATCTCTAAAAAGTCTATGTTGAATGATAAAGACCCTTTGTTAATAATTTACTTGGGGGGAAAAATGGGCAAAACTAAAATATAAGTACATAAACCGATTAATCGATTAATCGTAAAAATAATCGTCCGATTAATCGATTATCAAAATAATCGTTAGTTGCAGCCCTAGTAGATGCATACGACATGGCTCTGTGGACTTTTTCCGTCGTGTGGTTACTTGCAGAAATTGAATCATTTGTACAGATTTCCATTGGTCTTTGTCTCCACTCCTCATGTAAGCATGTTGGATGACGACGACTGCAGGTGCCACAAGTGTGACGCCTTTTGCAATCCTTGCTTGTGTGTCCCTTCTTTAAACATCCAAAACAGAGATGGGTTTTCTTGATGAACCGTTTCTTTTCATCCATGGCCTTTGCAGCAAAGATGAAGCAGGTAGCAATACCATGCGTTTCTTCCTTACAGACTGGGCATGGTGGCCTCCTGTAATCTGATACTTCTTGTCTACCTTGTGGGGAGCTATTTGTTTGAGCACTGGTAATAAAGGCTTTAGCTCTGGTGTTCTATTTTCTGCCTTGAAGTTCAAAAGGAAGGGTGAGACAATGGGGTTGCAGGCTATCCGGATCTCCTTGTTTAGAAATGTGCTGAAACATTTAAAAGCCGGATAATTTCCTGATTTATCTAATTCTTCAACCACCATTCGACTCCACTTCCTCACGATCCACTCTGGCAATTTCTTCAGAAGTTTATGATTTTCTTTGCAGTCATCCAAGATGGCTAGTCCCTTGACATGTGGAATTGCTTCTGCACACCCTTGCAGAAAGTCTGCAAACTCTCTTAAAGCCAGAGGGTCGGTTGAACTGATTTTAGGCCAGCTAGTAAGCTTATCCCTAAACGCCTTTTGAATTATGAATGAGTTGCCATACCTCTCTTGCAGGACCTTCCAGGCGCCTGTATACGTCTGTATACATCTTCTGAGTTTCTATAAAAGAAGCCTTCCACTGCTTTACGTGCATCCCCAGTGAGATAAGTTTTCAAATTGAAAATTTTTTCGTTTGCTGAGAGGGGCTTTTGGTCAATGAGAGTTGTGAAGGACATTTTCCAATCAACATATTTCATGGGATCACCATCAAATGTTGTTGGCTCAGGCACAGGCAGACGATTTATGCTCATGGAGCTTGTTATTGCTTGGACTAAGCAGGCTGTGTCCTCATTTATAGCCGTTCCTGTAAATGTTTGTTGAGGTAGAAGCGAAGCAGTGTTCGTGTCAAAGTGAGCAGCAGGTTCAGGTTCCACATAAACAGTGTCTGTTGCTAGATTTCTCTCCTCTTCATAGTCGCTTCCAGGGCTGTCGTACGCTCTCACTCGAGCAGCTGCTATCTGGACCTCCTTTTCAGCCTTTAACTGTGTCAGCTTCGTTCGTTCTTCTTCCAGTTTTAGCCGTCGCTCTTCCCTTTTGCGCTCCAAATCAGCCACTATTTTCTTTTCTTCAAGTTTCCATTCATTTTCAAGTTTGTTAATATGTGACTGACGAGCATGTATATCTTTCATTGCCTTTGCTTGCTCTCTTTTTGCTGCCAGCTCTGCTTCTGCATCCTGTCGTTTGCTGGAACTGCTGGAGCTTGCACTGGAACAGTCAGTATGCTGAGAAACCACAGTGTCAGTTTTTGTATCGTCAAACACAGATCCATATTCTTTTTTATTTAAAACGATCCTCACTCTTTCTTTCTCTACTCGCTCATTGTAGTCTTCATCCATTGCGTCTCTTCTTTTATTCACTAGAGCAATCGTTTCATCGGTGAGAATGGCACAGGTATCCATTTTTCCCACGATCTCTGGAGTATTGGTTTGGTTACGCAGGATGTGCTCGTATTGGTGTAGAAGCCCCTCACGTTTAGTTTGAATATTTTGTTCAATGTTTTCAAGATCATCCATAGAGCAAAAACATTTCATTGTTGCCCTGCTTTCCTTTGCCGTCTGTTTCCAAGCGTCATAAGCCTTATAAAAGGCCCTTTTATGTTTAATGGCATTTTGTTCATTTACCTCTTGCATTTTCTCAGTCACGGTTCTCTGACGAGAGCTTGATCTGCCAGATGGTAGGTCTGAGGGTTTACTTGTTTCTGCTGTGTGGAGTGACATTTTTGATTTACATGTCTTGATTGACCGTTATTTGAATGTTATGTAAGACGTTTGGGATTTAATTTCTGCAAGCAGTAGTTATAACCTACCGGTATTTTAGTGCTACCCCTTTTAACCAACGTCAACAACCTAATTTAGACACTCAAATTGTTTAATTTGTGCAAATGCAAATATTGAAATTTGAACAATTTCGTACTTTAAGTTAGATCATTTCCACACTTTCAAACCTCTATTTAAAAAAAACAACTTTAATATTGCTGTTTATAAACCCTTGAACACATCTTCACAATAATCACCAACCGTAAAAACCTTTATCTAAGGATAATCAAAACACTCTTTCACGATCGTGTCTTTCAACATACAAGCACAATTTATGTTACTGCAATTAAACCACTTTCATGAGCGTATGAAACCCAGTCTTATTAATATATATATATATTTTTTTTTTAAATGTCTCTTGTTGCACCCGTTATACACCCTTTTACGTCTGTTATCTTCCCTCTTGCCTGACTGTGGTCCATTTTAGTTGATTTCTTCGATGCGGACCCCGGCCAAGGCTGCGAGTCTCATTTGGATGCAGCAGAGTTTCTCAGTGTTCTATGTCACGTGGAGTTTCTCACTCTCTGGCCTGCGGTGAGTTTTCACTGTAACTGCCCCCGGTAGGTATAAGCAAGACGTGGAGAGTCTCGACTGATGTCCTTACGGTTTCTTTATTTCCTTTTCCATTATCCGTAATACACCATGAAAATAAATACAGATAAATACAAACATAAGTACTTTTATACACATTTCCTTAGCTAAGTCAAACATACTCAAGCAATAAACCTAAATAAATACACCACAAAACAACCATCATTTTCCACCAAAATCTATATTCACTACACCATAACCTTTAAATTACACACGGATTAACATATCAAAGCGAAATGGCTCTTTGTCAATACATAGCTTAAATAACTTACAACAATAAACATGAACACCTCACTCCCGCAGCACCCACATATAAACAACTACATGTACCCACATATAAACAACTACACGTACCTCGTTCCGCTTCCCAAGGGCGTTAAACCAAACCTGGCAATTTCCTTTGTTCCTTATCGTTCCTAAGTTTGGCGTCTTTACTGTGTGCTCCCTTCTGTTCGCTCTTACTTTGTTTATGAGTTTGCCACAGCTGTAACTCGTAAGCACGGGTTTATTTAGGGTTATACCAGTGGGAGAAACTATAGGCCTTATTCGCAAACACCGGAAGTAGCTAACCGCGGCCATATTGTTGACATGACATCTGTCCTGCCCCTAGCCGCACGCAGATTTGAGTTGAGGGGAGCAGTAGCCTAATGGCTTCATCTCGTCGGTATCAAGATAAGATAAGCTTGATTGGTGTGGACCCATATCAAATAGACCCAATAGCCTTAAGTAAAGATTCGTCCTTATTGCCAGCCGTAACTTATCCGGATATTTATTCAGAGCTGCCAACTCTCACGCATTCACCGTGAAGCACACGCAATTGACACTTTTCACACGCTCTCACGCCACACATCCATTTTCTCACGCACAGAAAAATCGCGACGCAAAGAGGACACGGAGACCGACAGACTAGACAGAGCAGTTACATATAATATAAAAAATCTCAGCTCTCAGGTTCTGTCACTTTTATTACGAAATTCAAACAATAAATACCGTTTTGGCGCTTGTAAATGTGACGCGACAGATCCCTAGCGGCACGTGAACCGATAATCTCTAACGTTAGCTAGTAAATAAACACGAATGAACAATGTTGAAAGATACAGTACAACTTACCGAAATATATATTCCTCATACATAATATCGACCAATCAATCAAACAAACAAAGGGGTCAATAAAACAGCTGGAGAACAATTATGTCACATAACATTTACCTCAGGAAAGCCATTTGATGACCATAATATATAGGCTATATCACGTTAGTTGGCTAGAAAAAAAGAGCTATAGAGAGTATTTTGCTAAATATATGTACTATATTACATATTTATATTTTTACTTATATCATTAAAGTTATTATAATAAGAAAAACTCATTATATATCTCTCTGTATGTTTACAGCATTAGGTGAGTTGTTTTTTTATTGAGAAAAATTAATGCCTATCTTGTGTAGCCTACCTAATATTTATCCAAATGAGTCAATATTAAATCAAGCCACAAGTCTCTCCTGCGCTGGCTCAACTCCTCTGTCTCCTTCCCTTCACGTTTTCTGACAGTCGGTATCGCATAAAAACTAACTTCTTCTTCTTGCTGTTGTTAGAACAGCCGTGTATTACACAACACACCATCGTGCTGTTTTTTTTTATTTTTTAAATACAGCGATAATACCATGGATAATACCGACCCTGCCTCGCTTGTCAATTGACAGACTGACAGTTGTCGTGGGTTCTATGTCAACAACATGGCCGCCGCGAACATTGATGACGTAGATCGAATAAGAACTATACTGCCCACTGGTGGAAGTCACTGGTGCCCGCGCCGAGTGAAGTGTTCACATCTACACCACAATCCCAATAAAAACTTCCTTTATAAATACACAAAATATGCATTTACACTCATTAAATCAAGACATTTAAAATAACTCAGAGTGGGCAGTTACACTTCTTTCAGTAGTTTAGTTGGTATAGGATCTAATAAACATGTTGTTGTTTTAGATGAAGTGATAAGTTTATTTAACTCTTTTTGTTCTATAGCTGTAAAGCACTGTAATTGTTCTTGCAGGGTGATAATTGAGGCTAAATTTTATGGCGCAATTGAAGATTGAACGTTTACAATTGTGGTTCTGATGCTTTCTATTTTCTCAGTGAAGAAGTTCATGAAATCATTACTACTAAACTGTAACGGGAAATTTTGTTCAGGTGACGTCTGTTTATTTGTTAGTCTAGCCACGGTGTTAAATAAAAACCTTGGATTATTTTGGTTATTTTCTATTAGTTTGCGGAGGTGCTCAGCCCTGGCCGCTTTTAGGGCCTTTTTATAACGTGACATACTGTCTTTCCACGCGATTCTAAAGACCTCTAAATTAGTTTATTTCCATTTACGCTCTAAATTACGGGTTTCTCTCTTTAGAACATGCGTAGTATTGTTGTACCATGGTGCTTTAATTTTCTCTCTGACCTTTTTTAATTTAATGGGTGCAACAATATCCAATGTTCTAGAGAGAATGGTGCTCATAGTGCTAGTTAGTTCCTCTAGTTCATCTGTTTGTTTGGGTTCAGGCAGCAGCTGAGACAGATCAGATAAGCAATTTGAGAAATTGTCTATGGTGGATGGAAGGATTGTTCTGCCTGGTCGATAACGCGGCGCCGCATGACATATTACAGCAGTACGTAATATGCAAGTTACCATGTAATGGTCAGTGACATCATCACTTTGTGGAATGATATCTATATCGGTTGGATTGGTTCCATATGATATAATTAAATCGAGTGTATGATTTAGACGATGAGTGGGACCAGTGACGTTTTGCTTGACCCCAAAGGAATTTAATAATTCTGTAAACGCAGCCCCTAACGCATCATTTGAATTATCTATGTGTACATTAAAATCTCCAACAATTAATGCTTTATCGACATTGACCAATAGATCTGAGAGAAAAATACCGTTAAATTTACAGTTTTTGAAAGAGAAAAAGATCAACTCATTGTATAATTTACAGTGAAAAACCGTAAATTGACATTCCCACAATTCCCTGTGTGACACTTCACATTTGATGTATTTTTGTTGAAATAACTGTTTCTTCATAGTTTTCTTCGTTTTTTCTAATCAGTTATGTACATTAGGGTTTTATGTTACATTTAATGTTGTTAAATTAATGTTTATTGCATTTTTAAAATTTCATGTGTGTTACCATGATGGTGTTTAATGTTTGTGTGAATGACACTGTGCAGCTTCTATATATTAGTATTATCTTTATTGTGGAAGAGCTGCTTGTGATTAGCTTTGATTGATCATGTGACTCTCATCACTGCTGTGATTGGTGGTTATCAGTGCATTACAATGGTACAAAACAGTTTTTAATACTTCAATAGGACAGTAAATTCACATTATATCAGATAATAAAATACGGTTTATTACTGTAAATTTTAAGTTAAGTCTGTAAAACCAATAGTGTTGCTACTGTATTTTTGACGGTAAAGTTCTAGCAACCACAGCTGCCGTTTTTTTACCATAAAAATCATGGTTTAATTTTTTACAGTGTAGTGCACCATACTGTCAGGTTACACTTGGTTATCACCAGCATGGTGCAAAAGGACTATTAACTTAGATATCACAGCACATACTAATTTGTATCAGAACTGGATAGAAATTAGTGTTGTTGTGATATCTAAGTTAATACTTGTTCATAACCACTTTAAGCAACGTCGTAGGCTATTCTTTTTATTTTGATCATTTTATTTACGTCTTCAACAATGTTATTAAAATGTTCAGGCACTGAGGCAAAAGGTTGATATCTTTGTGAGTATCCTTCCTTTGGTTAAGGGAATTTCCTATGACAATCTCTTTGAAGTGAAGTGTCAGAATTAGCTTCTGTCACGGTTCATAAATCCTATGTCTCTTCCTTGTCTTGTGTTCTGTTGTTATGTGTGTGTGAGTGCTGATTGTGTGGGCGTGCCGGCTCATTAGTGCTCATCAGCGTTCCAGCTCATCGTCCCCGTCACCAGCTGCAGCTCATCTCATCACCCTATATATACTCACCACTTTCTCATCTCCTTTGTCAGATCGTTGTTTGTGGTGTCCCGGTGTGTGTTCCAGTCTGCGTTCGAGTCTTGTGCCTTCTGTGTTCCGTGTTCCTGTTCCTGTTCCTGTTCTTGTGGATTTACTTTGGAATTATCTCACTACTGGACTCACCTCATCGCACTGCTGCACATTCACCATCGGGTTTCATCTGGCCATCGGGGTCCCTGCGCCGCTAGCCTGTTCTCTGGACGTTACGTCAAATACTATCACATTAAAAGAGTTTACTTGCATCTTGCTTCCTTCCATCATTTCATTACAGCTTCACCCCGAAGCCATTTGCTTGTTGGTTGCACCTGGTGTTGTTCAATGTTAAAATAATTTCCTTGTTTACAGTCTTGCTTCGTTATAGAATGAATCAGCATTTTAATGAATATTTAAAAAAAAAAAAAAAAAACTTTAAGGTTGAAATAAAAATGAGTAAAATGCAATACAAAAATAGTTATTAATCAAATAAATAGATTAAATGATTGAAATTGACAAGTACATCAGCAAACACTAATACTGTATGAAACATTTTTTATTGAACAATAATAACCATTAGGCTATATAAAAACAAATAACAGTAATTAAAAATATATATGTTGGTGCCTACATTGCAATATGATTGTTCAGAAATAGGTGTACTAATGCACAGCACTAGCATTTTCAACGAGATAACCAGGGTGCGCTTTTTGCTGGATTTCTGCCATGCCAAATCATACGCAAGTCTATGTTTATATATGGTTTGCTAACGTATAGGTGCTTACAACTCATTCAGTTATTTTAGAAAATGTCTTAGATCTTTCAGTGGTTATAATGTGAAGCAATGGGGTCCACCTGCTTCAAGTTCGAAAATGTGCATGCATCCTTCACAAAAGTAATCAATCCGGCTCCAGGGGGATAAACGAAGGCCTTCTGAGGGTAATCCGTGCGGTTTTGTCGTAAAAATATACATATTTAAAACTTTATAAACGAAAATAACTGGCTTCCGGTAGCCGTCGACGCGCATTCACAGAGATGGATGCTGGTGCATGACGTAGGACGTAGCGTAGGAAGCGTTGTGACGTAGAACGAACGTGACAGCGCAGCCAGAGAGCAGAGCAAAACAAAACTCTACGTTCGATCTACGTCACGACGCTTCCTACGCTACGTCCTATGTCATACGCCAGCATCCATCTCCGTGAACGCGCGTCGACCTCACGGATTACCCTCAGAAGGCCTTCGTTTATCCCCCTGGAGCCGGATGGATTATTTTTGAGAAGGATGCATGTACATTTTCGGACCTGAATCAGCTGGACCCCATTGCTTCACATTATAACCACTGAAAGATCTAAGACATTTTCTAAAATAACTGAAAATGTGTTCGTCTGAAAAAAGATTGACATATGCATCTCGGACGGATTGAGGGTGAGTAAATCATGGCTTAAATATCTTTTTTGGGCGAACTATCCCTTTAATGACGTCTGGTGCTGGGTGGGTTAGCCTTAGCTAGCTAGTTTCATCTTAACTAGGCGGCACAGAACAATGCCTGACAACCAAAACATATGCAAGATTTGGGTTTATAGCAATAAATAACATATAAAACCCATAGACTACATAAGCCTTTTTCTCAAAGCACTGGTTTTGCTTTGGCGCCAGTGGTGGTGCCAAAGTTTTTCATTCGTTTAAGATTTGTAACTTACCTTATCAACTGCAGCCATTTCCTCTTCTCTTTCTCGTCACAGGGAAAGCGGTAAAATGACAGCTGAATGTCACTTGTTTTTGTTTTTTTTACTCTGATCTGTTCAAACAACACGGGACATGGCACTGCGGCATTGTAAAATCAGATTGTGAACAACACCCATAGAAAACCATTATAAAACGCTTAACGTGCAATAGCGCGTTGCATGTTCAATAAGGTGTATAGGCTACTGAGTTTTAATATCACCGTCTTACTGCATTGACGTTAAGCTTTTTCTTTATAATAGGCTCTATGGGAGGAAAACTATAGGCTACAGAAAAGAGCATATGAACGCGACGCGCAAAGTTTCACGTTAATGGCATTTCCCTTCCTTAGAGACACGAGTCGGCACATATTAGAAAATGTATCGGATTCGGACCCATTTGAATTCTGCACAGAATGCTATATTTTAAAGCGATATGGAGGAGATTAGGAGGAGAAACGTATTAGAAAATGTCAGGGTTGCCAACTTTGGTACTTTGGCTGGAGTGAGACTCTGTAAAACATCAGTGCGTGCGCGTAACCCTAACCCTAATTTTAAAAATGTCAGTCCTTGTTTACTTAGTATAAACCCTGATTTATGAAAAAAAAGAAGAAAAAAAAACTAACAGAATGGAAAAGTTTTTTTCAAAATGTACAATTAATTTATTGATTGCAATTCAATTCAATTCAATTCAAATTTATTTGTATAGCGCTTTTCACAATACATATTGTTTCAAAGCAGCTTTACAGAAAGTGCATTTCAGAAATGTACATAGAAAAAAAAAATAGTTAGTTAAACATGCATTAATTTAGGGCATAATTGTACATAGAAAAAGACATAGAAATGTACATAGAAAAATACAGTTAGTTAAACATGCAATAATTTAGGGCATAAACATATCGCCAGCGTCGAGTCGTCTCTTCACAGGCTTCGAGTCGTCTCTGCACGGGTGTTGGGGCATCTGTAGTTTCCATGGGAGGCTGGATACAAACTGGAGCTGACAATCTGTATTTACCTCGGGACTAGCGTCCCGAGATAACAAAAGAAAAGCAGAAGGAAAATAATTAGCGTAGCTGCTGTTCATAACAATAATGATAATGCATTCATTCTGATTCACCTGTAGTATAAAAGGTAAATATTATGTGAATGCTTGGTTAAAGAAATGCGTCTTCAATCTAGTTTTAAACTGGGACAGCGAGTCTGAGCCTCGAACAATATCAGGAAGGCCATTCCACAGTTTAGGAGCTAAATGTGAAAATGCTCTCCCTCCTTTAGTGGACTTAGATATCCTAGGAATGACCAGTAGCCTCGAATTTTGTGATCTTAAAGAGCGCAATGGATTATAGGGTGATAGAAGTTCCGTTAAATACCCAGGAGCTAAGCCATTTAGGGCTTTATAGGTCATTAGTAATACTTTGTAATTGATACGGAACTTTATAGGTAACCAATGTAGAGATGATAGAATAGGTGTTATATGATCATATTTCCTCGATCTAGTAAGAACTCTAGCAGCTGCATTTTGGACTAACTGTAGCTTGTTTATTGAGGATGCAGGACAACCGGCTAATAAAGCATTACAGTAATCTAGTCTCGAGGTCATGAATGCATGAACTAACTTTTCTGCATCAGAAACAGATAGCATGTTACGTAGCTTAGCAATGTTTCTAAGGTGGAAAAAGGCTGTTCTTGTAACATATGAAATATGATTTTCGAAAGACAAGTTGCGGTCTAATATAACACCCAGGTCTTTTACTGTAGTGGATAAAGTAACAGGACATCCTTCTAAAGTAAAGTTGTATTGTAAGAGGTTTTGTGGGCAGTTTTTTTGACCAATAAGTAATACCTCCGTTTTATCTGAATTTAATAGCAGAAAATTACACGTCATCCAGTATTTTATATCATTAACACACTCTGTCAATTTAGATAATTTATTGTTTTCATCTGGTCGTGATGAAATATATAATTGAGTGTCATCAGCATAACAGTGGAAATTAATTCCATGTTTTCTTATAATATTTCCAAGCGGCAACATATAAAAAAAATGCACTATAAAAAAAATAAAGATAGAGGTGATTAAATAACAAACATGTAAAACAACAACATCAAAACAATAAAAAATCTCAAAACAAAAGGGACACGTAATTGTTACTCCACCTCCCCAGAAAACCACAACACAAGTTTCACACATTAGGCTTGTTGTAGCCTATGCCACAGTGGTAGTGCTGGCCTGCTTCACTACCTCTGCAGGAGGCTCATATCTGAAGCAGGGTTCAATCCGTTCATGAACGTTCATTGCGTCTGTCACATGACAAATGAACGAAAGACTCGGAAGGTAAAGTAATTATTTATGTTCCCTGTAAATTATTTTTGACTGCATTATAATGATTTCTTAATTCAGAATATGATAAAGACTGCGTAGGTGTATGTGTTCGGGGAATTTGGCTGTTAAAAGTATAACATTTAAAGCCCCTTAAATGAATGAAATGACTCGAAAAAAGATTTGTTCATTTTAATGAACGAGATCGAACAAGCGAGTCAGTAAAATGATCCGAACTTCCCATCACTCACAGGGTGCCATCAAGTGACAGTCTGTTCCTGGTGTCAGTCTTGTTTAGGCCAATAACTGAAAAGGTTCGCTCAGCATCCGTTTGAGTGTGGCAGCAGGCTCAACACAATCTGGGCAACCTTTGATCATTTGGGGAATTTTAAAATGCCACTTGCCCGATTTGCCAAAACGTAATTTGTACCATGAGCCTATTTTTATTGAGCAATTAGCTAGCCCACATAACGCACGTCAGACAACGTTCACAACTACAGACCCTTTCCAAAAAATTAGAATATCATGGAAAAGTTTATTTATTTCCATAATTCCATTCAAAATGTTAAACTTCCATAGATTATAGATTCAGGGTCCACAACTTAAACGATTTCAAGTATTTAGTTGTTTATTTGTACATAATTTGGGCTTCCAGCTCATAAAACCCACGAAAACAGGATTTCAAAAAATTAGAATATTACATGAAATCACACAGTAATTACACAGTGATACCATGGTCATTGAACCAGGTTTTGGTTCTTTTGGCAGTGTGGGCAGGTGCAAATCCTGCTGGAAAATGAAGGAAGCATGAAGTGCTCTGGAAATGTCCTGGTAGACAGCTGCGTTGACTCTGGATTTAATAAAGCACAGTGGACCAAAGTCCTCTTTTCTGATGAGAGCAAATTTTGCATCTCATTTGAAAACCAAGGTCCCAGAGTCTGGAGGAAGAATAGAGAGGCACACAATCCAAGATGCTTGAAGTCCAGTGTGAAGTTTCCATAGTCTGTGT
The DNA here is from genome assembly GCA_022828995.1 of Vimba vimba. Classification (NCBI taxonomy): domain Eukaryota; kingdom Metazoa; phylum Chordata; class Actinopteri; order Cypriniformes; family Leuciscidae; genus Vimba; species Vimba vimba. Next base: position 12,215,666 of record CM040826.1, read on the forward strand.
TGGTTTGGGGAGCCATGTCATCGGCTGGTGTTGGTCCACTGTGCTGTCCACTCAACGCAGCCGTCTACCAGGACATTTTCAGAGCACTTCATGCTTCCTTCAGCAGACAAGCTTTATGGAGATGCTGACTTCATTTTCCAGCAGGATTTGCACCTGCCCACACTGCCAAAATAACCAAAACCTGGAAAAAAATTTGGAAAGGGTCTGTATAGTTGAAGTCTGTACTCTCGGCACACAGACTGATTAGGCAAGGCTACGTCTGTAGTGAAAGGCACACCATTTTATTATCTGCTTACCTTGATTGTCATCCAAACTTTCAAACGTGCATCAGTGGCTCCGACTCCGAACCTATGCTCTGAACTCTCTCTGAACTTTTCACACGCAACTGACGTATCAGGTGCAAGGTTTTCAGCGAATCAACGATCAGAGAATACTGCAGTGAGAACGTTGTAGGCAGATGTTACAGCTGTGGGCCTTAAACTCCTCTCCTGTCATTAATACGCTGTGGTCTAGTCTAGTCATCAATAGAAAATTAACGGATTGAGAGGGGAGAAACATGGATTTTGGCGTGACATTTCGTGCGTGTGCGTGAGAGCGATGCTGAAAGCGTGAGTGTCACGCCAGATGCGTGAGAGTTGGCAACCCTGAAATGTATCAGACCCATTTTAATTCAGAATGCTATATTTTAAAGCAATATGGAGGAGATTAGGAGGAGAAACAATTTTAGATTAGGAAACTGCGGCTTTACCGGGCTCAACGGCTCTGGCTGAGCTGTGATTTAAACTAAACACTAATGGTTATTAAAAAAAAGGGGAGGAGCTGTTCGGTATGTCCCGCCCTGTCTTCCACCACAAACTGACTTATCGTTGTACATTTGTTTGTTCTAGTTATTTACACAGATTTATTGTTTATTCTGTATGCATAATTCAGATATGGGTGGCATGAAGAATGATTACATCAAACTTGACATTCTGTCATAACACAGATATATAGTGGGGTTTTCTTTGTCATAGTTTTTAAATGTTCAGTCTAACTATTTGAATATCAGGTGTTGAATGAGTATCACCTGACCAGTGTCAAAGACTGAATCTTTGAACGTTCACTGATTGTATCGGCATACACATCATACTACAAAGATGGTTACTGAAGTTAGACCATTTTCTGCATTAATGTAAATAATGGTTGACATATTTATTTTCTTCAAATGTTTAGTTAGTAATTTGAACCCCCGTTTTTTTTATTTAAAGTGCCCCTATTATGTTATTTTAAAGGCTCCTAATTTTGTTTTGGGTTCTTTTTTTCAATGATTCTCAAATGGACTGGATGGATGAATCAGTCTCTCTAAATCCCTCCTTTTCGCGAGCTACTCTGCTCTGATTGGCCAGATGGCCCAGTCTGTTGTGATTGGTCCACCGCATGCATCGCATCTGTCTCTATCTCCTGTCAGAAAAAAAACAAACCTAATTTTTTATCTGAAGTTTAATATTCATATCTGGTGTTTTATGTGACGTGTAGCAGATGTCGTGCTCATATATTCTTGTGACAGCTGTGAAGTCAGTGTATAAAACACAGCACAGGGATTTATACACATCCACAGAGAAACTGGATATTCACTCTTCAGGTGATAAACTTTTGTTTTTGATTGAATTTTTTTTTTACCACCAACAATAATCAACCGTGTAATTTTGTTTATCTGTCCAAGGGTTTTGGGGTAAGTGTAACTGTTTAGATATATTGAATTAAAAGAGACTGTATATCATTTAATAATGAAGTGCTCTGGTTATTTGAATGTAAACAAATACATTTTAGAATTCTTAACTGGATCGTTCAAACTGGATGCATTAAAAAAAATCAAATCTGACTTATTCTGGTTTAATTCACTGATTCTTTTACGCTTCTCTTTTCCAGTAAATCACAGTTGCAGGGTATATTGCTGAAGACAAACAGACAAGGAGATGAACTACTACACAGTGAACTTCACCACACCTGAAGCATCTACAAACTCCACAACTGATTCTTTCTGGTTACTTGAAAATACGAAAATTTGTATGTTCAGCATGAATCTCCTGTTTGGTTTTCCTACTCACTCCTATATTATATGGCTCATCATCACAGGAACAGGAAGTGGAGTCGCAGCAGAGTTCTTCAACCTCAATCTCTCTGTTTGTGAGCTTGGTGTCTGTCTGAATTGTTTGTTTTTTATAATGTCAGTTTGCTTTCAGAGAATCTCAGAATTACCACTCTTTTTAGTAGGCCTATCCCTTACTGGCCGTCCTCTGTTTCAGTGTCTGATCTGTGTTGAGCGTTACCTGGCAGTGGTTCATCCTGTAACCTTTCTGAAGTACAAACCTCTCAGATATAGAGTGATCTGCTGCACTGCAGCCTGGACAACTATTCTTGGCTCCGGCTTCTGTTACTTATTTATTAACTTGACAGAAAATAGACAAATATATACATATTTTGTATCGCTGCAGTTTGTCCTGTACCTCTGCAACCAGTTGTTTTGTCTTGTGGCTGTTCTCAGAGCTCTGAATCAGTCAGGACCAGGAGAGAGAAGAAGAGAGAGAGAGGAGGGAAACCACATGAAGAGAAGAGCGTTTCAAATCATTCTAATAACTACTGTGAGCATGACTATCATATATGTCCCATTTGCTACAACAGGATTCATTACCATTCTAACAAACCACTATATTCATGAATTTTGGATCATAGGTTTGATCTGTTATATACTGGCTGGTTTTGTTCAGCCTGCTCTTTATCTGCACCGCACTGGGAAATTTTCCTGCTCTTGTGCACCATGAAATGGTGATATATGATTTAGTTGCTATTTAATCATTTTAAATAATTGATAAATTAATTGGCTGTTAAATTAAATCATTTTATGCTAGATATAGTTATTTATTATTTTATTATACTGGAAAATTATAAATTCAGTTTTTGGAGCTGATATATTGCTTTTCTTTTTCCTGTCTAGCCTTAAATGGCCACAATTGCACAATGACTTATAGTTATAGCTTCATGTGGTGGTTTTGGTTATGTTACATGTTGCATCTCATTAAAAAATTGTAGGTATTTGCATGTAAAATATAGTTAGAGCACACATTCTCATACGTTTGCATTGAATGATAACATGCTATTGACAACATGCATCTAAAATGAATTTTACGTATAAACGCTAAGTACGGTTATCTGCAAATAATATGCTGATTTTATTACATGTAATCAGTTATATTAATGAAATACGCTTTAATATTTGTTTAACAATTTTAAGTTTTTGCCATTAGTCTGTTGTTTGTTTATTCAAATAAAAAAGGTTATCAATGACCAAGTGTCTCCTTTTATATTGGCTATAACAGTGATTCCAATACAATTTATATTTATATAAATATTATATATATATATATATATATATATATATATATATATATATATATATATATATTATATATTATATTATATTATATATTAATATACATATATTCTATAGCTACACCTGTACACTGCCTATTACCCAACACTTTTCTTAAGCCTGAGAATCGATTCATAAAAAAGTAAAATGTGCAACAGACAGAAGATATGCATATTCCTGGTTAAGAACAATATTGCTCCATATACATCACTAAAAAAAAAAAAAAAAAAAAAGGTTTCAGGCCCTTCATAGATATGACACATTTAAATTTTGTTCACTTTACTTATATCTAATTAGGAGTAATGCATATTTATATTTAATGAGTCTAACATAAAATATTTAAATAGTGTCATCTATGAAATGTATTTAAGTTTGATCAACTCAATTTAGTTACATTTAGGAAAGAGGAGCTCCTTCTTCCCATAGGCTATCCATAGGCCCATATGCCTATCAGACTCAACAGCTTTTGATGATACATTAAATGTTACTCACGGAAAGAATCATAAATAAATGCAAAAAAAAAAAACTTGTACCTGTCACGGACCTGCCGGACTCCTCCTCCTCTTTGCTTTTTTCCTGTTTATTGCGTCTCCCCTACAGGTGGGCGAAGCACAGGTGTGGCGTGGTGTGTGTGATTGCTTCCTGGATCATGGACTTTAAAATCTCTCCAGGCCTGGTTGTGGGAGGCCGCCGCTTCTCCTCCTCTCCTGCACCTTTTTGGCATATTTGTTTCTTTATGCACGACACCTCATTTCTCTTGTTGCATACATTTTTATTTCCCAACCTAACATCTATACTGACTTTATTTAAAGCTGCAGTCCGTAGCTTTTTTGGGTTAAAAATTATTAAGTACATAACCAGCCAGTGTTCATAACAATCTGCTTGCCTTAGCTCGATTCAAAATGGTAAGCTTGTAATAATGTTTTTAATTCCAGTGGTACTGGTGGATTTCCACGGGAAATTCGAGCATGTCTTTGCGTTATTACATCACATCTGTACTCGTAAAGAAGGAGTCTCGGCTAGTAGGCTATATTGCGTGTGAGGATGTTGGTGGTGGAGATTTATAGCCTTTTTTCACAGCACTTGATATGATTAAACTTATCAATTTGATGGCGGATCCAGAAAGGTTCAAAGGACAATCACCAGTAACAACTGGAGAATCACCCGTTGTAAAACGCGAAAGACTTCAGACTTCGGAGAAAAAAGAGACTGCAACCGGCCCAATGTGAAAACAAGGACAAATATCTGAAGGGTATTAAATGTAGTCACGCAATGCTGATGTTGTTAGCATTAACAATTCGAGAACTAAGTATAATTTGCACGGTTTGAAGTGATATGATAAGCAATCGTTAGATTTAATCGGCGTGATTTACTGCAATGCTTTTTTCCCTTTAGTTGGTCAGAACAAAAGTAGATGTTACTTACTTGTTCAGATGACATCTTCCGGTGAAAATTCTTATGTTGGTCATATTTCCAAAAAGTAGAATCTGTGATTGCGAATGACAGGATCCACACCACCAGCGCGGTGATTGTCAACCGCACATTCTCCTCAAAACATTGGATTCATCCGCGCTGTGCCGTGCCGAGGCACAACGCACGTATAGTTGATAATTCCGCAAATAACTGCAATTGCAGATTTCGAACAGAGATGGCGACAAAGAGGAAAAACTGTGAGTCAAGTCAAGTTTATTTATATAGCACTTTTCACAATACAGATTGTATCAAAGCAGCTTCACAGTATTAAATTAAAATAATACATCAATGCTTGTTTCTAGTGGAAAACGTCCACGTTTGGTAATGCTGATCAATAGTATTGTTGATTGATTAATTAAATTAAATATCCCAAATATCCCCAACTGAGCAAGCCAAAGGCAACAGTGGCAAGGAACCGAAAAACTCCATCAGGTGACCAAATGGAGAAAAAAAAACCTTGGGAGAACCCAGGCTCAGTCGGGGGCCAGTTCTCCTCTGGCGACTGCAGCTTTAACCTACGTTGTTAATTCTTTATCTTTAATAAATATATTTCTTTATATGGCAATTCCACGTGGTCTTCCCTCTCTGGTTACATAGCCTGGATGAATAGGCAGGATGTAACATACCATTGTAGCAATTCACAAGTGAACTGAAGAGGTGACAGCAGATCTCAGGTGGTAGTACTCGACTCATTGAACTGAGAGCAGAACCTCTCTGATATGAACAGAGTGCGCTGTAGTGTACAGAGGATTTGAATGACGCTTCTTAGCAGACTGCATAACAACTTCCTGGAAGCTTAAGTCATTAGTCTTTGTGTATACATAGCCCTCATTTTACCGTTGTCTCTTGTCTAGCTTTGTTCCCTGTAACCACTCTTGGTGAGTGTTAGATTTTGTTCAAGTCCTTGTTTATTTTGTTCATGTTTATTTAAATAAAACTGCACATGGGTTCTCACTGCAACCTGCCTCAGTGGACTTGCGTTACAAGAACTGACTTATTTTTCAGAATAGTAGGCCACAACACAATTTCGCTTATGAACACAACACCCATGAGTCTCCTTAAACTTTGATATCATGCCAATTGCTTCATCTACTGCATCTTTTTACTAGATTTAACATTGTATCATAAACGTAACACATAAGTTACATTGTGATTCCTCTGTAAATGAGTTTCACAATGAAGAGTCTGTGTAAATGTACCTTTAATGTGGCTTCTGTGTCTTGGAGGTGTAAAGTGGTTCAGAACAGGTTAGTGTTCAATGTTACAAACTGATTTACTGATGTACTTTGTGTAGATTGTTATTCCAATAAAACACATCATGACCCAGTGCTGCCTTTTCCCTGATGGTTGCCACAGAGATTATAGCAATAATCTTGACTTCCTGTCAACACAAATGTCTAAAGTATTTATTCCCTCTCTAACTTTTAAATTCTCAGTCTAAGAATTTGCATTTAAGGTGTTGAATAAGTGGCACCTGTGTTGTTTAGTGTCAGATAAATGAATATGATTTGGGAGGACTGAACAAAAATTGTTCCAGTGATAATTTCCTTTTTACAGATTTGAGTGATTATTGATTTGAACACTTATACTAGCAAAATGTATACACTGATTGTGCGATAAGTCACTGAAAGGTCTGCCAAAAGCTTGAAAATAAATGCAATGTAAAACAACAGTTGCTGTCGGACATTAAGGAGTTGATAAATGCTGTGTAAAATGTCAAGTCAAGTCAGTGATATTTAGTGGAATTAAAACACAAGTCTGCAAAATAAAATTTGACAAAAAGTGTCTGCATTTGCTGTTGAAATTAAAATCAAAAAGACGATCAGATGGTCTTTTTGATTATAAATGTTGTCTTTTGCATACCTGGTGTTTTATGTGATGTGCAGCAGAACTTATACACGCATACGTGGCATCTGAAGTCAGTGTACAAAACACAGCACAGAGATTTATACACATCCAGAGAGACTGACATTCACTCTTCAGGTGATAAACTCACATTTTTGAGTCAATTACATGTTTTTACAATTAATAAGCAGAAACATTTCTACTGTGAGGATCCGGTTTTGGACGTATCGCCTGCGATAATTAATGCGATATGGCTCAGCTTGTCAGTTAACTACGGCACTGTGTTGTAAATGCCGCTCCATCTGAAAGCAGGTGATGGCGATTTACTACTAATCAAGGAACCGGCTTTACTGACGAGATGCGCATAACAATCTCATGCGATATATCGCCCAGCCCTAGGCCAACGTGGCTTTACGATCGCCGCCTGCTGGTGTGGCATGCTCTTGACAGCGCGTGATAGCGTGTTCTCTTACGAGAGTTCTCTCGTACTGCGTTTGAAAAACGCTACGGGAAAAGTCTCTTTTCACGAAATACTGAAGCAAAAATGATCCTTTAATTTTTCATATATGTAAAACGCGTTGCGGCAGCAGCAGACAGCTGAAGCAAGACGGCTTGTCTGCTCATTGGCTGCTCTGCGGCAACTGCATAAGCCTATCGCGCGCAGGCTGATGCAACATCAGACCAATGAGGGCGCTTCGCGCCCTCCTCGCCACTTCCCGCCGAGACGGGCGTGGCTTACCTCTATAAAAGGAGCTCGAGAAGGCTGATTCACTTGATTTTAATCTCTTCAGCGAAGCGCACGCATCGCTGGATCACGGAAGCAGCGTCGTTCGAAGCAAGCACTTCAGCGGGACGAGCCCTCGAAGCCGCTGGCCTACGCCGCCTTCTACAGCCGTACCTGCTGCGCTTTCCGACGCCCATATCCTTTATTGTGCTCTGTTTTGTGTGTGTGTGTGAGTGTTCTCGTAGCACTCACCCCCTAAAAGAGCGGCGTCTTTCTAAAGATGCCTAAATCCTGCGGCTCGTGCAGAGCCCCACTCGCCGGGGGAGTTTCCTGCCTCGGTGAGGACCATGCAGCGCTCGCGCTCGCTGACGGCGGCTGCCCTCACTGCGAGCTTTTGCCTATGGTGGCTCTGAGGACCCGCCTGGCATCCTTCTCAAAGCCTGCATTCACCGCCGCGATGCCGCGCCGTAAGAAGCGCCGCTCGCAGCGGGTCCCGGAACCCTCTCCACCCCGACCAAGCTCGCCGGTTCGCCCGCCAGCTTCACCGACCTCCCCCGAATCACTTCCTGATGCTCAGCGCCCGCAGCCTGCCGCCGCTTCATCAGAGGAAGTTGTTTCGGAGGCCGCGTCAGGGGAAAAGGATTCCTGTTCTCTCCTCGCTTCAGGCAGTGAGGATTGGGCGAGCTCTGAGGACCTCGCGCCTCCTGCCCAAAAGCCCTCAGTGAGAGCCAGCATTGAGACGGAGCTCATGCGAGTGGTCTGCACCAGAGCCCCCCTCTCGCACCCGGCTCGATGGTAGCTTCCTCCCAGGTGAGCGCAATTCTCCGGAATCTAAGCCCGCTCCTTTTCTTCCTGAGTTACATGAAGAAGTTGCGAAGGCTTGGAACGCGCCCTACTCTGCGCGTACGCGCTCATCTGTGTCGCCTGCATTCTCCTCACTGGACAAGGCGAATGAACGAGGCTACCTCTCTCTGCCGCCGGTGGAACAGGCTATAGCGACCCATCTGTGCCCGCCCTCTGCTGGACGGCGGACTAAACCGGTGTTGCCTTCAAAAGCCTGCCGCATGACGTCGACGCTGCTCGCGCGAATATTCTCCGCCGCTGGGCAAGCCGCGTCAGCGCTACACACCATGGCTACATTACAGATATTCCAGGGTGATCTCCTCCGTAAATGGGACGAGGTTGGACCTGATGCAGTCTGTATTGCGGATTTGAGGAGTGCTTCGGACCTCACGCTCCGAGCCACCAAAGCTGCCGCACAAGCCATGGGACGCTGTATGGCTTCCGCCACTGTCGCTGAGAGGCACTTATGGCTGACGCTCACGGAGATGGCCGATTCCGAGCGCATCGCGTTTCTCGACGCCCCGCTGTCTTCCGCTGGCCTCTTTGGTTCTTCTCTCTCCGAGTTCGTGGAGAGATTTACCGAAGCCCAGAAAGCGTCTCAAGCCTTCAAGCACTTCCTACCGAAGCGCTCTGGTTCCGCGGCGGGTCGAGACAAACGGACCCCGCGAACCTCACAGCCTCAGCCCCCGCCTTCGGCCTCCTCTTCGCAGCAGCCTCAACAGCGCAGCTCGAGACCCCGCTCTCGATCGAGCGCCCGGCGCGCGCGCCGCAACCGAGGATTGTGGTGAAACCAGAGGCCCCGAAGAAGTCCTAGCCCGCCTAGGAAAGCGCAGGTGTGTGAGTCCCGTTGCGGCCGGCCTCCCACCCAAGCGCCTCGCTGTCTCAGCCCCAAGCTTCGCGGCTGTCCCAGCGTTTTCTGCAAAGCGCAAGCCTGTACAAGTGCCCGCTTGCCTGCACTCAAAAGCCGTTTTTACGGCTACCCAGATATGTCTCGAAAAGAGTGTGATTTCTGGTGTCCCGGCCACGGCCGATGGTGCTATAAATGTAGTGTCGATGCCCACTCCTCTGTGCCCATCCATACACATAAGCACAGCCCTGCACTCAGGGCTCGCGCAAATAAAATCGACTCAGGTCGATTGCGCCCCCCACATAGTAAAAGTGCCCACTACTCAGTGCCCACGAACACTATGTCTATCAGATCACAGGCTCTCTGTAAAAACGAGACCTGTGAGCGCGCGCGCTGCTTACACAAGCAGCGCGCCCCAAGCAGTAAATGTGCCCGCTCCCAGCCCACATCTACTCGCACACATGAGTCCTACGGGGCTCGCGCAGCCCTCCCTCACTCAGTCAAACACTGTTGTAAGGTCGAGGGCGAGCGCTCCGCCCGCTGTATTAAGCGCGCCCCCCGCCTCAAATGCCGCAGGCATAACACCTATGTTTGTGAGCCCCGTAGCACCTCTGTCGCACGGCGAACAGAGCGCGCTCTGTATCCGGCCCCTAGCCAACCATGCAGATGCATGGGCAGCGCTTCCCGGGGTTTCGGACTGGGTCTTAGGCATTATAAAGAGAGGCTTCTCGCTACAGTTTTGTCGACGCCCTCCGCGCTTCACAGCGCGCGTCGAAACTTCGGTTCCGCTGAATGTAGCACACCTACTTCGCGCCGAAATATCAAAACTGATAAGCAAAGGGGCGATAGAGCTTGTTCCCCGTGTTCAAAGCGAGCAGGGGATATACAGCAGATACTTTCTAGTCCCCAAAAAGGACGGCGGTATCAGACCCATTCTGGATCTAAGACGACTGAACAGAGTATTAGTGAAACGCCGTTTCAAAATGCTCACAACCAGCAAAATTCTCGTGCATGTTCGCCGAGAAGACTGGTTCATGTCGATAGATCTGAAGGACGCGTATTTTCAAATACAGATAGCGTCACATCACAGGCGATTCTTGAGATTCGCCTTCGAGGGTCAGACATACCAGTATACAGTCCTGCCTTTCGGCTTGTCCCTGGCACCTCGTACATTTACGAAATGCATGGACGCAGCGCTCGCTCCTCTCAGACTCAGAGGCATGCGAGTGCTGAACTATTTGGACGACTGGTTGATCCTAGCCCAATCACGATCTCAGCTCATAGAGCACAGAGCCATTTTACTCGATCACCTCGAGAATCTTGGTATCACGGTCAATTGGGCGAAGAGTTCACTGAACCCCAGCCAAACGATTCCGTTTCTGGGTATAGTTCTGGACTCACAGTCTATGACAGCGCGGCTGTCGCCACAGCGCGTGCTGAACATTCAGCGCGCGGCGATGTCTTTCCGCCGCGGCGCTTTCACCCCGCTCAGAAAATTTCAAAGGATGCTGGGTCTCATGGCCTCAGCATCGTCAGTTCTCCGGCTGGGCTTGCTCCGCATGCGCCCGCTGCAGTTCTGGTTGAAAGCGCGGGTTCCGCGCAGAGCGTGGGTGTCCGGTCATTTACGCCTCAAGGTCGATCAGGACTGTGTCACAGCCCTGGTGCCTTGGATGGCGAACGACTGGTACCAATCAGGTGTAAGCCTGGGGACTTCCTCGAGGGTGAGGATGGTGTCTACGGACGCATCCTCCTCGGGATGGGGAGCGCTGCTCGAGGGCAGACCGTCCTTCGGCCTATGGTCGGAACGGGAAAAGCTCCAACACATAAACTGCCAAGAAATGCTGGCAGTGCACAACGCGCTGACGCGTTTTTGTCCCCACATCAAGGACCAACACGTCTTAGTCCGTTCGGACAACATGGCAGTGGTGTCCTACATAAATCGCCAGGGCGGTCTGATTTCCATACCCCTGTACAGGCTGGCGAAACACCTCCTGCTATGGGCTCAGCACAACCTGCGCTCGCTGAGAGCAGTACATGTGCCCGGGCTGCTGAATGTGGGCCCGGACAGACTGTCCAGGAACTACGTTCCTACGGGCGAATGGTCTCTACACCCACAAACAGTCCGGCTGTTGTGGGAGAGATTCGGCAAAGCGGAGGTGGACCTATTCGCGTCCCGCGAAAACGCTCACTGCCCCGCATTCTTTTCAAAGACCGACAGCGCGCTGTCCCAAAAGTGGCCGCGCTGCCCGCTATACGCTTTTCCCCCCGTCTCCCTCCTGCCTCAGGTGTTGGAACGGGTCAGGAAAACGAAATGCCCAGTGCTGCTTGTAGCACCGTTCTGGAAGAACCAGGCATGGTTCCCAGTTCTGATGCAGTTAGCAGACATCGCTCCATGGCCAGTGCCGTTGAGGAGAGATCTCCTCTCGCAGGCCAGGGGCTCGATCTGGCACCCACACCCGGAACTATGGTCCCTTCATGTGTGGGTGCTCAACGGATACCCGTTGGTCTCGCAGAGGGAATCATGAATACCATCACGGAGGCTAGAGCGCCGTCGACCAGGCGACTCTATGCTTCGAAGTGGTCGGTTTTCTCCAGCTGGTGTACAGCTCGGAGCCGTTCACCCCTCGGATGTGAGGTAACGGAGGTTCTCTCCTTCCTACAAGAGCTGTTGGATAAGGGCAGATCCCCTTCCACGCTCAAAGTGTATGTGGCGGCTATTTCAGCATTCTCTGGTTCAACGCTGGGTCAGTCACTAGGAAGGAATGATTTAGTCATCCGCTTCCTCAGGGGAGCTAGGAGACTGAATCCACCCAGACCTCCGTCAGTCCCTATGTGGGACCTTTCTACGGTCCTGGCGGCCATGAAAGGTGCCCCTTTCGAGCCTATCCAGTCAATCAGCCTCAAACATTTGTCTTTCAAAACAGTGTTTTTGATGGCTCTCGCTTCAGTGAAGCGCATAGGCGATCTGCACGCGCTCTCCGTGAGCCCGACGTGCTTGGAGTTTGGTCCTAATGACTCTAAAGTCATACTCAAACCTAAGCACGGCTATGTGCCGAAATCCCTCAACACGCCTTTTCGGGCTCAGGTCATTTCCCTGGCTGCCCTGCCGGCGTCGAGTGAGGAAGGGGACTCGATTTTTCTTTGCCCTGTTAGGGCTTTAAGAACTTATATGTCCCGCTCTGCTGCCTTTAGACAGACAGAGCAGCTCTTTGTCTCGTTCAGCGGACGTTCCAAAGGAACGGCTGTTTCGAAACAAAGTCTATCCAGATGGATAGTTGACGCCATAGCGCTGGCTTATACTGCCAAGGGCATTCAATGCCCGTTGGGAGTCAGAGCGCACTCTACGAGAGGCGTTGCCTCCTCGTGGGCTTGGTCCAGCGGGATTTCCTTACAGGATATATGTACGGCGGCAGGCTGGGCCTCTCCGTCTACATTTATCAGGTTTTATAACCTAGAGGTTCCCGCCTTACAGGCTAAGCTTTTGTCGGTGTAATCTAATTACAGGCGCAATGCGCTACCGACTATACTGGGCAGAACTGTGTAAGACCCACGTTTTCCCACATTAGTGCAGGCTCCCTACCCTGGCTATGTGATGTCATATTCGCGTCTGTGGACATGTCTATATAAGGACGGAGGAAACCCCTCCTGTCTTTAGACTCTCCCTGTGAGGTCATGTTAAGCCCGCGGACGCTACAGTATAGGGAATTAAGGCTCCCCCCCTTATTCCCTGGCTCTGTGTGAGTCTATCTGGTGATTATGCACTGTATGCCTGAAATAGCTTCCGGTGATCAGTGTTTTTATCCCAGCACGCACGGCGTTTTGCAAGGGGTTCCCGTAGCGTTTTTCAAACGCAGTACGAGAGAACTCTCGTAAGAGAACGTACTCGGTTACTAACGTAACCTCGGTTCTCTCTAGAAGAGGGAACGAGTACTGCGTTCCCTTGCCGTGCGTTTGGTACACTCTGGTTCGCTTCGGCGATCAAAATCAAGTGAATCAGCCTTCTCGAGCTCCTTTTATAGAGGTAAGCCACGCCCGTCTCGGCGGGAAGTGGCGAGGAGGGCGCGAAGCGCCCTCATTGGTCTGATGTTGCATCAGCCTGCGCTCGATAGGCTTATGCAGTTGCCGCAGAGCAGCCAATGAGCAGACAAGCCGTCTTGCTTCAGCTGTCTGCTGCTGCCGCAACGCGTTTTACATATATGAAAAATTAAAGGATAATTTTTGCTTCAGTATTTCGTGAAAAGAGACTTTTCCCGTAGCGTTTTTCAAACGCAGTACTCGTTCCCTCTTCTAGAGAGAACCGAGGTTACGTTAGTAACCGAGTACGTTTTTTGCGTTTTCATGTAGGCGGAGATTTCTTTTAAACCGAGCATGTGTGGACGAGATTTTTTTTTTTTAACGCAGGAGGAAAAACTCCGGTTATAAAAATACCCGTGTCTGTGTGGACTAGGCCTGAGAGAAATGCAAAAAGTGTTGAAACTGTCCCCGGTCTCCCCCTATATTAGCATGAAACATAATCACAAATGTGTGATACAACTGTCACAGATTTCTAAAACAGTCGCTGTATTACAAACACGTATTAAACTTTGTTTAGCAAATAAATGCAACATATATTGCATAAATATTTCAATAGGAAATTTAAACTGTAAATGGGTGAATGACGGATAAGGATTTAAAAAGTGAAGAAAAATAAAATTGGTAAAAAATTAAAATTGTAGGACTTTCTATACTTATTAGAGTGTTGTGTATGTAATGCAATGATATTTACACATTTCAAGAATGTAATTAATAATTTTTTTTTGGTGAATCAGATATTTTTCCCCATGAAAATGTCATTCCTGGGTAACGTAATGAATTTTTAAATTAACTATATTTCTACCATTGTTGGCATATACAAATGTACTGATCTCCATATTTGGAGCTCAACAAACAATTAGTGCTCGGAGAACTACATTTTAATCACAATTAATATAATCAATTTGGGATTTCATATAGACATGGGCTCGTTTTTGGCTGCTGATAACTCAAAATTCAGAACCAAATAAAAAAAAAACCTGGAAACTGTTTAAAAATGTTTTCCAATAAAGTAAATAAAACTTGTTTTATCATTAACTCAACAAAAAACTGAGTTGTGTAATCTAAAACACAAATATGAGTTAAAATAATTGCCTATGTCATTGTTAGCCAGAATGACATACTGTTAGCCGGAAGGACATTCTGCAATATTTTTAAGGATTACCATAAAAAACATCCTCAGTATCATTTTTCTTTCCAACACTCAAACTTGAAACAAAGTAAGAGACACTGACAAATTTTTAATGATTTAAAAATCTGTACATTTATAGTAAATCTGTAAAATTATAATGCTAAATAAACAATGGCCAAGGGTATAGTCCAACACATTATACAGCTAAAACATTTAGGGCCCTATTTTAATGAGCTGAAATGCAAGTATCAAACGCGTAGTAACTTTGTGGGCGGATCTTTGCGGACGACGCTAATCTAAAATGTGTTGGTCTGAAGCAGCTTCATTACTCATAGGTGTGGTTTGGGCGTAACGTGAAATAAACCAATCAGATCGTCATCTCACACTCCCTTTAAGAGCAGGCGCGCTTGTTCCATGGCGGATTGCTATTATAACGGCGGATTTGCCAGACGCGCGCCAGGAGCGGTTCACAGCCGAGGAGACCGACGTTCTCGTCAGGGCCGTAAAACACAGAGAAGTGACACTGGGGATGGAGAAACACACCCAGATTAGTTTCGCTTAAACAGGCGTATCATAATTTGGGTAAATGTGTAAGTTAGATTTATGCCTATTTTTTCACATCTATGAACACAACAATGATTTCCCTCATGTGGAATATTTTTGCTTGAAATAATGTATGGTTTGCAAAAATGTGAACTGGTAGCGTCTTTGTGTAGATGAGAGAATCAAAGTGTGTGTGTGTTGTGCACACGCTACATTATGGCCAAGCATGCGCCCTTATAACAGCATCTGAGTAACACACTGACTTTAGACGAGGTTTCTCCTGGTCTGTGGCGGAATTGTTTTCTGAAACTGCAAAATAGCACCAGGGAACGTTTGTGCTGGAACACGCCTCCTCTTTGCGCTGAACCGCCCCCTGGAGCGCAAGTTCATTCCCTAATTTACCGACGTTCGTCTGTGGAGGGAAAAGTCCGCTGTGCGCGGGTGAGAAATAGGAATGATACATGCGTTGGTGTACAAAGTCAATTGCACTGGGTGCAAGATATGGCCCTTAGGCTTATTGCAAATGAGTCAAGTCAAGTCATCTTCATTTATACAGCGCTTTAACAATGTAGATTGTTCCAAAGCAGCTTTACAGTGATAATAGGAAATTAAAGTAACAGAGATTGTTTTGGCTTTACAGCAGCTCTAGAATAAAGTTATTGTCCAGCTAAAGTTAGTTTTGATTGATTCACTTCCATCGCAACGATCATTAGTTATTAACTTAAGGGCCGCTAACACGACACCGTTCTAACAGAAAACCGTTCTTTCTGCGCAAACTTTAAAAATGCGAACCTGTGAGAACGCTGGTGGCGTGCGCGTATTATGCGTTTAGATTATAGGAATGTTTATAGGAGTGTGAACCTATTTCAATTAATATTTAAAATTTGCTTACTGATACATTATCATTCCACTGAGTCAACACTATAATACCTTACTCTCTTTTGTCCAAGATACTCAGCCCTAGCTTTTGCATCTACGTTTATCCTGGCTCTGAACCGTCTCTGCCTCTCTTTATTAGACAGAGGCATCTGGCAGGACAGAATTGACCTTAAAACACCAGAAGCTATACTAAAGCTATACTTTAATAAAATGTTGATAATTAATAAATTTGATTACATTATTCATGATTTGACCATTAACATTACAAAATTCAATTCAATGATAAAGACCCATGTGACTCATTGAATCATATGAAATCAAGTTGAATGACAGCAAAAATATGGCAAAAAACATACAATTATGTAAATAATGTTAATTTTAATAATACAACTATAATAACTATGCCTAAAAGTTTACAAATGTTAATTAAAAACTAGATTTTTATGCATATGTCATTCTGGATAATGGATGACATGTCCTGGCTAACAGAGTTTTTCTGTTATCCAAGAATGACAAGTTGTTATCCAGGAATGACAAAACAAATATTTTTCTTTATAATCAGGCACTAACTTAACCACCTATGGAAAACTACAATTTAGCTATCATCTTTTAAGGTAATCTTTTAGATCAAATAGATAGTTTTTTAATATAAAAACATTATGAATGTTTTATCAGTGTTATCCAAAAGGACACATGATATTGCTACAAAGTGCACCAGTGACTGAAAAGGTCAAAATATCAACATTTTAAGAGACGCTTCCTGACCTTTGCACATGTTCTGGTGCTTCTTGAGGGTCTTCTTTTTGATACAATATTATGTCACATGACATACCAAAATGCATTATGGTATAAAATGGTCATTGATGTCCGTTATCCAGGACTGACATTAGCGAAATCACAATTTGGAGACAAAAGTCTTTTTGTCATAAAAATTTAAATAAGCTTAGTATTACCACTATATTTGTAGGTATTGTTGAAAACATCAATACAATTATGCCCAAGTAGATTTTAAATACTTTTATTTATATTTTTTACATTTTTGTTGTATTTTTGTATTCAGATTTTAAGACGGGACAGTTACCCGGAATGACATTTTAGGACTTTTGAGCTCAATAGTTCCTTAAAGATGAATTATTTATAATAAATTCTCACATGAGTAATTAAAGAGAGGGAAGTTGAGTCACTTATGAAGTGCATTTAAAAATGTATACATTTTTAATATTATGAATATGCTTTGGACACCAGAATTGACACGCCACGTCATTGACCCAAATATCGAACCAAACATAATAAACAAACTAATAGCATTAGGCGTTTAGGCGCTAATCGCAAATAGCAACCTACATAGTGACTTTATCAATACACTTATAACAACAAAATTAAAGGCGGGCATACACTGTGCGATTTTTGTCCGATTTTGAGCCGAATTCTGACTCATGCGACTCTTTTTCGGGTCGGGACGATTTTCAGCTTTGTCGTGCGTCATTTGTCGCGCAGTGTTCGTGCAGTGTACAGGGGGAAACGAGAGGCGATTAACCTCTCACGACCGGCAATCGGATGGTCGGATGAATTTCTGGCATGTTAGAAATTTTGGTCGCTCCTCGTGACTATATCGCACAGTTGAAGCAGAGCTACGAACCGATTGCCCTAAATTCAGTGTTTTTTCCCTCACTGCGCCTGCGCGAAAAACAGTTCTGCAGCAAAAAAAAAAAAAAAAACGAAAAAAGGGAGATCTTTAAGTTCTGTAGTTCAAAGCTACAAATTACTGTTGCTTACCTCCAGTTCGTGTTGCAAAATGGATGAACCATTACCCACTTCTTCCAAGCCACCTGCGATGTACACTTTGCCTCTTTTATTATTAAAAAAATGTTTTTGAAATAAAGCTGTTTTTAATTTTCATTGATAAATTATTGCAGTGTTCGGACATATTATAGACTGTTAATAATTAATTATATGTATATAATTCATTGTAATCGACCTAAATGTTTTATAGAATTTTTAATGAGGAGAAAAGCTTATAGGCTTATATTTTATTATCCTCACAGCGCGTTGGTTATGCGGTGATGCGCTATGAAATTGTTGCGTGGCTATTTAATTATAATAGCCAATCAGTTTAATAATAAAAGTAGCCTTCCCTAATAATAATAATACAATAATACTAGCCTACTAATAATTTAATATATAAATTGGAAATGCTAAATCTTCTTGATATTGATAGCTGATGCTTGTTTTGACAATATCTCTGGATAGGCTACATCCCAGCTAACACAGTTACGTTGTTAAGACGTAACCGGACCAGACCATATTCGTCGTAGCGACGTGCCACATAACGTTCCAGCGACGTAACTTTGTGATTCCTGTATTCGTCGTGGCAACGTTATAGTGGTACGTCACAAGAACGTGATGAGGACGTCTCAATGACCAAACTGGTATGTTGCGAGGACGTAACATCAAAGGACCATATTAGTCGTAGCGACGTAGGGAGACCGGGGACAGTTGCAACATGTCATTTTTCTCCAATCAGAAACAAGCTAGAGTGATGACACTCTTACTGTACATGCACAGTTAGACCCTCCCCCCACCAAGAAGACAGTAGACATATTCAACATTTGCTGCTGCATTTATTGAACAAAACTTGTTTTGGAGGTATGAAAGTAAATTTTTTCATGAGATATATTTTTTGTCATACTGTCCAGACATTTTGCATGAATTAATCAAAACTTACTTAGTTTGAATTATTGTTTTGTTGACTTCTAAGTGACATGGTTAGCATGTGTCAAAGTCAGTGTGTCTAGCAGGCACATGATGTTCTGTCATGGCTGATAGGGTTTGGGACAGTTGCAACAAGTTATAAATTGCATGTTTAATAAAGGTTTGTTGCATTGCAAATTGTTCAATTCTTCCTGTCTGACACTGAAATATGGAGAGATTGAATAGCATCTGTAACACCTGCACACTGAATCTATGTAGGCCTATGTTTTACACATAAACAAAAAAAACTGTTATTTGATAAATATGACTAAATAAATAAATTATAGGCTACAATAATATTATTGAAATAAATAATACTATAATATTATAGTAGGCCTAAAACAGTTAATATTTTCAGAATTATATGCTCATTGAGACTAGGGCTGGGACGGTTATCGCATTACCGCAATACCGCGGTCACGTGACGCCTACCGCGGGTCTGAGCTCGTCACCGTCATCACCGCAAAAAAAAAAAAAACACTGGCCTTCACATGTGTTCACGTTGTGTCTAATGACATCTAATAACATTGTGTCTTACATGGATTCAAGGTTTTCTAAACAAAACTTATCAAAAGATGGAGCAAATCCGACCTTTCGCAAGTTCGCAAGTTGTTTCATGACACATAATAACATTCCATTCGTAGGCTATTGACTATAACCCCTTATTTACACTCTGTGGCGCGTTACGGCTGCGACGCGGCTGGAGCTGATCGCGCCCACTCTAGTCAATGCTTGTGTCTACAACAGCCACGACGCGGCGCGTTTCAGAAGCGTTTGCTAAAGATAGGCGCCTAGTCTATTTTCGACGGACGCCGCGTCCAAGTCGCACCGTAAATAAATAAAAAAAGCAAAAGCAGGACCTCAGCTTTTAATTGCACGTGCTTATTTAACACAATTCTCTCACGTGAAGACCGCATTTGTCAACCCTCGCGGAGTCGCGGCAAGTGCACACTCACAGCACCAGAGAGTAATCTTGACGGCACTTGCAAGAAAATGGATAAGTAGGCTACATAATCAAATTCGCAAATATTACACCATTTAAACATTATTAAAAATACATAGGCTATGAGTTACTAAAACAATATTTGTCAAAGAATACACTTATGTTCACAGTTTGAACGTTCTTGTTTCCATTTGTTTAATTTCAAGATCTGAGCTGAATTATCCATTGTTGCTTTTACAGCTACAAAGCTGGAGCACTAAACGATATTCAAAGTCACATTGCATGCTTTTAACATTAAATAAAGTACATAAACACTACCTGAGATTATCATTGACACACTTTGTTTGTTGTTCCAGCCGCAACGTCGCAGAAAAAAAAACTGGGGGAGGGTGGGGAGGGAGGGTTGAGGTTTAAAGCGTTTACCGCAATACCGCGGGAATTTCTTGCTTTTCAACCGCGGTAAGAAAAAATCCATACCGTCCCAGCCCTAATTGAGACAAAAAGCTAAAATAAAAAAATTAGGTATTTTTAACGTGTTGCAACCGTCCCTGGGTTGTGTTGCAACCGTCCCCTGGGTCGGGGTCAGTTGCAACATCTGACTTCTTCCATTCAAATAAATACAGTGAACGATATGTCATATATAATCATCTTTAAATGATATGGGTAATTAGCAGACAGATGCAAGTTTAATATATACAAATTTGGTTGGTCTAGCTCAAATATTCTCTGAGTAATGCTGGGTACACACCAAAAGATAATCGGGCTGATTTTGGGCCGATTTCCCCCCTTCCGACAATCCTAGCTATGTCCCGATTATCTTGATGGTTCAACAGATTATCTTATCAGATTTTTCCTTGGTGTGAGGTGTGTTAAGAGTGTCATAACCTGCTCGGAAGAACGTCGGAGCCGCTCCGATCGCGAATCGTAAATATTCAACATGTTTAATATTTACGATCAGAAATCCTGATGTGTGGGGGGAACCCCGAAGAGAAACGCGCGCACGTTCTGGAGATTATCACGTGGAACTAAACAATATCCAATCAGAAAGCGAGATGATGGAAGACACGGTCATTCTCACACACACACACACACACACACACACACACACACACGTGTGCAGGAAGCTGAGTGTTAAGATTTAATATTCATAAGTGTAAATTTGGAGGAAACAAGCCTTTGTTTTTCATTTTAAGAGCAGAAATTTTACAATACCTAAACACATTGGGTTTGAAAAATAAGAAAGCTGCAAAGTGCGTTTCAATCTGTAAACATTTTAAATTTTTTGTTTAACTTTTAAGTTTGTCACTGTTTATGTCTTTTTATGTTTGTTTATCAGCTTTACTCTTTGTACCCCCTGACTGTAATTGTAATTCTTAAAATCAATTTAAAAAAAAGATTAAAAAAGAGGGATTAAATAACTTTTTCTAAAGAGACAATGTATTATGAATATATTTCTGTATAAAAGGTTATATATAGGCTAATGGTGGGTACAATGGTTTTTTTCACGTGAATTTTATGTGAAAATCATTCCAAACACTATCGCAATTTCCTTTCTGCATATCATCCGCCATGCTTATTCTGAAGTCTCGCGAGATTTTGCGAGAATTCCTGTGTTCACAGTTGAGACTCTGGTTGAAAATCTGTTCGTGTGTGGTGTGCTGTCTTTGTCATATCATGGCACACCACACACTATAGGAGCAAAACGCTTAAATCTAGGATTTTTTGTCCTCATGTTTGTGGTCTATCACATTTCGAAAATCTTTTAAGATGTAAAAAATCTTTTGGTGTGTACCCAGCATAACTGAGAGAAATGCAAAAAGTGTTGCAACTGTCCCTGGTCTCCCCTACCACATAACGTTCCAGCAATGTAACTTTGTGATTATTCGTCGTGGCGACGTTATAGTGGTACGTCACAAGAACGTGATGAGGACGTCTCAATGACCAAACTGGTATGTTGCGAGGACGTAACATCAAAGGACCATATTAGTCGTAGCGACGTACCACATAACGTTCCAGCAACGTAACAAATTATTGATTTATTTGGTAGGTATACATTTAATAAGCGCTTTGCGTCCAGGTCCCGATCAGCTGTCGGGGTTGTATTCGCTATAACCTCGCTATACATTATCCCCTAAGTTACTTATAATGGTGCTGACAGTAGAAAAAAAAAAAGACGGAAAATCATTATTATGTAAACAGTAGTGGTACATTTACTGGAAAAGACACAATTTTATAAGAGGTGTACATGTTCATCAGGTGAAAGCGGCATTTATTTATCTCTAGCAAAGACTAGGGACTTTGACTCTCATTCATCTGGTTACTGAGTATAACGTTAGTTGGCTGTATTAGCCTATATCTTATTATTTTACTTCCTTCAATGTTAAATACCATTTACCTAATCGGCTCATACATTTTAAAAGTAATTTACCTTAAAAAAAAAAAAAAAAATACTTTACCTCTGAAAAACTAGCAGTATGGGATGTCCGGATGTCCAGTCTAGAAAACCGGCTCTGCGCGCGGTAGTCATAGAACCCACCTTATATATGCCAGCTGGCAGGTTGCGCAAGCTTGCGTTAAGCTTGTCAAACATTGATATATACCGAAATAATTTTTAAAAAGTTAAGCGAAATTAATTTTCCTAATTAAAATTAACATTTGAACATTGTTGTGGGTACCTGGGAGATGATGGAGAGAAAAATAAATATCCATGTGAGTGTGTTAACATTATCCTCACCTAGCGCCACTTCACAGCTAGCTGCCGCTGCTGTAGCATGTTCAACGCTTTGGATGTTGTTGGTCCTGTCTGTATCCCCAACAGTAGCCGTAAAAAAGTTTGTTATCTTTGGCAGCGTTGCCAAATACTTATCGGCGTCTTTTCGCTTTTTTCTTTTATTTGAGCCACTTGGGTAACTTCGTTTTATTTTCGTGTTTAGACTCATCTTGCTTCGTCTCTGTTTGTGTAACGTTACTTCCCAGTCCTCCTGTCACAGCGTGTTTATCTTTCGCGCCGCGCACCATTACGGACTAGTCCATTTCATTGTGAAAGTAGGGGGTGTATGTGTAGGGACAGATAACCATGAACTGGACATTTTAACTACTACTTCAACGTTCCAACGTATTTCTTAAGAATATTAATAAAATTTACTATGCTTTTGAAGCGTTCATGATGATAAGTGGCTTTTTCTTATCTTTTTTCTTATCTTTTTTTTTTAGGTTGGTTGGGGGCCCCCCTACTTTGACAGTTGGTAGGGGGCCCCAAGCAGCCGCTTACCTACAGTATGCCTCTATGTTAAGACCGCCACTGACAGCATCAATGTCTTATTTTGTCTTCCTACATACTCTTTATGTTATATGGCTCATCATCACAGGAAGAGGAAGTGGAGTTGCATCAGAGTTCTTCATGGTTTACAACTCTTTCAAGTTTTGAACTATTTTTATTAGGCATATCCCTTACTGGCCGTCCTGTGTTTCAGTGTCTGATCTGTGTTGAGCGTTACCTGGCAGTGGTTCATCCAGTAACCTTTCTGTAGTACAAACCTCTCAGATATAGAGTGACCTGCTGCACTGCTATATGGATCATCTTGACTTGACTCGTGTTTGGTCTGCATTATAATTTTATTCTTCAGTTTCGCATTAAAAGCTCTGTCTAAATGGATGTATCTGTATATACTGTAACAAATCCACTGACAGGTAGTTTACCTTTATGAGAATTTACATGAATGTATACTGATAAAATTAAGCTTTCAGGTTAATATGTATGTTTGTATTTATGGTCATAATTTAAAAGTATGGCCATTTTATCACATATTTAAGAAGTAAATAAAAAAGCATGACTAAACTCTAGTGAATCTAGATGTGCAATGTGAAAAATATAAATAATACATTAAAAAATTTAAATAGGGTCTAAACATATAAGAACACAACACCTCAAATACATACTAAAAATGTAAACATAAACTCTCTGTTAATGTGCATATTAATCGCTCATACTTTTATTCTGTGGGACTTTTTGTGTCTGTATGTCAGCAGTGTTTGAAATTGCTGCCCGTAATTATTCTTGAGAAAACTATACCTTTTGTCCATTTAAAAAAAAAAAAAAGCTGTCAGTCAAATGCACATTAAACACAATAAGCATCTCAAATAGTCGTAAATTATTTTCTTCTTGAACTATTTTTATTTCTGATGAACTTGAGCATTTTTAACATGTGGAATTTGTGGATGTAAGCTTACGAGGGCACACAGATTCAACTAAAATAATGATGTGCAAGGATAGATCATCTGTAGCATTCCATAAATAATAGGAATTTGAATTGTTCTTTTTAATTTCATGGTGACTTCAATGTTGTTTTTGGTTGCCACTGTCATTGTGGTTTGTGCATTAAGAGATGAAGTCTATGCTTGTCCATATCAAACTATTCAACATGTTCAAGGGCATGATTAATAAAATTTGTCTTTACTGTTTTTAATAAACCCTTTGAATATACTTTTTTTTTTCTCAGGAAGTATGGTTTACCAGGTGATCATCTATATTGTGTGTGGGACGGGCAGGTTTTGTCAATGACCCAGTGTCACCTTTCCCTTATGGAGGCTTTCCACTGAGAATGTTGCATTAAACTTGACATCCTCTCATAACACAGATGATTATAGAGTTTGTTCTCTCTCCTTTTCAATTGCTTGGTATAAAAATTTGCATATTTTTGTTGATTGAGTGGCAGGTGTGCTGGCCAGTGTCAGAAATATGGATCATTTCTTTAAATTATCATAAGAGTTAAGAGTTATGGACTATTTGATTTTCTACTGTATAACACATTAATTTAGCTGGTGTGAGACTCAGTTTTTCTGTGAAGGTCAGCTTGTAAAATGTGGCTTGGTGCACAATTTTAAAGTCAAATCAACTCTGTAAAATTTGGAGAAATTAAAACAAAATTATATACACACAAGACAGGAAAATTAAATTCTAGACAAAAGGTATCAACCAAACACAATTTAGTGTTCTTCCTTCTAAAAAATTTTTATCAAAAAATCACTGAGCTTCAAGTGGAATATTTTCCTGGGAACTCAGAAGGCCTTAGATTCAGTAGAATGGGGACAGGAATTTACATTGGCATAGGTACAAGGTTACTGGTTGGACTACCTAAAAGTATCTCTGATGAGTAAGAAAGGGTTCATAAAAGTTATTGCCGGATAATAAGTATTCTGATGAGGCCACCATATACTTTTACTTCATCAGTTCATTGCCATTGCATTGTTTCCTGCCAATGGCTCCAACACATACTTGTTCAATTTGGGACACAGGGAACAAGTTCTCTTACGAGAGGTCTCTCGTACTGCGTAAGTATCTTACGTTAGGGGAAAATCCCTTTTCCGCGAGATATTGAAGCCAAAAATTATCCTTAATTTTGTAATAATGTAAAACGCGTTGCGGCAGCATGCAGACATAGGCAAGACGGCTCGCGTGCCTATTGGCTGACCTGCGGCAACTGCAGCAGCCTATCGAGCGAGGCCACTCGTGACGTCAGACCCAATGAGGGCGCTCCACGCCCATTGCATCACGTCCCGCCGAAACAGGCGTGGCTTAGGCCTATAAATATAGCTCGAAGGCTGATAGAATCTGATTTTTCATCTCTTCAGCGAAGCTCACGCATCGCTGGATCCGGAGAGAGAAGCCGCGCCGTCTGAGAAAGCTCTTCAGCGGGACGAGCCACTGCATCTGACGCCTTCAGTCGCCGCTCCTGCTGTGCTATCCGGCGTTATATCCTTTCTCTTACACTGTGTTTACACTGCGCCGCCGCGACACACACTCTCTTTGCATAAAAGAGCAGGGCGTCTTTTTAAAGATGCCCATTTCCTGTGGCTCGTGTCGAGCCCCACTCAGCGACGGGGACCGCCATGTGATCTGCGTTTCCTGCCTGGGTGAGGATCATGCAGCTCTCGCGCTCGCTGACGGCGGCTGCCCTCACTGCGAGCTACTGCCTATGGTGACTCTGAGGACTCGCCTGGCCTTTTTCTCTGAGACTGCACCCCCGCCTGCCGCGGTACCGCGCCGTAAAAAGCGCCGTGCTCAGCGGGTCCCGGAACCTCCCCCAACCCACCAAAGCTCGCCGGTGCGCCCGCCTGCTTCACCTGCTTCGCTAGAGTCTCTTCCTGATGGACAGCGGCCGCCGTCTGCCGCCGCTTCCGTTGAGGATGTAAACGAAGAAGCCGCGTCTGTGGGGGATGATACCTGCTCTATCCTGGCGTCGGGCAGTGAGGATTGGGCAAGCTCTGTGGATCTTGCGCCCTCTGCCCACGAGCCGTCGTGGAAAAGAGCCAGCATCGAAGCAGAGCTGATGCATCTACTCACACAGGCCGCGGTGAGCCTCGGCCTCGAGTGGTAAACGCCTGAGCAGCCTGCGCACAACTGGCTGGATGGATTTTTCCTTAAAGGGGACCACGCTTCGCTGGCTTCCAGTCCTGCGCCTTTTCTTCCTGAGCTTCACGAAGAAGTCGCTAGGTCATGGAATGCCCCCCTCTCAGTCAGAATGCGTCCCTCTGTCTCGCTGGCATTCTCCGCGGTTGACGGTCCCAAAGACAGAGGATACCATTCTCTCCCGCCGGTGGAGGAAGCCATTGCGGCTCATCTTTGCCCGCCCTCCGCTGGACGGCGCACTAAGTTGACGCTACCCTCTAAGGCTTGCCGCACGATGTCAACCATGCTCAGCCGCGCTTACACCGCCGCTGGACAGGCTGCATCGGCGTTGCATACAATGGCCACTCTGCAAATCTTCCAGGCCGATCTCCTCCGAAAGCGGTTGGAGAAAGGATGAGAATGGACCAGAAGCGATTTGCGTGCCGGACTTAAGGAGCGCCACGGACCTTGCTCTCCGCTCCACTAAGTCTGCTGCACAGGTCATAGGACAGAGCATGGCCTCTCTCACTGTAGCTGAGAGACATTTGTTGTTGACGCTCTCGGAGATGTCTGAATCAGAGCGCTCTGCGTTCCTCAACGCTCCCCTCTCTTCTGCAGGCCTCTTCAAATCTTCCGTCAATGACTTTGTGGAAAGATTCGCTGAAGTGCAGAAAGCGTCACAGGCCATGAAGCACTTCATACCGAAGCGCTCCAGCTCCACAGCAGGCCGCGCGAAACAACCGTCTGCTCGGAGCTCATAGCCACAGCTTCGCAGCGGCAACAGGCCCGGGACTCGAGACCGCGCTCTCGCTCTACTAACCGCCGGCCCCCTCCGCATGGGCCCCAGCCTAGGATTGCGGTGAAGCCCGAGGTCCCAAAGTCATCCTAGCACGCCTAGGAAAACGACGGTGTTCAGGTCTCGCTGCGGCCAGACTTCCACCAAAACTTCTCGCTCGTTCAGTTCCAGGAAATGTGACTGTTCCAGTGTACTTTGCAGTAAACAAGCCGGAATCACAGCCCGCTTGCCTGCACACAAATGCCGTTTTTATGGCTACCCAGATAAATCCCATAAAGAGTGTATTTTCTGATATTCCGGCCACGGCCAATGGTGTTATGAGTGTAGAAAAAATGCCCACAACCCATTGCTCATTCCTACACACAAGCACAGCCCGCCACACAGGGCTCTCGCACATAAAATCGACCCATGTCGATTGTGCATTAGACGTAGTAAATGTGCCCACGACCCAGTCCCCACAAACACTACGTTCTGCATGTCTCACGGTTTCTGTAAAAACGAAACCAGCACACATTCCATCTGCCCAGGCAGATGGTGTATTCAGTGCAGTAAATGTGCCCGCTGTCCCGCACATACACATTCACTTACAGACATGTCCGCCCTCCCCCTCTCGGCTGACCACTGCAGAGGAGTCGAGCGCAGGAAGACTGCCCGCTGTGATCAGCGCGCCCCCCGCCTCGAATGCCGTAAGCACGGCGTTCATGTTACAGCACACTGAAGCTCTTTGGTCGCCATGCGACCAGAGCTCACATTTCATTCAACCCCTAGCCATTTGTGCAGATGCATGGGCAGTGCTTCCCGGGGTTTCGGAATGGGTGCTAAACATTATAAAGAGAGGCTATTCGCTACAGTTCAGTCGACGCCCCCGCCGTTGTGCGGTGCACGTCGAAACTACAGTAAAGAAAGAAGTAGCACACCTACTTCGAGCTGTTGAGCAAAGGGGCCATAGAGCCTTTATCTCAAGCTCAGAGCGAAGGGGGGCTGTACAGCAGATATTTTCTGGTACCGAAAAAAGACGGGGGTCTCAGACCCATTCTAGATATAAGACAGCTGAACAAAGCGCTTGCGAAACACCAGTTCAGAATGCTCACAACCAGAAAAATCGCAGAGGGGATTGGTTTATGTCAATAGATCTGAAGGACGCGTATTTCCAAATACAAATAGCGTCACATCACAGGCGATTTTTGAGATTCGCCTTCGAGGGCCAGGCATATCAGTACACAGTCCTGCCGT
The DNA here is from genome assembly GCA_022828995.1 of Vimba vimba. Lineage (NCBI taxonomy): Eukaryota > Metazoa > Chordata > Actinopteri > Cypriniformes > Leuciscidae > Vimba > Vimba vimba. Next base: position 12,243,543 of record CM040826.1, read on the forward strand.
TCGGCTTGTCCCTGGCACCCCGTACATTTACGATGTGCATGGACGCGGCGCTCGCACCCCTGAAACTCCGGGGCATGCGAGTATTGAACTACTTGGATGATTGGCTGATTCTAGCTCAATCACACTCGGAGCTCATAGAGCACAGGACCATTTTACTCGAACACCTCGAGAATCTGGGTCTCAGAGTCAATTGGGCGAAGTGTTCACTGTCTCCCAGTCAGAAAATATCTTTCCTGGGCACAGAACTGGACTCACTGTCTATGACAGCACAACTATCGCCACAGCGCGCACTGAATATTCAGCGCATGACGGAATCCTTCCGCTGCGGCGCTATTGTCCCGCTCAGAAAATTTCAGAGAATGCTGGGTCTTATGGCCTCAGCATCATCAGTACTTCAGTTGGGTCTGCTTCGTATGCACCCACTGCAGTTCTGGCTGAAAGCGCGAGTACCGCGCCAAGCGTGGACCTCCGGTCTGCTTCGTCTCAAGGTTGATCAGAAATGCATCTCAGCTCTGAAACCTTGGAAAGCAACCGACTGGTACCGATCAGGTGTAAGCCTGGGGACTTCCTCGAGTGTGAAGGTGGTGTCTACGGACGCCTCCACCTCGGGATGGGGAGCGCTGCTCGAGGGCAGACCGTTCTTCGGCCAGTGGTCAGAACGGGAGAAGCTTCTGCATATAAACTGCCTGGAAATGCTGGCGGTAGACAACGCGCTGATGCATTTTTGTCCCCAGATAAGAGGGCACCACGTCTTGGTCCATTCGGACAACATGTCAGTGGTGTCTTATATAAATCGCCAGGGAGGTATCAGGTCCCGAAACCTTTACAGGCTGACGGAACGCCTCCTGGTATGGGCTCAGCACAACCTGCGCTCGCTGAGAGCGGCGTACGTGCCAGGTCTTCTAAATATAGGACCAGACAGACTGTCCAGGAACAATGTTCCGACAGGAGAATGGTCTCTACACCCACAGACAGTGCAACTGCTGTGGAAAAGGTTCGGCAGAGCGAGGGTAGGCCTGTTTGCGTCTCAAGAAAACGCTCACTGTCCAGAGTTTTTTTCCAAGAGCAGGGATGCACTGGCCCATGTCTGGCCCCGGTGCCCGCTCTATGCTTTCCCCCCGTCTCGCTCCTGCCTCAGGTGTTAGAGCGAATCAGGGAAAAGGGATGCTCAGTGCTGCTCGAGGCTCCGCTCTGGAAGAACCAGGCCTGGTTCCCAGTTCTGATACAGCTGACAAGCACTGCCCCATGGCCAATACCAGTGAGGAGGGACCTCCTCTCTCAGGCCAAGGGCTCGATTTGGCATCCTCGCCCAGAGCTATGGTCCCTACATGTGTGGGCTATCAACGGGTACCCGCTAACCTCCCAGAGGGAGTGTTAAACACAATCACGCAGGCTAGGGCCCGTCTACCAGACGGCTCTATTCCTCAAAATGGTCGGTGTTCTCTAGCTGGTGCACAGCTCGTGGCATATCACCCCCAGACTGTGGGGTGACGGAGGTTCTCTCCTTCCTACAAGAGCTGCTGGATAAGGGTAGGACCCCATCCACGCTCAAGGTTTACGTGGCAGCCATAGCAGCGTTTACTAAACCGGCGCTCGGCCAGTCACTTGGAAGGAACGATTTAGTCATCCTCTTCCTTAGAGGAGCTAAGAGGCTGAATCCTCCTAGACCTCCTTCAGTCCCTGTGTGGGACCTTTCTTCGGTGTTGGAAGCCATGAAAGGTTCCCCATTCGAGCCTATCCAAACGATAGATGTTAAACACTTGTCTTTCAAGACAGCGTTTCTTCTGGCTCTCGCTTCGGTGAAGCGCATAGGGGATTTACAAGCGCTCTCAGTGAGCGCGACGTGTATGAAATTTGGGCCAAATGACTCGAAAGTCATACTCAAACCAAGGCACGGGTACGTTCCAAAATCCCTCAACACACCGTTTAGGGCACAGGTCATTTCCCTGTCAGCCCTGCCGGTCTCTAACGAGGAAAAGGACGCGAGCTTCCTTTTCCCCGTCAGGGCATTAAGGGCTTATGTGTCTCGCTCGACTGTCTTCAGACAGACGGAGCAGCTCTTTGTTTCGTTCAGCGGGCGTTCTAAGCCACATCGAAGCCACATTCTTAGCCACATCGAAACAGAGCCTATCCAGATGGATAGTTGATGCTATAGTGCTGGCTTACACTTCTAAGGGCCTGCAGTGCCCGGCTGGGCCTCCCCGTCTACATTTATAAGGTTTTATAACCTAGAGGTTCCCGCCTTACAAGCTAAGCTGCTGTCGGTCTAATAAATCAGTATTGTCTGTTCTGATGTTATCGGCTCAAAATACTGGAGCTGCTGAGCAGTGCTCGCTGATCGACTGAATAACTCTATGGGCAGTATGTAAGACCCACAATATTCATCAGTTCAGGCAGAGTTTTCGCCCTGTCTGTATGGAATACTATTTATGTAGTTTGCGCCTTATAGGACGCTACTAAATCTGGAAAAAATGCTGTTCTAGCCCCTTTTTTCCCGGACTCCCTGTGAGTTCCCTGGTGATAGTGCACTATATGAGCCCCGGGCACCTGCCCTTGGGACTTTGGTGTTGGATCTCAGCACGCACGGCGTTTTACATGGGTTCCCCTAGCGTAAGATACTTACGCAGTACAAGAGACCTCTCGTAAAAAAACGTACTCGGTTACTAACGTAACCTCGGTTCTCTCTAGAAGAGGGAACGAGTACTGCGTATCTTAGCCGTGCATGCAACACGCTCTGGTTCGCTTCGGCGATGAAAAACCAGATTCTATCAGCCTTCGAGCTATATTTATAGGCCTAAGCCACGCCTGTTTCGGCGGGGCGTGACGCAATGGGCGCGGAGCCCATTTCCTTTTATTTTAAATATGTGTCATGTTTGTGTGCTGCTGTGCGTCCCTGTGTGTTTAATAAGCAGAGTGTACGCGCGTTGTGGACCCGCCTATAGGCGCACATTACTATCGTGCTCTTTAAATAAAAAAAAAATATTGCGCCATTGACTTTAGACCAGGTTTCAGTTGGTCAGTGGCGCAGTCTATTTCTGTTGCCTCAAAATAGCAACGCGCCAAGAATGCACCAGAACACACCTCGTTTTCAGACAAGCACGCCCATGGTCGCGCAAATGGGCGCAAATGCATTTGCTATTCAAAGATGCTCTAAGTGATGTCACACGTTTTTTAGGCCAAAACATTTTTTGTCACATACAGCAAACATCTCCTCACCCTCCGCTAGCTGCCTGTCCCCTGAACACACTGTAAAAAAAATTGGTCTCTGTAGACACCCCAGGCTCCACAAACGGCAAGAAAAACAAACTGGGCTAACCCGCACCATGAAGCATAATAAACAGTTCCAGCCAATAACCTCAACAGAGGGAAGGTCTAGCTAGCCTCCGTTTTGTTTGACAATACTTTAAACGTCAACAAGAAGTGACGTCACCCAGCATCACTTAGAGCACCTTTAAACAAAGTGGCGCAGGACGTGAAAATGATAACTGCGTCGGACTGAAACTAGCAAAAAACACTTTGCGCTGGGTGTATGATAGGGCCCTGAGTGAAACCACAAAATGGGTTTAGACGAATAAGTCTTGACATCTAAATTAGTGTTTTTCAAATAAACTTCAAATAAAAGTAAGTGACACTTGTTAAGGAAGGATGGAAGTTAAAGGAATAATTCACTTCACTTTTTTTATTCTGTCATCATTTAATCACCCTCAAGTTGTTTCTAACCTGAATGAATTTCTTTCTTCTGAACACAAGAGAAGATATTTTGAAGAATGTCGGTAACCAAACTGTTTATGTACCTCATTGACTTCCATAGTAGGAAACAAATACTATGGAAATCAATGGGGTACATCAACTGTCTGGTTACCGACATTCTTCAAAATATCTTCTCTTGTGTTCAGAAGAAAGAAATTCATTCAGGTTTGAAACAACTTGATGGTGAGTCTCAAGTCTCTAAAGTCAAACTAGTCAACTAAAGTGCCTTAATATTCTTTCTTTACAGAACACTCATTGACATAAACCATACATGTACCATGTTTTGCGAATAGTAAACCTGCCTAAAAAATAGGATCCATGTGTGATTATCCAGGCAGTGCAGAAGATCACTCTGATGGTAAGTCCTATTAAAAAAGTTTCTATGTCCTGAGATTTGCAAACCAAACAGAATATAAAGATCAAACCATTCAGAGAGTTTGCAATCTCAAAAACAGAGAGATTGAGGATGAAGAACTCTTAATGCAACTCCACTTCCTCTTCCTATGAGCCAGATCACATTGGAGTGGAAGACCAAAAAGGAAATTGAAGCTGTACGTACATTTTTCCAGAATGCCCAGTGGTCCAATGAACTGAGTTGAGCAGTTTATAGATGCTTCAAGTGTGGTGTATAAAATTAAAACAGATCTAAAGGAAGAAGAGCAGAATGGAAAGGTGTAATCAAGTCAAATCAAATTGATTTAAAAAGAGGAGTTTATCACCTAAAGAGTGAATGTCAGTCTTTGTAGACTGACTTTACAGCTGTCACAAGAATACTTGACACCAGGTATGCAAATATAAGTAAATGTTAAAAAGGCTGTTTTTAAATTAAAAAATTAAAAAACAACACTGAATAAAATAGATAAATAGATCACAATATCATAATCTTAAATTATGACAGAGCCTGATTTCTAAATGTCTTTTTAAATTGATTTATTGCATGACCTCAGTTTGAACTCATGTGGTATAATGGTTCATACAGTAAAAGAAAATATAATCAAATGTCAATCAAGCTTTTAAAGGAGAAATGATAAATGGAACAATGAATGTCCTGACATCACAAACAATCTTTATACATCTGAAAATGAAATTGAAAGACCTAATATGCAAATCTTCAGCATTTATTAAATTATGAGATGTATACCATGACAAAGTACATTTACACATACTATTTATTGTGACAGAGATGACAAATGTATTTTCACTGTAGTCACGATCATCAGAAATGTACACATGCCCATGTGTTGCATTTCTACTTTATCAAAAGTTATCAATAATTTGCACAAGATTAAGTTAATCTAGTACTGCAAATTTTATGATGAACAGAGGCGGGAAAGTTTTCCAGTGCGGTGCAGAAAAAGAGCAGGCTGAACAAAACCAGCCATAATAAAACAAGTCAAAGAAGTAAACCAGGTTGTCGGAGTACTGTCTGATGTCCGGATTTCAGAGAATCCTGTGATTATTCTTGGAACATGTAGGATAACCATGCTTACAGTAGTTATTAGAATAATATTAAATGCTCTTCTCTTCATGTGGTTTACCTCCTTTTTCTCTCTCCCTCTCTCTCCTGGTCCTGACTGCTTCAGAGCTCTGAGAACAGCCACAACACAAAACAACTGGATGGAGAAGACCAGTACCATTTGCAGCGACGAGAGCCATGTGTGTATATATCTTATATATTTTGTGAGGCTAAATTGAACATGCAACTCAAGCAAGAGCCAAAATTAATTACCCATGCTGCAGTGCAGCAGATCACTCTATATCTGAGAGGTTTGTACTTCAGAAAGGTTACAGGATGAACCACTGCCAGGTAACGCTCAACACAGATCAGACACTGAAACAGAGGACGGCCAGTATGGGATAGGCCTACTAAAAATAGTTCAAAACTTGAAAGAGTTGTAAACCACACTGACAATACAAAGACCACACTATTCAGACAGATAAACATAAGAGTATGTAGGAAGACAAAATAAGACATTGATGCTGTACACACAGATTTCCAGAGAGTCCATTAGCCCAATGGAATGCATTGTGCAGTTTGATGCTTCAGTTGTGGTGAAGTTCATTGTAGAGTTATTCATTTCCTCTGTGTTTGTCTTCTCAGTTCAGTAACCCACAGAACATATGAAAAAGAGGAAAAAAGAGAAGTATAAATGAACCAATATGTATTTCAAGAACGTTTTCAATGTAAACAGAGCTAAAACTGCTAAACAAAACATGCCCTTTGACAATATTGAAAACAGCAACATTTTTGCATATTGTTGTGGCTTAAACCAAGAAACTGATTAAAAAATTGAGTTTATCACCTGAAGAGTGAATGTCCAGTTTCTCTAGATGTGTTTAAATCTGTGCTGTGTTTTGTACACTGACTTCAGAGCTGTCACAATAATATATGAGCACGACATCTGCTACACGTCACATAAAACAGCAGATATGCAAATACATTGAAATCATAAAATGATTGAGACTGTCTGAGTAAACATTTAAACAGAAAATAAATTGAAAGCTTGCCATATTTTACTGACATTTACTTACAAACATAAATCAAGAGAATTTTTTTTGTCTAGTTCTCAGTTTTATTTCAAGTTTAACAAGGCAGGATATTGCAGCACAAAAAAAGGATAACACCTTTTGGCAGCACACCCTGAAATGCGTCAGACATAACACATACTCAAACAACCATATGTAAATAAAATAAAAAAGCAGTTTAAATGCACTTGGACTAAAAGAAGATTTACTTCATTAATCTTTGTGGGACATTACAGCACAGACTGTTACATTTCCTATTAGAAACAACCTAAAATGCATCAGACATCACACAATCAATTCATTTATAAAACAATTGAAGAGCATGAGAAATAAAAGAAAGTTCATGTTTTTTTGTTTTGTTTTACTCCTGGGCATAGCTTGTTCCCTGTGACCCAAATTGAATAAGTTGGTGTTGGAGCCATAGGCAGGAAACAATGCAATGGCAATGAACTAATGAAGTAAAAGTAAGTATGGTGGCCTCATCAGAATATTTATTATCCAGCAATAACTTTAACTTTTTTAAAGTAAATTCCTGTCCTCATTCTAGCACTGAATCCAAGGCCTTCTGAGTTCCCAGAAAAGGATCCCACTAGAAGCTCAGTGATTTTTAGATAAAACATTTTTTAGAAGGAAGAACATATTGTGTTTGGTTGACAACTTTTGTCTCAAATTTAATTTACTGTCTTGTGTGTGTATATTATTTAACAGGACCATCTTTTTTGTTTTAATTTCTCCAGACTTTACCAAGTTGATTTGACTTTAAAATTGTGCACCAAGCCACATTTTACAAGCTGACCTTCACAGAAAAACTGAGACTCACGCCACCTAAATTAATGTGATTTTTATATATACAGTAGAAAATCAAATAGTCCATAAATCTTTAAAGAAATTATCCATATTTCTGACACTGGCCAGCACACCTGCCACTCAATCAACACCAAATATGCAAATTTTTATACCAAGCAATTGAAAAGGAGAGAGAACAAACTCTATAATCATCTGTGTTATGATAGGATGTCAAGTTTAATGCAACATTCTCAGTGGAAAGCCTGCATAAGGGAAAGGTGACACTGGGTCATTGACAAAACCTGCCCGTCCCACACACAATATAGATGATCACCTGGTAAACCATACTGAGAAAAAAAAAACAAAAAAAAAACAAGTATCCAAAGGGTTTATTAAAAACAGTAAAGACAAATTTTATTAATCATGCCCTTGAACATGTTAAATTGATATGGACAAGCATAGACTTCATCTCTTAATGCACAAACCACAATGACAGTGGCAACCAAAAACAACATTGAAGTCACCATGAAATTAAAATGAACAATTCCAATTGCTCAAGTTCATCAGAAATAAAAATAGTTCAAGAAGAAAATAATTTACGACTATTTGAGATGCTTACTTTGTTTAATGCACATTTGACTGACAGCTTTTTCAAATGGACAAAACTTATAGTTTTCTCAAGAATAATTACGGGCAGCGATTTCAAACTCTGCTGACATACAGACACAAAAAGTCCCACAGAATAAATGTATGGGCGATTAATATGCACATTAACACTGATACAGTCATTGCTTATGTTTACATTTTTAGTATGTATTTCAGGTGTTGTGTTCTTATATGTTTAGGCCCTATTTAAATGAATCCATTAATACAAATAAAAAAAAAAACTTTAAGAATTAGCATGTTGAAAATATTGGATATGTAGGCTAGCATATGTTACACAAAAATGTAGCCATACTGTACATTTAAAAACAACTTAATGTGAGACTAAAGTGTTTACAGAGGAATCACAATGTATTACACACTTAGCATGTTACATTTAAAACACAAAAAGCTGTGTTAATTCTTGGACACAGCTAAATAAATATTTGGAGGCATCATTAAGACTCTATTATTTCGAAGAAAGATGGAGTTTTACAGCCCGGTGCAGATAAAGAACAGGCTGAACAAAACCAGCCAGCACATAACAAATCAAACCAGTGGACCAAAGTGCCTTAATAATCTGTTTCTTCAGAATCGCAACAACTCCTATGACTATATATGGGACATGCATAATAGTCATACTCACAGTAGTTATTAGAATGAGATTAAATGCTCTTCTCTTCATGCAGTTTTCCTTCTCTCTCCTTCTCTCTCCTGGTCCTGACTGCTTCAGAGCTCTGAAAACAGCCACAACACAAAACAACTGGATGGAGAAGAAGATGAGGAACTGCCCCGAAAAGAACAATGTCAATTTTAAGTTGTAAGAAAATAACAGGCACAGAAAACAGGAGCCAAGAATAGTTATCCAGGCCACAGTGCAGCAGATCACTCTATATCTGAGAGGTTTGTACTTCAGAAAGGTTACAGGATGAACCACTGCCAGGTAACGCTCAACACAGATCAGACACTGAAACAGAGGACGGCCAGTGATGACAAATCCTAGTAAAAAGAATTCTAATGTTGAGAGACTAAAAAAACAAAATGACAGTGCTCTGATCAAACTATTCAGACAGTTACCAAGCTCACAAACAGAGAGATTGAGGTTGAAGAACTCTGATGCAACTCCACGTTCTGTTCCTGTTATGATGAGCCATATAATATAGGAGTGTGTTGGAAGACCAAACAACAAAGAAATGGTGTATCCACAGATGTCCAGACTGTCCATTATCTCAAAAGACTGAGTTGTGCAGTTTGTAGATGTTTCAGTTGTGGTGAAGTTCACTCTAAAAGTTATTCATATCCTCTGTGTTTGTCATCCTCAGTTCAGAAGCCGACAAAACATAATAATGTAACTATGATTTATGGGAAGAGAGACGTGCAAATTAAGTTCACATCCAATCTGTAAGTCTACAAATTTTCCAATTTAAACTCAAAGAACCAGAGCACATCATTGTTAAATCTGCAAAAAATGGTCATACAAAGGCAGTAGCTATTTAGCCTATAAAAACAACCTCTTTCTATTCTTACCATTTACTTTTCTTGTTTCACTTGAATGCATTTTAAATAAATTGTTATTTCAGTGAAATACTCATTAAACTTGCCCTACAACAAAACCAAATCAACACAGTAGAAATGTTTCCGCTTATTAATTGTAAAAACATGTAATTGACTCAAAAATGTGGGTTTATCACCTGAAGAGTGAATGTCAGTCTCTCTGGATGTGTATAAATCTCTGTGCTGTGTTTTGTACACTGACTTCAGATGCCACATATGCGTGTATGAGTTCTGCTGCACGTCACATAAAACACCAGGTATGCAAAAGACAACATTTATAATCAAAAAGACCGTCTGATCGTCGGTTTGATTTTAATTTCAACAGCAAATGCAGACACTTTTTGTCAAATTTTATTTTTCAGACTTGTGTTTTAATTCCACTTAAGGCAGGGTAGGCAGGATTAAAAAAAAAAAAAAACCTTTTCCCAAATTTGTTTAAACTGTCTTTTTATACCAATACATAATTAAAATGTAAGTACTCTGAAAAAGAGAGTGTAAAATCGAGTGTCTGTAGTCCTCTCAGGACTGCAATAAACACAGCTACTTATTCCATTCGCTCCCACCCCCTCCCTTCTGGGCTCCTTCCAAAGCCACACCTCCAAAACACATGAACACGCGATGCCGACCGCTCAGCTGGAGGACGTGTTTGCCAGTGCCGAGTGGAGAGGAGCGCAGTGCATGTGGTGACATGTCAGAATCACATGTAATAAAATACCTAACTTTATCATTATGAATATAAACAACTAACATGGCTGTTAATACTCACTATCAAGCTAGCATATCGATACTGGTAAAGTTTAAAATATATTGAGTTTGATTCGGTAACGAGCTAGTAACATAAGGCAAAGCTAAAAACAGGTTGCATTTATACACGTTTTCCCATTACCATCAGTTACACTGTGATGAAGGTGAATTTCGTGTAAGATTCATAACATATACGGTGTTTTGCATGTAAGAGCTTCCACGATGAAAGCACTGTTGGCACTGTTAACGTTACACTCCGGTGACAACAAGTAGCCTACCTTTCTACCAGTGGCGGCTGCTGGTCTTTCAAAGAGGGGAAGCTCATTTTCGGCCTACATCATAAAAATTGTCCATTTATTTATACGTAAATTCTGCCCAACGTTCCTTTTCAAGAAAATGCTCTGTGACCCTATATCGTTCCAACTAGGCGTCTTTTCCAGTGACTTGACCAGTGTCCTCTCAATGGCCAGCAGAGTTAGGTATAATTGTATAAATGTAATAATATAATAAAGGTATAAATAATAATATAATAAAGTATAATGATAATACTAATAATAATATATAGCCTATTTTTAATTATTTTAATAATGATTGTTTTAATTATTACTACTAATATTATAAAAAATATAATAGGATAAGTCAAGTCAAGTATATTTGTATAGCGCTTTTCACAATACAGACTGTATCAAAGCAGCTTCACAGTATTAAATTAAAATAATACAACAAGGTTTGTTTCTAGTGGAATTTATTGATTGATAAAATTAAATTAAATATCCCCCAAATATCCCCATATATTTTGTAATAATATAATAAAGGTATAAATGTATAATTGTGTGAAATGTATTATGAAAAATGGCTAGCAATTTCGACAAGCAAATACTAAGAAAGAGGTAGCAGCAGTTTGTCTTTTGACTATCACTTGAAAAATCCGCGATGGGACTGAGCTCCAATAGCTTCAGCGGCAGCGACTTTTTATTGTATGAAATCGCCGTCAATCAAAAGGAGATGCAGCCCCTCCAATCATCACGCGGAAGCCCGGAGTCCGGGCCAGCCCACTCCTCATTCACCCCCAGAGACGCTGAGCGTCCGTGGGCGGGACATAATCGCAGCATTTATCCAATGACCGTCTAGTTTCGAAGCGCTGAAAAAAACTGTTCAGAGCAGCCCCATTGAAGTCAATGGACGCTGGGCTTCAACAGGGAAATGCACTGTCTGTGACGCTACGGGAATGTATGAGAAAGAAATCGAGTCAGCCGACCTGCTGTATGTAGCTGATTCTGAACGAACTAACGTTTTCTAACGCATTTTTAGTCAATAAAATGTTAACACAATAGTACATATTTGACCATTAATTTTTTTTGACATTATAGGGGAAGCCGAGCTTCCCTTGCAGTCTTAAAGAAATCCCCACTGCTTTCTACCATACTATACTATACCATACCATACTTTTTTTTGCCTTCGCTGACTGTATATGCAGGTACTGGGAATTTTGACTGCTCTTTCTCTGCCATAATTCGCTGTGATTCTTCCTAGCTTCCGTGGCTCTTCGCCTCCTCGAGTCAAACGGGTACGCGGCTGCACGCATGTGGGCAGCTCCTGTAGCAGCAGGGGTGGTAGCCATGGTAGCAAGGGAGAGTGACAGTCGCCCAGCCAATCATTTCATTCGTTCCGAATGGAAATAAGTAGCTGTGTTTATTGCAGTCCTGAGAGGACTACAGACACTCGATTTTTATACTCTCTTTTTCAGAGTACTTACATTTTAATTATGTATTGGTATATAAAGACAGTTTAAACAAATTTGGGAAAAAGTTTTTTAGAAAAATCCTGCCTACCTTGCCTTTAATGTCACTGACTTGACATTTTACACATTTATCAACTGCTCCTTAATGTCCGTGTTATGATGAGGCAGGAATGAAGCGGAGAGAGAATCCACATGCAAAGCACCTTTAATAAAGTAAACGAGAATCCACATGCAAAGCACCTTTAATAAAGTAAACAAGTAATCCAGGGCAAACAATGGAACATGGAACAGCTACAAGCAACAACAACCGACAAACAACAACTGAAGCACAGAGGTTTAAATACACAGGCAAACAAGCTAAACAAGATAACAAGGGGGCTGGGTTAATTAGAAACACCTGGAGAGACTAATGAACTAGAAAAATTTAAAAAAGAAAAACTACAAAGGACTACAAAACATGTCACAGAACAGGAAATAACAAAAGTCCACACAAGACAAGGAGAACACAAGAGAGGAACCATGGCATAGCCCCCCACTTAAGGAGCGGATTCCAGACGCTCCTCAGGAAAACCAGGAGGGTGGTGGAGCGGAGGCGGACCCAGGGGCGGGATGGAGGGCCAGGCCCGTGGAGCGGAAGAGGGCAATCTCTGTGACAACCATCAATAGGGAAAAGGCGACACTGGCTCATGATGTGTTTTATTGGAATAACAATCTACAAAAAGTACATCAGTAAATCAGTTTGTAACATTGAACACTAACCAGTTCTGAACATTTACACAGACTCTTCATTGTGAAACTCATTTACAGAGGATTCACAATGTAACTTATGTGTTACGTTTATGATACAATGTTAAATCTAGTAAAAAGATGCAGTAGATGAAGCAATTGGCATGATATCAAAGTTTAAGGAGACTCATATGATGGGTGTTGTGTTCATAAGAGAAATTGTGTTGTGGCCTACTATTCTGAAAAAAAAGTCAGTTCTTGTAACGCAAGTCCACTGAAGCAGGTTGCAGTGAGAACCCATGTGCAGTTTTATTCAAATAAACATGAACAAAATAAACAAGGACTTGAACAAAACCTAACACTCACCAAGAGTGGTTACAGAGAACAAAGCTAGACAAGAGACAACCATAAAATGAGGGCTATATATACACAAAGACTAATGACTTACAGTTTTTCTCAAACGATTTGGTACATTTCTCCAAACTCAGGTATCTGCTATCAAAACATTTAACACAGTGATCTGTACACTTTGTAATTGTCCTAAACAGATAGTAAATTCTCCTTCATTTCATACAAATTACAAATCAAAAGCATGAGTTGCATAATGCATAAAGCATAATGTTCTAAGCATAATGTTATAACAGCAGTTCATACAGCCAACCAAATCTTTAATATATCAGGAAAAACATTTGCAGCTTTTTCATTGGTCTTCACAAAGATCACAAGTTTTTTTGTACCATTTTCAAAACACAACAAACAAAACTCTGTGAATTGTAAAATAGTCAGTTGCACACCTTATGCCCTCAATTAACCCCAAATTGATATCTGATGAGTTAGTAATCCACTCAAAACAGAAAAAGCCAATTTCCTAATTGTTCACACAGCTGTCTTAATTACAACAACTACAAAAGGGGAAGAGAAAAAACAACAAAGAAGACGAATGAGAAGAAAAGACAATAAAAAGAAGAAGAATGAGCAGTGGAAAAGGAAGAGGTGTAAGAGTGAGAGGTGGTAGACAGGGAAGAGGAAGAGGAAGAGGAAGAGGAAGAGGAGGAGGAGGAGGAGATGGAGAGGAGATGGAGAGGAGATGGAGAAAGAGCAAGAACAGCTGAAGATGTAGGAGAAAGAGCAAGAAGAGCTGAAGATGTAGAAAGAGAGAAGAGCTGATGATGTAGGAAGAGGAGAAGATAGAGGAGTAGAGGGAGAAGAGATGGATAGATTGGAGGGCAATCTTATAGTGGAAAGAGAAAGAGTAGAAAATATAAGAAGAGATGGACAGAGAGGAAGAGGGGGGCAAGGTGTAAGAGGAGCGCAAGGTGTAAGAGGAGCGCATGGTGTAAGAGGAGGGAGGAGAGGTAGAAGGATAGGGTACACATGTGTTTCAAATGAAATCAGAGCCACACTTATTGACCATGTCATAAATCATGGTCTCTCACTGAGAGAAACTGGGCAGAGAGGTCAGCCCAATGTAAACAGATCCACAGTGGCTTCATTTATCTGCACATTTCAGAGGGAAAACCGTTAAGTAACTATATCATTCTACTTCTACAATGAGAGTCCATGTAGTCTTGTTTGACATAGGTCTAGATTTCTACAGTAAATGTTCCTGCTTGTCCAAACATTTTTCAGAATTGAAGTTAGAGAACATTCAGGTGGACGAACAAGACTTCTTTCATTGAACAAGAGCATGCCATTGTTGACATGGTGGTCCAGAACAACAAACTCTGCCTCAAAGAAATTCAGCAAAGAATAACACAGGACAATCAACTGTTCCACAATATCCTCCAATGCAGTCTCTCCACAATTGATCGTGTTCTAAGGAGAAATGCAATCCGAATGAAGCAAGTATACAAAGTGCCCTTTGAGAGGAACTCCATTAGAGTGAAGGAGTTGCGATTCTAGTTTGTTCAAGTATGGGCAACCCAATTACTGCACTTTTACTGTCAACACAAAGATGTATTTTTCCTGAATTTTAAGTATGTGTCCATAAACTATTCCATGCTACTGTAAGTGAAAAGATTTAGGCATATCTATGTATACTGCTGCTTCAAAGTGTAAACTCAAACTTCAGCAACAGTTTCACAGTAGTATTGACTGCAATCAATGCCATTACTGTAAAACACTAACTTACTGTATTGTACCTTGTGTTCTTTTTACTCTAGAGAATCTTGGAGTTGGATAGCAGTGCAACTCATTATGAGTACCTGTATATTGATGAAGCAGGCTTCAATTTTCACAAAAAAAGGAGAAGAGGGAGAAATGTGATTGGCCATCGTGCTACAGTCAATGTCCCTGGACAACGAGGAGGCAACATCACTCTCTGTGCCACAATTTCTACAACTGGTGTTGTGGCACACAATGCTGTCTTGGGACCATACAACACAGCAAGGCTCCTACATTTTTTAAACCTCCTCAATGAAATCCTCTTTCCGCAGGGTGATCAGGAGCAAATGATGCGGAATTTTGTAGTTGTTTGGGACAATGTCCAATTCCACCATTCAGTGGAACACTAGTGTGAGAGTGGTTTGAAAATCACCCACATTTCAGGATGGTGTTCCTTCCACCATATTCTCCTTTCCTGAATCTAATTGAGGAATTGAGGAAAGTACATGATCGCAACCCTTATAACCAAGTCTTCTTCAAGCGATGGAAGAGGCCTGTGGAGATATTGGGGCACAAGCATGTCAAGGATGGATACAGCATTCAAGGTGTTTTTTCCCACGATGCATGACTCGTGAAAATATTTGCTGGGATGTTGATGAAATTCTCCGGCCAGATGTAATTGAGAGGCATGATCAATAAATTAACTGATTCAATGAATGCAGTACATTTGTTTTATTTTATTTTTTATTTACCTATGTACTTATTTGCATAATATTTTAATTGTGGGGTGACAACTCACTGTTACACACCTGACCTCCTCATTAAAGAACTTAATGAAAAACATGTATTTTCATTTATTTCTTTTAGTTTTGATGTTAATATTGAATTTTAATAAATGCATTACTAGAATAAAATGCTGTGTTTCATTGTGCAGTGAATACTTAACTGTTTTGCCAACATAAGAGTGTGTTTAGTTTGCTGTGTTAACTGTTTTGAGAGCTGTTACCTGAGTTTGGAGAAATGTACCAAATTGATTGAGAAAAACTGTAAGCTGTAAGTTGTTATGCAGTCTGCTAAGAAGCGTCATTCAAATCCTCTGTACACTACAGCGCACTCTGTTCATATCGGAGAGATTCTCCTCTCAGTTCAATGAGTCGAGTACTACCACTTTGAGATCTGCTGTGACCGCTTCAGTTCACTTGCGAATTGCTACAATGGTATGTTACATCCTGCCTATTCTAGGCTATGTAACCAGAGAGGAAAGACCACGTGGAATTGCCATATAAAGAAATCCATCCATCCATCCATCTTCTTCTGCTTATCCGGGGCCGTGTCGAGGGGGCAGCAGTCTAAGCAGGGATGCCTAGACTTCCCTCTCCCTAGACACTTCCTCCAGCTCTTCCGGGGGGACCCCGAGGCGTTCCCAGGCCAGCCGGGAGACATAGTCCCTCCAGCGTGTCCTAGGTCTTCCCCGGGGCCTCCTCCCGGTGAGACATGCCTGAAACACCTTCCCGGGAAGGCATCCAGGAGGCATCCGGAAAAGATGCCGAGTCACCTCAGCTGGCCCCTCTCGATGTGGAGGAGCAGCGGCTCTACTCTGAGCTCTTCCCGAGTGACCGAGCTTCTCACCCTATCTCTAAGGGATCGTCCAGCCACTCTACGGAGAAAGCTAATTTTGGCCGTCTGTATCCGGGATCTTGTCCTTTCGGTCATGACCCACAGCTCATGACCATAGGTGAGAGTAGGAACGTAGATTGACCGGTAAATTCTCCTTTCTTCACCACGACAGACCGGTACATCAACTGCATTACTGCAGAAGCTGCACCGATCCGTCTGTCAATCTCCCGTTCCATCCTTCCCTCACTCGTGAACAAGAACCCAAGATACTTGAACTCCTCCACTTGAGGCAGGAACTCTCCACCGACCTGAAGTGGGCAAGCCACCATTTTCCGACTGAGAACCATGGCCTCGGATTTGGAGGTGCTGATTCTCATCCCAGCCGCTTCACACTCGGCTGCAAACCGTCCCAGTGCATGGTGAAGGTCCCGGTCTGATGGGGCCAGCATGACAACATCATCCGCAAAGAGCAGAGATGAAATCGTGTGGTCCCCAAACCTGACATCCTCCGACCTCTGGCTGCGCCTAGAAATTCTGTCCATAAAAATTATGAACAGAACCGGCGACAAAGGGCAGCCCTGCCGGAGTCCAACATGCACCGGGAACAAGTCTGTCTTACTGCCGGCAATGCAAACCAAGCTCCTGCTCCGGTCATACGGGGACGGTTAGCCCTTAGCAAAGGGCCCCGGACCCCATACTCCCAGAGCACCCTCCACAGGACGCCGCGAGGGACACGGTCGAATGCCTTCTCCAAATCCACAAGGCACATGTGGATTGGTTGGGCAAACTCCCATGAACCCTCCAGGACCCTGGAGAGATTATAGAGCTGGTCCAGTGTTCCACGACCGGGTCGAAAACCACACTGTTCCTCCTGAATCCGAGGTTCTACTATCGGCTAGTGTTCTCCTCTCCAGTACCATGGCATAGACTTTCCCGGGGAGGCTGAGAAGTGTGATCCCCCTATAGTTGGAGCACACCCTCCGGTCCCCCTTCTTAAAAAGAGGAACCACCACCCCAGTCTGCCAGTCCAAAGGCACTGTCCCTGACCGCCACGCGATGCTGCAGAGGCGTGTCAGCCAAGACAGCCCCACAACATCCAGAGACTTGAGGTACTCGGGGCGGATCTCATCAACCCGCTGTGCCTTGCCACCGAGGAGTTTCTTGACTGCCTCGGTGACTTCAGCTTGGGTGATGGACGAGTCCACCTCCGAGCCCTCAGCCTCTGCTTCCTCAATGGAAGATGTGTCGGTGGGATTGAGGAGATCCTCGAAGTATTCCTTCCACCGTCCGATGACATCCCCAGTCGAGGTCAACAGCTGCCCACCTCCACTGAAAACAGCGTTGGTAGGGCACTGCTTCCCTATCCTAAGGTGCCGGACGGTTTGCCAGAATTTCTTCGAAACCAACCGGTAGTCCTTCTCCATGGCCTCACTGAACTCCTCCCAAGCCCGATTTTTTGCCTCCACAACCACCCGTGCTGCAGTCTGCTTGGCCTGCCGGTACCCATCAGCTGCCTCAGGAGTCCCACAAGCCAGCCAGCCCCGATAGGACTCCTTCTTCAGCTTTACGGCATCCCTTACATCCGGTGTCCACCACCGGGTTCGGGAATTGCCGCCTCGACAGTCACCGGAGACCTTACGTCCACAGCTCCGAGTGGCCGCGTCGACAATGGAGGTGGAGAACATGGTCCACTCGGACTCAATATCTCCAGACTCCCTCAGGATCCATTTGAAGCTCTGTCAGAGGTGGAAGTTGAAGATCTCTCTGACAGGGGATTCGGCTAAACGTTCCCAACAGACCCTCACAGTACGTTTGGGTCTGCCGAGTCTGTCCAGCTTCCTCCCCCGCCATCGGATCCAACTCACCACCAGGTGGTGATCAGTTGACAGCTCCGCCCCTCTCTTCACCCGAGTGTCCAAGACATATGGCCGGAGGTCACTTGAACTAGTTTCCGTGTCCAGGGATCGGGTTGTTGAGGCCCCCGCCTTCAACTGCCGCCCGATCCACTATGCACCAGCCCCTTATGGCCCCTCCTGTAGGTGGTGAGTCCGCGGGGACCGGCCGGACCCCATGGGGAGAGGCCCGGCCACCAGGCGCTCGCATGGCTCCAGGGTGGGGCCCCGGCTGCGCCATGCCGGGCAACATCACGGTTCTTGAGTTTGTCCACATCATAAAGAGTTTCTGAACCACTCTTAGTCTGACCCGTCACCTAGGACCTGTTTGCCTTGGGAGACCCTATCAGGGGCATATAGCCCCAGACAACATAGCTCCTTGGGTCATTCGGGTACTCAAACCCCTCCACCATCGTAAGGTGGCAGTTCAAGAAGGGGCTATATCTTTATAATTTCTTTATAAAGAAACATATTTATTAAAGATAAAGAATTAACAATGTAGGTTAAATAAAGTCAGAATAGATGTTACGTTGGGAAATAAAAATGTATGCAACAAGAGAAATGAGGTGTCATGCATAAAGAAACAAAAACGCCAAAAAGGTGCGGGAGAGGAGAAGCGGCGGCCTCCTACAACCAGGTCTGGAGAGATTTTAAAGCCCAAGATCCAGGAAGCAATCACACGCACCACGCCACACCTGTGCTTCGCACATCTGTAGGGGAGATGCAATAAACAGGAAAAAAGCACAGAGGAGAAGGAGTCCGGCAGGTCCGTGACAGGTACAAGTTGTTTTGTTTTTTTTTCATTTATTTATGATTCTTTCTGTGAGTAACATTTAATGTATCATCAAAAGCTGTTGAGTCTGATAGGCATATAGGCCTATGGATAGCCTATGGGCAGAAGGAGCTCCTCTTTCCTAAATGTAACTAAACTGAGTTGATCAAACTTAAATACATTTCATAGATGACACTATTTAAATATTTTATGTTATACTCATTAAATATAAATATGCATTAATCCTAATTAGATATAAGTAAAGTGAACAAAATTTAAATGTGTCATATCTATTAAGGGCCTGAATCTTTTTTTTTTTCTTTTTTTTTTTTGTGATGTATATGGAGCAATATTGTTCTTAACCAATAGTGGAATATGAATATCTTCTGTCTGTTGCACATTTGACTTTTTAATGAATCGATTCTCAGGCTTAAGAAAAGTGTTGGGTAATAGGCAGTGTACAGGTGTAGCTATAGAATATATATATATATATATATATATATATATATATATATATATATATATATATATATATATACATATATATAAATTGTATTGGAATCACTGTTATAGCCAATATAAAAGGAGACACTTGGTCATTGATAACCTTTTTTAATTGAATAAACAAACTTAAAATTGTTAAACAAATGTTATGGCGTATTTCATTAATTTAACTGATTACATGTAATAAAATCAGCATATTGTTTGCAGATAACCGTACTTAGCATTTATACGTAAAATGCATGCATTGAAGAGGTTTGAAATCTTGAGATATGCAATGGCTTGCACTAATAACTGTCTAATATTATTCCAAGCAGCTAGTCCCATTTGCAGTGTTCATTGCCAGCCCAGCAACACAGTTCAATAAATCCACTTTGAAACTTTGTTGAAATAAAAGATGAAAAAGAAAATGTGAGCTGACTAATACACTTATTCTATAGTTGCTAATGAAATAAAAGATTCCTAATAAAAGTAGCTAGAAGTTAGCAGTTAGCAGGTAAGAAAACCGTTCGCTTCCACAGCTCTCAAGATCTGAATAACATAATGAGAATCAACGTAATGTAGCAGGTGTTACAATATATTCGGTTCCTGAAATATTTGGTTCCAATGGGTGGAGCTACCATGAATATTCACGAGATCATAGCGTACATGGGCGGGGCATATACAAGCTAGTGGAAAGGAAATTATTAGCGTGAGCGCCTCAGATCGCGTTTTGTCCTAAACTAGCCTACTCCTAACTGTTCGTTGCTCACGAATGACTGAGATTAAGCTTTTTAAATGTCTATTATTGCATGTTTAAATAAATATTTACAAATATATTCTTGTTTTGATTCTGTCTCCCAAAGTGGTCTGTAGGCTATTATTGAAATAGCTTTTATAGGATGATAGCTCAAGACATACTTGGAGTTGCATGTTGTTGCATGCTTTGAATGTTGCTCTACACTCAACTGAAAATCTTTTTGATACACAACTGTCAGAGGTTATCATAAATGTTAAGCTTCAGTTGCTTTAACAGTTGTTTTCTCTAGCAATGCTTTAGAACATTGGTCAAATTAAGTGAATTATTTCAATTGTATTGATGTATACATAGCAAGGTCCAGTAATGTTATACTCAGTTTGTGCAATTTGTAGTTTTGAATGTACCATTCCAAAGGTAAGTGCACTTAATTGTAATAAAACAGAGACAAAACTCTAACAAATTGATTTATTTAATTTAGTTTTTTATTTGGCAATGCCAAATTTCATATTTTCTTTCATTGATATCATGCATGGGAGTACAAAATTAAGGGTGTTTGCATCTAGGGCAAATAAAAACCTCACTCTATAATATAAGACCTCATCTAAAAGTAGTATGTTTTGATCATGAAGAGACAGAAATCACTAAGTGTTACTTACTCTCATTGTGAAGTTCTGTGCCCTTCAAAGAAGGACATATTTTTTTATTTTTTTTAGAAACACCATGAGGAACCTTTCCAGAATTTTTAAGGTTTTAAACATTTCCTTATCTATATTGACAGCCAAAATGACACATTCAACAAAGATGGGTAGGTTTATTTATATGAATTGTGGTTGAGACTCGTTATTATTCATAGCTAATTGGATGTTGAATGCTTCACAAACTATATGTACTGAACCAATTATTTATTATTATTATTTATTGCCAAAGCTGTGTACAATAGTAAATTGCACAGAAATAGAGGTCAGAAATAGAGGTTAGTTTCTCAGGTGTGGTGGGATATGGACATATAATTAAAAACTATTCTCATGTAAAGAATATAATACATATAATTTTTATAATATAAAACTATATGCATAAAGTTATCTACCTATCCTAAATATGATCTAGACTGTTTAAAATTGATAAACAAAAACATCTGCCTCAACATATTTCTGTGTAAAAATTCTGAGTTTTTTAAAGCATTCATTCATTAACTTGAAATTATTTTTATAGTAAGATACAATGTCTTAAAATTATATATTTTATTCATATTCAGCTGTAAAAACAAGAATGTTAGACAAGAGAAAAAAATGGGATCAAGGACAAAATTAATACAGCAGGACTAATAAAATATTTACTATATTATTCAAATATGTATTTATAAATATACCTTTCCTTAATATTTTGGTGTACCCATGCCTTCTACACCAGTGTGTTTTTGTGTTCACTTGTTTACAAAAAAATTACATAAGAATGATAACATTACTACGGAAGCGTATTGCATTCACTTGAGGAAAAAAAATCTACTCTGTTTTTCTGAATTAATGACTTAATTATCTCAGAATTACGAGATAATTTTCATGAAAAAAAATTTTTTTGCTCTGTTTTTCTGAATTAATGACTTAATTATCTCAGAATTCTGAGATAATTAAGTCATTAATTCAGAAAAACAGAGCAATTTTTTTTTAAATGAAAAATTATCTCATAATTCTGAGATAATTAAGTCGTTAATTCAGAAAAACAGAACAAAATATTTTTTTATGAAAAATTATCTCAGAATTCTGAGATAATTAAGTCATTAATTCAGAAAAACAGAGCAAATATTTTTATTTCAAGAAAAAATTATCTCAGAATTCTGAGATAATTAAGTCATTAATTCAGAAAAACAGAGCAAAAAAAAATTTTTTCATGAAAATTATCTCGTAATTCTGAGATAATTAAGTCATTAATTCAGAAAAACAGAGTAGATTTTTTTTCCTCAAGTGAATGCAATACGCTTCCGTACATTACTAAACTGATAAGATGTAGGCATAATTTTTATGATTAATGGTTGGTCATTATTATCAATTAATTTGACCAATGTTCTAAAGCATTGCTAGAGAAAACAACTGTTAATGCATCTGAAGCTTAACATTTATGATAACCTCTGACAGTTGTGTATCAAAAAGATTTTCAGTAAAGTCAGTATAAAGCAATATCCAAAGCATGCAACATGCAACTCCAAGTTCTTATGTCGTCTTGAGCTATCAGCCTATAATTTAAAGGCTATTTTATATGCAGACAAGACAACCTTGGGAGACAGAATAAAGACACAAGGATATATTTGTAAATATTTATTTAAACAGCAATCACACACCTTTAAAAATCCTAATCTCAGTCACTCATGAGAAACGAACAGTTCTATAATGTCAGCAACAACTAATCTGGGAAAATTTGGAGAAATATGCCTTTATTGTAGGTCTTGCAACCCTTCCTACAGGATCAGGTAAACTCAGCGTACTGAAACACATGCTACAGAACGATGAACTATTTATAAAATAGATACGAGTAGTTTAAGATTAACTTCGTTCAACTTTATTACCTGTTTGATATAAATAATCCATAAAACAAAACGAGCAGGCGCTCACGCTAATAATTTCCGTTCCATTGTATTGTCGCCCCGCCCACGCTATGGTCTCGTGAATATTCAAGGTAGCTCCACCCATTGGAACCAAATATTTCAGGAACCGAATATATTGTAACACCTGTGTTGGCCTTTTCTTAAAGAGGCAGTACACTATTTTACCAAAATGTACCAAATCCTATAAACACATGAATTCTAGTATGCTTTTAACCCTTTTAAGTATTATTTAACATTTTAACCATTACATGAACTTCTAAATGAAATTATTTACCTTTTTAACATTAATTCTTATTCACATTACTATGAATTGTACTTTGGCCTCTACATGCATGTTAGATGCATGTTGTCAATAGCATGTTATCATTCAATGCAAACGTACGAGAATGTGTGCTTTAACTATATTTTACATGCAAATACCTACAACTTTTTAATGAGATGTAACATATAACATAACCAAAACCACCACATGAAGCTATAACTATAAGTCTTTTGTAATTGTGGCCCTTTAAGGCTAGACAGGAAAAGAAAAGCAATATATCAGCTCCAAAAACTGAATTTATAATTTCCCAGTATAATAAAATAATAAATAACTATATTTAGCATAAAATGATTTAATTTAACAGCCAATTAATTTATCAATTATTTAAAATGATTAAATAACAACTAAATCATATATCACCATTTCATGGTGCACAAGAGCAGGAAAATTTCCCAGTGCGGTGCAGATAAAGAGCAGGCTGAACAAAACCAGCCAGTATATAACAGATCAAACCTGTGATCCAAAGTTCATGAATATAGTGCTTTGTTAGAGTGGTAAACAATGCTGTTGTAGCAAATGGGACATATATGATAGTCATGCTCACAGTAGTTATTAGAATGATTTGAAACGCTCTTCTCTTCATGTGGTTTTCCTCCTCTCTCTCTCTCCTTCTCTCTCCTGGTCCTGACTGATTCAGAGCTCTGAGAACAGCCACAAGACAAAACAACTGGATGCAGAGGAAAAGAAGAAACTGTAGCGAGAAAAAATGTGTATGTATTTGTCCATTTTCTGTCAAGTTAATAAATAAGCAACAGAAGCAGGAGCCAAGAATAGTTATCCAGGCTGCAGTGCAGCAGATCACTCTATATCTGAGAGGTTTGTACTTCAGAAAGGTTACAGGATAAACCACTGCCAGGTAACGCTCAACACAGATCAGACACTGAAACAGAGGACGGCCAGTGAGGAATAGGCCTAGTAAAAAGAGTGGTAATTCTGAGATTCTCTGAAAGCAAACTAACATTATATAAAACAAACAATTCAGACAGACACCAAGCTCACAAACAGAGAGATTGAGGTTAAAGAACTCTGATGCGACTCCACTTCCCGTTCCTGTAATGATGAGCCATATAATATAGGAGTGAGTAGGAAAACCAAACAGGAGATTCATGCTGAACATACAAATTCTCAGACTTTCAAGTAACCAGAAAGAATCAGTTGTGGAGTTTGTAGATGCTTCAGGTGTGGTAAAGTTCACTGTGTAGTTGTTCATCTCCTTGTCTGTTTGTCTTCAGCAATATATCCTGCAACTGTGATTTACTGGAAAATAGAAGCGTAAATGAACCACTGAATTATACTGAGTTCATTCACACAGGTTTAAGTAAGATTTGAATATTTTTTCATTCATCCAGTTTGAACGATCCAGTTTAGAATTCTAAAAATTCTTTGTTTAAATTCAAATAACCAGAGCACTTCATTATTAAATGATATACAGTCTCTTTTAATTCAATATCTCTAAACAATTACACTTGCCCCAAAACCCTTGGACAGATCAACACAATTACGCGGTTGATTATTGTTGGTGGTAAAAAACAAACCAAAAAAGCAATCAAAAACAGAAGTTTATCACCTGAAGAGTGAATGTCCAGTTTCTCTGTGGATGTGTATAAATCCCTGTGCTGTGTTTTGTACACTGACTTCACAGCTGTCACAAGAATATATGAGCACAACATCTGCTACACGTCACATAAAACACCAGATATGAATAAACTTAAGATAAAAAAATAGGTTTGTTTTTTTTCTGACAGGAGATAGAGACAGATGCGCTGTACGCGGTAGACCAATCACAGCAGACTGGGCCATCTGGCCAATCAGAGCAGAGTAGCTCGCAAAAAGGAGGGATTTAGAGAGACTGATTCATCCATCCAGTCCATTTGAGAATCATTGAAAAATGTGGTGATGTTCAATGTGAGAAAATGTTTTTGGTCTTTTGATGCATGTAAACCTGTTGTAGACTCCAAAACAAAATTAGGAGCCTTTAAAATAACATAATAGGGGCACTTTAAAATAAAAACTGGGGTTTAAAATGACTAACTAAACATTTGAAGAAAAGAAATATGTCAACCATTATTTACATTCATGCAGAAAATTGTCTAACTTCAGTAACGATCTTTGGAGTATGATGTGTATGCAGATACAATTAGTGAACGTTCAAAGATTCAGTCTTTGACACTGGTCAGGTGTTACTCATTCAACACCTGATATTCAAATAGTTAGACTGAGCATTTAAAAACTATGACAAAGAAAACCCCATTATATATCTGTGTTATGACAGAATGTCAATTTTGATGTAATCATTCTTCATGCCACCCATATCTGAATTATGCTTACAGAATAAACAATAAATCTGTGTAAATAACTAGAACAAACAAATGTACCACGATAAGTTTATGTTAAGTTTATGGTGGAAGACAGGGCGGGACATATCGAACAGCTCCTCCCCTTTTTTTAAATAGCCAATAGTGTTTAGTTTATATCACAGCTCAGCCAGAGCCGTTGAGCCTGTGTTTCTCCTCCTAATCTCCTCCATATCGCTTTAAAATATAGCATTCTGTGCAGAATTCAAATGGGTCCGATACATTTTCTAGAACGTGCCGACTCGTGTCTCTGGACCGGAGCAGACTGTGTGCGTGATTCGGCGGTTCACGTGACACTAACAAGAAACCAGACTTCATTCGCCCCAATGGAAAGCATATTTACACTGTCTGAATCATTCACTATCCCTTATACACACTCACCTAAAGGATTATTAGGAACACCTGTTAAATTTCTCATTAATGCAATTATCTAATCAACCAATCACATGGCAGTTGCTTCAATGCATTTAGGGGTGTGGTCCTGGTCAAGACAATCTCCTGAACTCCAAACTGATTGTCAGAATGGGAAAGAAAGGTGATTTAAGCAATTCTGAGCGTGGCATGGTTATTGGTGCCAGACGGGCCGGTCTGAGTATTTCACAATCTGCTCAGTTACTGAGATTTTCACGCACAACCATTTCTAGGGTTTACAGAGAATGGTGTGAAGAGGGAAAAACATCCAGTATGCGGCAGTCCTGTGGGCGAAAATGCCTTGTTGATGCTAGAGGTCAGAGGAGAATGGGCCGACTGATTCAAGCTGATAGAAGAGCAACTTTGACTGAAATAACCACTCGTTACAACCGAGGTATGCAGCAAAGCATTTGTGAAGCCACAACACGCACAACTTTGAGGCGGATGGGCTACAACAGCAGAAGACCCCACCGGGTACCACTCATCTCCACTACAAATAGGAAAAAGAGGCTACAATTTGCACAAGCTCACCAAAATTGGACAGTTGAAGACTGGAAAAATGTTGCCTGGTCTGATGAGTCTCGATTTCTGTTGAGACATTCAGATGGTAGAGTCAGAATTTGGCGTAAACAGAATGAGAACATGGATCCATCATGCCTTGTTACCACTGTGCAGGCTGGTGGTGGTGGTGTAAGGGTGTGGGGGATGTTTTCTTGGCACACGGCCTACCTGAGCATTGTTTCTGACCATGTTCATCCCTTTATGACCACCATGTACCCATCCTCTGATGGCTACTTCCAGCAGGATAATGCACCATGTCACAAAGCTCGAATCATTTCAAATTGGTTTATTGAACATGACAATGAGTTCACTGTACTAAAATGGCCCCCACAGTCACCAGATCTCAACCCAATAGAGCATCTTTGGGATGTGGTGGAACGGGAGCTTCGTGCCCTGGATGTGCATCCCACAAATCTCCATCAACTGCAAGATGCTATCCTATCAATATGGGCCAACATTTCTAAAGAATGCTTTCAGCACCTTGTTGAATCAATGCCACGTAGAATTAAGGCAGTTCTGAAGGCGAAAGGGGGTCAAACACAGTATTAGTATGGTGTTCCTAATAATCCTTTAGGTGAGTGTAGTGCACTGTGTGCCATTCGCCATGTAGGAAATAGTAACTGTGTGAATTAAGTGATTTGAGGCGCAGCTTCAGTGTCTATGTATAATGTAGGGGGCGGGACACTTAGATTCCAGAGAACAAGATTGCACAGAAAATCCAATGAGAAGCTGAAGAGTGATTATGCATTAATTTGAGGAGAGTCTCTGCATGAAAGACCCGTGACTGCAGATCAACGTGCTTCTGCATTTCTCTCCGATACAGTAGAAAATTAAATTTTATCTTTGACAAGATGATTGACAGGTCAGTTTGCGTGACAGGATGCGACGGAGAGCAACCGTTAAAGATGCAATTGTATGACGTGATAGTATGTCCCAACGCTGGTCTACTCTTCTGCTACATGCTCAAAAGCAGGGGCGTAGGAATGACATTGACATTGTGGGGACATATTGGCCACTATGAATCAACGTCCATCCCACCACCATAAAACATACAGTATGGTGACGTGGTACAACATGTATGGAATCACAAACAGCAAATAAATAAACAAAATCATCCAATCTGTTTATTATTAGATAAATATTGGAGTTGGGAAACATAAAAGTGTACAAGCCCACCTGTAATTGTGGAGAAACACAGAGAAATCGATTGCCAGCTATGTAAAAAACTTCAGTAACGTTATGTCCTTTGATGATGGTTTTAATTTTTTATGGGGTGGCATTATTCTGAAATGAGATGACAGAACATTTTACTTTTGCTAAGGTTAACACAGAGAAATCGATTGCCAGCTATATCTATATCTATGTGGCTCGCTATCTAACGTAACGTTTGTTAGCACCTCTCGCAAAGCATAACACACGTGCCATTCAAAATTCCATTGTTGATTTAATCGTTATATGCCTCGTATCCATAATTCAATTTTAAAAAAAATTCAACCGCTTGAGTGAGACTAATTTACCTCATACAAAGTCGAGTCTTATTCCAGTTCAAAGCTGGTGCGCACCTGTAACGTATTTGTATGTTCCTAGTGTAATGTTAACTTCTCTCTACCAATCAGATGCTCCGACTATAGGTGAAAAGTGAAGAATATGAAGCTGGTGATTGGCGAATGGTGATTATTCAAACATAGCATGAAATGGGAAGCTTTCGACCTATCACTCTGGGTTTGACTTGCTGGCAAAACCGGATATCTTCTTTCAGGGGTTTTTCTGGTTCAAAACTAGGCGGCGGTGGTAAAATCCTGATCATGTATTTTAATAATAAGATAATTTAACTTGTATTTTTCATATAGCATTATATAGCCTACTGTGTTTCCCACAGTAATTTTTTGGGTGGACCTCGGTACTGTAACGTCAACGGGTGGATAAAGAAGACGAAGGTAGGCGAAGATACAAAAATAGCAAAGGTTTAATATTCCAACAGGCAAACAATCCAACAAACACGAAACAGTGTGCTAGTGCAGTGGTTCTCATTCCTGGTCCTGGGGACCCACAGCTCTGCACAGTTTGTATGTCTCCCTCATTTAACACACCTGATTCAGATCATCATCTCATTAGGAAAGAGCTCTATGAACTGAACTGGGTGTGTCAGATAAAGGAGACATATAAAATGTGCAGAGCTGTGGGTCCCCAGGACCAGGATTGAGAACCACTGTGCTAGTGCACAAACAATAACCGACCAAGACATGGGTGAGAAGAGAACTTAAATACAGAGGTGATAATGACACGACAACAGGTGATGGTGATGATGATGGGTGAACACAGGTGATGAGGATGATGACGATGTGAAGGTGAAGGTGATGAAGACAGAGGATTCTGGGAAGTGTAGTGCAGACACAGACGAGGAAGAAGCCGGTGAATGTGACATAACTCCCCCCTCCCGCTAGGCGCGACCCGCACCGTAGATGGCAGAACCTGGGAGGGGGGGTGGGTATCCTGGAGTCAGTGACCGGAGGGAGAACAGGGACAGGACAGACAGGAGACTCCAGGATGGTATCGCCGACCGTGACGGAGCAGGCTAAGCAGGGGGCCACGGCGGTGCAGGCTGAGCAGGGGGCCAAGGCGGTGAGGACCCTTTGGGTGGCCACGGCGGAGAGGACTTTTCTGGTGGCCGTGGCCACAGCGAGGACCTCTTGGGGAGAGTGACGGCGTCAAGACAAGCGTCTGGGACAGGAACTGGGACCGGGACAGGCTCAGTCTCTGGCTGGGTAGATGGGACAAGAACAGTCTCTGGCTGGGCAGTCGGGACGTGATGCGCTGGCTCTGTGCTGGACGGGACCAGCGGTGAAGGCTCTGGGCTGGACGGGACCAGCGGTGAAGGCTCTGGGCTGGACAGGACCAGCGGGGAAGGCTCTGGGCTGGACGGGACCAGCGGTGAAGGCTCTGGGCTGGACGGGACCAGCGGTGAAGGGAGCTTCAAGCTCGGCGGGATAAAAGAAAACAAAAGCTCTGCGGGCATGACGCTGTCAGTCTCTAGCTCGGCGGGCATGACGCATACTGCCTTGGGCTCAGCAGATCTGGCGTGAAGTGCGGGCTCGGCTGGACTGGCGTGAAGTGCGGGCTCGGCTGGACTGGCGTGAAGTGCAGGCTCGGCTGGACTGGCGTGATGAGCAGGCTCGGCTGGACTGGCGTGTATCTGGGGGAGTGGATCGTCTAACCCGCCCCTAACCCGTCTAACCTAACTGCTGTTTAAGGAAGTCCTCACCCCAGCTCACATCCTGGTATAGGGCTAGGTAAACTTCAACAAACTCCTCCAGAGTACTACCGTTCTGGTTGAAGATGGAATCCCAGAAGGTCTGCATTATTTACTTAAATACAGAGGTGATAATGACACGACAAATGGTGATGATGATGATGGGTGAACACAGGTGATGAGGATGATGACGATGTGCAGGTGAAGGTGATGAAGACGGAGGATTCTGGGAAGTGTAGTGCAGACACAGACGAGGAAGAAGGAGGTGAATGTGACAGGTACCTTTAGGGGGGTCCGGGGACAGGCCCCCCTGGAAGAAAAATGTAAACATTTTAAAGATAAATTCATTAATCTGGTGCACTTTGAGTCACCCCGAATCTGCTGTTAAAAAAAATAATAATCCACCCGCCAACCGCCCGAACCTATGATATTCTTTGATTTAGATATCTGCATCTGATCATCACATTACAATTATTCAAATTCTCAGTGTTAAGCATGATAATATGGTAAAATATCACACTGAAGTAGGCTGATTTAAAAATAACATTTATTTAAAATAAAAGTTCTTCTTTTGGCAAAATTACATTTCCTTAATAGCCTAAACAGAGGCTTTACTCCCTTCAAACTTAAATTGTCAATGTTTCATTAAATCACTGTTGGAAAACACTCTTACATTCAATTAGAATAATAAGACACTAGGCTACCAATCAAATTAAATAATTTACATTGAAAAAATACAACTGTATTAAATGAGATTATTAATTGAAATATTTAAAATTCTCTTTCACTTGTCCCTTCAAAAAAAAACAAAAAAAAAACACGTGTCCCGGACAAGTGTTAATGTAAAATCAACACATTATAATGATTTATCTGTCATCCACCCTCGATTACTGTAACACCAACCAATCATGGCTTAGGCCAATAAATAGGCCAAAGGTCAAGTTATGGGTTTATCTGACTGTGTAATACTATATTCACAACCAAAAATGCTTATAGTAAAAAAATAAAAAGTTTGGTTTCAATTTTGCTTTCGTGCTTACTGTGAATTTTTCAACATCTCTCTGCCAATTACTTTCAATCTTGT
Source organism: Vimba vimba (assembly GCA_022828995.1). Taxonomy (NCBI): domain Eukaryota; kingdom Metazoa; phylum Chordata; class Actinopteri; order Cypriniformes; family Leuciscidae; genus Vimba; species Vimba vimba. Next base: position 12,274,217 of record CM040826.1, read on the forward strand.
ACAGAAATGTACATAGGAGCTCATGAAAGAAGAGCTTTAGGTTTTGAATAACTGTGTGTATATGAGATATATCCAAAAATATAATATTATGGCAAAGGTGTTTGCAAAATGTTTGCTTTCGAGATGCGTTTGTGATATTTTGAATGCAGTGCTTTATTTTGCAAGAGATGTGAGGCGTTTTGCATTTTGTGTGTGCAATTCTTGTATTTGTGTGTAAAGTTTTGAAAAAAAGAGGCAAAGTTTTGAAAATGTGTGTAAGCAGTTGAAAAAAACTGTAAATTGAAATTTTTGTTGAACCAACTGTTCAAAATTTAGATGCAACAATCAACATAAAACTTTGAGTTTTGACCTGCAAGGCTTTTGAGTGTATTGTCTGGTTTTATGGCAGTTTAGATATTCATATCATAGAAAATGAGAACACGATACATGTTTAGCTACATCTAATTGTTTTGATAGTATGTTTTATATATATATATATATATATATATATATATATATATATATATATATATATATATATATATATATATATATATATATTAATATATTACTGTAGAAATGTACTGCAATTTATTCTAGTAATGCATTTATCAAAAATAAATAGTATCAAAACTACAAGTGTGTTCTCTGTTGATTTGATAACAAATTCAGCTGTAGATACACAAATACATGATTGAAAATACATGTTTTTCGTGATCATTAATCATGTTCTTCAAAGTTCTTTAATGATAAGTATAGTTGTAAAACGATTCATTTTCACCCCCCAAAAAATAAATAAAATAAACAAGTAAATAAATAAATGTACTGCAATCATTGAACTTTAGCTTGCCTCTCATTTACATTTGATCAAAGAATTGCATCAGCATCATAGCATATATTGTCACGAGTCTTGGGAAACAATAACTGCACATTTTCACTCAATTTGCTCCTGATCACCCTGCGGAAAGTGGATTTCACTGAGGGAGTTTAAGACGTGTAGAAGCCTTTCTGTGTTGTGCGGCCCCAAGACAGCGCTGTGTGCCGCAACACCAGTGGACTCCAGCACTTGTTGTCCAGGGACATTGACTGTGACAGTGTTTATATTGGGCTGAACTCTGTCCAGCTTCTGTCAAGGAAAGGCCATCATTTATGACATGGTCAATTAGAGTGGCTCTGGTTTCATTTAAAATCTGGCTTCTCCTAAATCCTCAATGTTTCTTGCTCCATCTCCTCTAACTATACCATATATTCCTCTTCTACTGTTCCTCTCTCTCTCAATATTACCCTTCCTCTATCCTCTCAAAAATCTCTCACTCTTCCTTTTCCCATTCTTCTTCTTTTTTTAATTTTCCCCTTTTATAGTTTTTGTAATTGAGATAGCTGTGACTGTAAACAATAAGGAAGTTTGCATGTCCTGTGATGTGTGTATTACTAACTCAGTAGATATTTATATGGGGCTAACTGACTAATGAATTAACTGAGAATTTAACAACAGAGTTTTGTTTGTTATGTTTGGAAAAATGGTGCACAAATGATTGTGATTTTTGTAAAACCAATTTAAAAAAGAACTGTAATTGTTTTCCCTGATATATTAAAGTTTCGGTTGGCTGTATGAACTAATGTGAAAACATTTAAGAATTCTGCAGCGTTTTGAAAAAATTATGCATGTGATTTGCAATTTGCATGAAATGAAGGAACATTTACAACATGTTTAGGACAGTTACAAAGTGTTCAGATCACTGTGATCACCTGAGTTTGGAGAAATGTGTCAAATCGATTGAGAAAAACTGTAGTCATTGTGCAAATTGTAGACAATTACTCTTTTGCACAAAACATGCATTGTGCCAAAACATGCAATTTGCTTAAATCATTAAGAAATTCAAATCTGATGTGAACAAGAAACGAATTGTTCAGAGATTTTAACTTATTGTTCTGAAAAAAAAAAAAAAAAGGCTCGTTTGATAATTGAGCCAAAGCGACTAAGAAAAACTGTAAACTCCTGCTCCCTAGTGGCTAAACATGAGAACACCAACGGCAGGTCCATTGTTGACCTTCAGAGGGCGCTTTACGGCTCAGAAACCGAAGCCTTCAGCCGTGTAACTGGGGGGAAATCGGTACACTATACATTATAAGCGTTGAAATCTATCAATTACAATTGCTGGTACTTAACATATAAAGGGAAATCCTTATCAGTCGCAAACATCAGTGATTGACCCATTCTGCCATTCAGCGCTGAGAAAAGAAGCGAGTGCCACGTGACAATAACAAATAATGATAGGCCTACTGAAAAGTAAAATTGCAAATAGACAGTTAAAATAGGAAAATTATTATTTAGATGCATCGAGCATAACCAGTCAAACAATACTGTGAGATTATTTTTTTATTACGTTAATAATTATTTTATTAAAACCTAGTTTTCTTATGTAACAGTGCTGTGTTTTTATATATATATATATATATTTATTTATGCATAGCATTTCACCTGATGTTATAGTTTTCTCGCATCCAAAAAGAGAAGAAAACGAAGAAAAAAAGAAAAGAGGAAAAAAAAAAAAAAACTCTAAATTTCGACACATCATCGCGACGTCATGTAACAATACGGAAGTGAAACCGAGTCTGTACCTGAAACAAACTGATGGTGCTGTACTGTACATGCACGACCACATATTCTGTCCCGAAAAACTATTTAAAACTAATAAGCAAATGCAGAAAGAAGTGTTTCCATTCAATTGTCTGGTTTGTGTGTGTGTGTGCTTTTTTAGCATAAAGCTCGAGCAGGTGTATAAAAACAGCAGTATATTTAGTTGTGTAGTGTTGCTTTAAAAGGAAGAAGAACAAGAAGAATTTATTCTGTCTATGGTCTGAAGCTGATGTTATGGATCAGTACTCACTGGTGAGAGTCATTGGCGAAGGATCTTTTGGTCGAGCTCTCTTGGTTCAGCAAATAAACGAAGAGAAACAAAATTATGTGATGAAGGAAATACGACTGCCAAAGGTAATGAAATCGGAATAATAATAATAATAATAATAATAATAAATGCAGTCTGTACGTGTATGAAAGAGGTTCTGTTCTGTATTGTGTTGATGTTATACAGATCTCATGCATGTATTATAGGCTGAGACTGGGATGAGGAACAGCAGAAGAGAAGCAGTGCTTCTGTCCAGAATGAAGCATGCAAACATTGTGGCATTCAAAGACTCTTTTGAAGGTTTGTCAAGAGTGTTTTATATACTTCACAAGATCAAAGGGTGTAAAAAAAAAAAAAAAAACACACACATGGTCTCTCTCTCTCTCTCTCTCTCTCTCTCTCTCTCTCTCTCTCTCTCTCTCTCTCTCTCTCTCTCTCTCTCTCTCTCTCTCTCTCTCTCTCTCTCTCTCCAGCTGATGGTCATCTGTACATTGTGATGGAGTTCTGCAGTGGTGGAGATCTTCTTCAAAGGATACGGCAACAAAAAGATGTTCTGTTCTCTGAGGATGTGGTATGGCAAATATGATGAAAAGTACCTTTCTCATATTAATTATTTAAAGTAGTCAGGTTTATATATACCCTATATATATATATACCCTATTTTACTGCTATTCATATTTTTTATATTATTTCCATAACAATTAAGCACATACCCCCTCCGCCATTCGCATTACTGCAATGTAAACTGAAGAAGAAACAGCAATATGTTATTTAATTTGTAATGTATTTATACATAATAGTTGTATTTTTACTGCTTTTAAGTTAATTTATTCTTGTATAAAAACAATACAGTATGACATTTTAGTAAAAATGTAATTCCATCGAATTACTAGATGAAAAGTGCAGTAATGAGAATATAATAAGAGCATTGCATATCGAGTAATAAGAATGTCACACATTCAGTATAACGGTAATGGGAGACAAATAAGTCATAAATCTAAAAATGCATTACACCAATGAGAGTTTTGTGGGGAAAAGGTGTCTTGAAAATAATGTCACAATGCATAAAATAAAATAAAAATGTACATTTTATGTAAATATATTTTCTTTATTATTTATCTTGGGCAAAGTGTGACACAGATAACTTGATAGTAGTTTTGTTTTGTTTTGTTTTGTTTTAATGTCATCTCTCGGTTGTAGATCCTGAAGTGGTTTACACAGATGTGTCTAGGCACCAAACACATTCACGACAAGAGAGTACTTCACAGGGACTTAAAATCAAAGGTGCGTGTCACTTTGTGTCTGGTAACATTTTCAAAGTTTTTATTTATTATTTATTTTACAAAACAAATAGAGTACAAAGAAAGGAAGCCTAAAGCGTAATATTTATACTTTTTGTACATTAAGCTTTCAGCCACAACTATTCTGCCCTGCAAAGTCGAAACACAGTACTGTAATTACACCAACCACATCAATATGAGATTCAGGAGGAAATTGTGATCATCAGATAATTTTTTTCCATCATTTTCAATAGAATATTTTGACTAAAACTTTAAAAAATATATGGGGTCAATGATATGACTCTCATTTTTGGTCTGGATCTATTATTTTATTAAAAATACAGTTTACATACAATAACTTGAGATCATCTTCTATGATGAGCATGTTTTTAATTTCTGAATTGAAATTCATTCTTATTTTTTATTTATTTATTAGGGCATAAAGTCAAAAATGTCAGGGTGATACAACTGTCCTGATGTCACAAAAACTTCACTACAATAATTAAATTCTTGAAAAGAAAAACATCTTATCATATTTTTGTTGGGGAAAGTTTCTTTTAAAAGTAATGTGTTACAATTTTGCATTACTCCCTAAAAAGTAACTAATTGCATTACATAGTTACTTTTTATGGAAAGTAATGCGTTACATTATTTTTCCGCTACTTTTTCTCACCTGGGCTGGGCTTGCTTGTTTGCTTTTTAAATTACAATTTTTAAATTAGTTTAATTTAAAAAAAAGTTATATTTTTGGCAAATGTAAAGGCCCTTTCACAACAAAAGTGAACTGAATAAGACTCAGACTGAAGGAAATGCAAATTGACTCCTGAACAGTAGAGGGCGCCGCTCAAGCAATCCTTTCAGCTGTGCTGACATTCTGGATCGCAGAAGAATGAAAGTTCACTGATTTAATCCATTTTGAGGAATACTGAAAGTGTTTTTGTGCAAGTGAGATGAGTAAATGCATGTTCACATTTAGTCTAGAACTACAATAATCATCGTTCACACAACGCCTCTGCACTTACTCACGATTTCTCTCAACCTGGGGACACGAGCGCCGTCAGTCAATACATGAGAAAACAAAGTAACTTGTGTTACTTATTTGAAAAAGTAACTCAGATATTTTGTTGTAAATTTAAAAGTAATTTTAGCTAGTTACTTGAAAAAAGTAATCTGATTACATAACTCGCATTACTGGTAATGTGTTACCCTAACACTTATTATAACTTAGAAAAAAATAAATAAATTATGTCTACACTGCTAATTAATATAAAAAAATAAAATAAAAAAAAACATTTGTCTGCCAAATAATAGTCGTGTGGTGCAGCCAATGGCAAAAACTTCAAGGTTTTGGATAAATAAATCAAAAAGTCTTAACATCGAGACCTGGGACCTGGTTTTAGTTACAGTACTGTGATTGGCTTTTGTAGGCCAGTGTTTTCAGATCAAAATTACAGTCTAAAAAATGGAAGTTGTGATTTAAGTAGAAGAGTCATTAATGGATTAATGATGCATGCCTGAAAGTCAATGAATTTCTTTCCCATTTCCATTGCAGAACATTTTCTTGACAGACAGTGGAACTGTGAAGGTGGGGGATTTTGGTTCGGCTTGTACTCTTAACAGGTATTCAGCCAAATGTGTGTCATTTACAATTCAGTGCAAGAACACAGCCATGTGAGTGACAGGTTTTGATATGCACTGATTTTATATGTATTTCTGCAGTGCAAAAGCATTCGCTCAGACCTATGTGGGTACTCCATATTATGTGTCTCCAGAGATATGGGACAACAAACCTTACAATAATAAAAGGTACAACTTTCCTGATAATAATTCCCACCGGCTTTACATTTGAAACTACATTTGGACTAATATGCGTGTATATTACAGTGACGTCTGGTCTCTTGGCTGTGTCTTGTATGAACTTTGCACCCTCCAACACCCGGTATTTTCCTCTTGACATTCTCAAATTGCATAGTTGCAATGACTTTATGCATCAGACGGTGTATAGAGTTGCACTTCTATAGTGTGTTTTAGATTATTAAGGAACTTACCCTAACATTTCCATGTAATCTTTTAATGTCACCCGTCCCTTCATCAGTTTCAGGCTCGTAGCTGGAAGAGTCTGATTTTGAAGGTGTGTCGAGGGGCGTACGCACCTTTACCCGGTCACTTCCCCTATGAGCTACACTACCTCATCAAACACATGTTCAAGACTAACCCCAGAGACAGACCCTCAGTACACACAATCCTCAGCTCTCACCGCGCGTCCCGACTGCTGCAGAAACACCTGACGCCAGAGGTACGTTTTGAAAACACTTAAATGTTTTATGGAGCGATTCAGGAGGAAATCATGATCAGCAAATCTGATTGTAGATTTCTTAAAGGGTTAGTCCAAAAATGAAAATTCTGTCAGTAATTACTCACCCTCATGTTGTTCCAACCCTGTAAGACTTTCGTTCATCTTCGGAACACAAATTAAGATATTTTTGATGAAATCTGAGAGCTGTCTTCACTCCTTAATAGTCTGCTAGGTAATTGCTTCTGCCGGCCCAGAAAAGTTAGTAAAGACAATGTTAAAATTGTCCAGGTGAGTGGCTCAACCTTAAGTTTATCACCTCTGAGTGAGTTCACGTAGTGTAACAGCGCAGCGCTTCTGGGTTGTACGTCAGAACGTAGGCTCACTATTGGTCGACGCTGGTCATGCGTGTGATGCTGGCCAATAGTGAGCCTACGTTCTGACGTACAACCCAGAAGCGCTGCGCTGTTACACTACGCGAACTCACTCAGAGGCCCACACAGAAGATAATGAATAGTTTAATAAAGTCGTTATTTTTGTTTTGTTTTTGCGCACAAAAAGTATTCTCATCGCTTGATAAACTTTAGGTTGACCCACTGTAGTCACTTGGACTATTTTAACGATGTCTTTTACTTTAATAGTCAGTGTAACAAAATTACAACCAATTTCTGTATGTCTCAATCCAGTCAGCAGCTTATTAAAACAACCAAAAAAAAATGTGCTTGATTTAAATCCAATAATTTATAAACAAAATAAAAACTATAAATCAAGATAGAAGTCAAGTTTTAAAAACTGTTGTGATCATTAAAGTGCAGGGTAAGAATATAAATAGATCCAAGTCAATAGATAAATGAGTGGTAAAAGAATACTGGTGACAAGTATGTGATTTTCAGTGAGATTATATATTCATAATTTTTAAAGTAACACAATTAGTTACTTTTTTAGGGAGTAACACAATATTGTAACGCATTACTTTTAAAAGTAACTTTCCCCAACACCGGTCGCAAAGTAAGTACTTCAGAATAACTACTTACTCAGAGAGAATGCAATTTCGAAAAGTCTCTTAAATAATATCAAATAATTTGACCTTTTACCTTTTGATTAGGTCAGTTCAGGTAAAAGTTGATATGTGTATTTGGTGCAGCTCCCTAAAAACCTGATGATATTTAAGAATAAAAAAAAAAAGAAAGTACTATTTACATTGAAAATATATTTAAACATCTTTGGAAATAATGATTAAAATGTGTACTCAAATTTGCATGTATTGAAGGTGTAAGGAAAAGCTGTTATTACTTTGATGGTTAGACCGCATGACATCAGAACATTTTTTGGAAATGGCTTTTCAAAACTACATTAAACAAATGGATGAACTAGATCTGAGCTTTTTCTTTTCTTTATCACATTAATTAATTATGTTGATGATAATTTACAGCAGCTCTTAATTCCTCTCTTCTTTTTGCTGGGCAGAAAAAGGAACTGGTGGGAGAACGAACACGCCATTGGAGAAAAGAGGAAGGAGAGAAAGTGGCCATGTTTTTAGGCCAGAAGAGTTTATTGACCACATCTACCACTGAAGGTACACTTGCTGCAAGTTAATATTCCTAATTTTAGTTCAAACTTCACCTGTAGTGAATCAACCTAACCGTTTAACTAACTTATTCATTTGTGGTCAGGAACTTTGCAAGTAGGACAGTCCCGTATGGAAAACAACAGCAGTGATGACCCAGCTTCTCGTAAGAGGTGGGCAGTCGGATCGTGTAATACAGTGCTGGGGGTCCTGGGAAATGCTGACATCATTTCCACTGGTAGCATGGACACTGCAGAACGGCCTGACCTCATTTCAGGTACAGCAACACATGGCATTGCAGTGTTTTTTGTTCATATACCATAGTACTTTTTTTTGAAAACCTTGGAGTGCCATGTAAATATCACGGTATATGAATATGGGAGTCATTTAGCAGCATGGTTTTACCGTATGATTCCATCACTGCGCAATGGTACCACCACAATTTCTTTTTGTCTATGTATGGAAAATCAAAGTGAATATGAATTTAATTCCTAAATCTAAATCTAAAAAGCTAAATCTCCATCATTGATAAAATGGCGGTTAGTAGCTCAGGGTAGCGCTTGTACTGTGCGTGTGAATAGTGTCAGTTCTTGTGTCACAGGGGCCGAGAGTGTGGAGACCCAGCAGAGACGAGTGAGGAAACAATGGGACAAAGATCCACCGGAGAGACTCCTGAGCGTTCTGGAGAAAGCACAGCTCTGCTATGGCTTTGAGACGTACACTATACACAGAGACGGTCAGTCTGCTCACATCACATACATCAGGGAACAAGAGTTTATGACATTAATAACAGTGGAGTGAACAGCTGACGAAAGGCCCCGATATACTTTAAGCGATATCGAAGAACGAACTGGTGATTCTGAACAAATTCAGGCCCAAACGAAGTTTATTTTTTGTTCGTTTCGGGAGTTCGAAACAGCTTCCCAAAGCGAACTTTCCGGAAAAGCTACGGCTGGTAAACACCTTTGAACTACCATTGGTCAGTGGTGATGATGTAATAGGTGGGTGTGCCTCTGAGGCTCCGCCTTCTTAGACGTGGAAATCTTCTCCGGTTCATTTCTTCCGTTGAGATCAGACGTCCGCTAGTAAAAACAAAAACCGCAGAGCCGCTTTATAGTACAAAATATAGCTGTAATTCTAATTGAAAGAGACGCTGACACTGTTTGCTTTTAAACTATTAATCGTATAAAGTGACTTTACTTGACTGAAGGACTGGAACTTATATCGGGGCCTTTAGGGAATTACATACAAACAGTCCCTTGACTATTACTTTTTAGAAAGCGTGCGCTACACAAAATCATATCGTGTACACAAATGAAGACCTTATATTGTAAACCTCACTTTAATCTCAATTGAATCTCCCATTAGTTTTGAAATTGGTAATATTTGCACAGAGTTGATGACTAGAAAAAAAAACACTTAATTTTATTTATACTTAAATTTCTGACATAACATTTTATGCTGCATATGACCTCATGACCAAAAGTTTAGGGTAGGTGACGTTTTTTTACCTTTTTGAAATAAGTGTCTTCTGCTCATCATGGCTGCATGATACAGTAAAATACAGTAAAAAAACACAAAATTGTGAAAATAATATAACTATTTAAAATAACTATTTCTATTGTAATTTATTTTAAAATGTAATTTATTCCTGTGATCAAAGCTGAATTTTTAGCATCATTAATTCAGTGTTCAGTGTCACATGATCCTTCAGAAATCACTCTGATATGCTAATTTAATGCTAAAACAAACATTTCTTTCCTCTGAAATTCTTTCAGGATTCTTGGATAAAAAGAAAGCTCAAAAGAACAGCATTTATTTGAAATAGATTTTTTTGTAACATTGTAAAAGTTAAAATGGTAAAATTCTATATCAATTGAAATGTGCTTATTGAATAAAAGTATGAATTTATTTATTTATTAAAAAAAAAAATCTAACTGACCCCAAACCTTTGAGAAAATCAGTGTTTACCCTTTTAAAAAAGCACATTTGTATTGTTTTTCATTTCTGTCTGACATTTTAATTTGCAGCCTACGCAATGGGTTTAATTCCCATTTCACTCCCTGTAGGTGTTTGATATTGTAGATAAATATTATCTTTTATCTTTTGACATATCATGTCATGAAAGACTAAAGTTCATTAAGTTTGCATGCATGCAATGTGGTCAGATATTGTCTACCTACACTGTCTTAGTAAAATCCCAAAATGTTTTTTGTGAGTCAATTTCATAGTGACCTAAATCTGAATCTGATAACATCTACAACAAGGTAGAGTAGAGAAAATTGTATTTTATTTCAATGCATCAGACACAAAATATCAAAGCAAGCAACATTAATTTTAAAGAAAGATACTGTAGCCCAAGCTCACTTTTCAAACAAAATAATGAATAAAAATGAAACTTTTTTGTGAACAGTATGTCTATTTATTGTTCTATTTTCTATTTCTTTTTATATGAATCTAAGTATTTAAAAATAAGCTAGAAATGTACTCTAATGCTGTATTAGTTAACTTTAAAAGTTAAAGTGTAACACATTTTCTCAGCAGGTTCTTTAAGCCCAGAGCCTGGAGACAAAGTGGACGGCCCTGAGGAGACGATCACTGACTTCAGTCGACTGGAGCCGCGCTCAGATGATGAAGACACGTGAGTTTCACCTGTTTTCCCTCTCTCAGTACTGTCTCATATCTCCATTATTTCCTATAAACCTCACATTACTCTCCTGACCGCAGGGATTTTGAAGAGGAGTGTCCGTATGACTGGATAAATGAACTGGAGAAGATGGTGGAGGAACACTAGCAACTCAAGTGTGTTATTGCACATGTAAAAATGTTTTATTTGTATTCGATTTTGAAGATTCTGACATAAAAGACATAAGACTGTCACGAAAACATAACAGTAAGTGATTTCTAATTCCAAGAGCCTGTTGTAGTTTATTCTTAAGACAGAACCGCCTTTCATATATAAAAAAAGACTGTTCTTTCACGTGGGATCAAACGTGTTGAGTGTCGTCATACTGTGCTGTTTTTATGAGCCAACAGGTCAACTCATTTGTAACATGTAACAATGAAGGTGTCCATGGTAACACATTTGTGTTTAATAACAGAAATCAATCAATGTCTCATTCTCAAAAATGCATTTATGATAAGTTAAGCGACTAAATACTAAATAAACAATAAAGAGAAGCATATGAATCTCACCTGTCAAGAGTCAAGAGCAGATATATATGTATATATGTATATGTATGTATGTATATATACATTATATGACACATAGTTAAAACAATCTGAGCACATGAAAATAATGTCATAATTATTTATTATATTTAATTATAAATAAAATAAAATTAACCTGAAAAGGCTCCATTTTATGTAAATTATAATTTCTCTTTTTTCTTTTTTATTTCATTGTGAAGTGACGTTTAGCCTCTTTCTGCTGTCTTTTTTCCCACTGTTTTGATTTTATTTATTTTTTTGATGAATATAAAGTTCAAAAGAACAGCATTTATTAGAATATATTTGTGAAACAAAGTCTTTAATCTCACTTTTTAAAAAAAAGAAAAGAAAAAAAAAACGTACTGAACTTACTGACTCCTATATATAATGTATAAGCATAAAGTAACAACAGCTGTAGAAACACATCTGAATCCACTTACTAATCCTGGCAGTTTTTTAAAATTTGGTCAAGAAGGTTGCAGAGAAAGTGTGTCTCTTTTCATGACCACTAGGTGGAATGCAGAATGTGCAGATGGAAGCTGTTGCAGGTTTTGCTGTTGCAGGGAAATTGATGAGCTTCTAAAGACTTCGTAAATAAGATTAGATTTTCACCATGCGGAAATAACCGCTGCCTACAACTTGAAGAAGATATGTTCCAATGATAAGTTCATCCTCCCCACATCTTGAAAGGAAACCCTGTCATTGACTGACAGAATGCAAAACACGTTCTCACGTTACAGCAGATTTCATAGTATTATTGTGAGGTCACTGATATACTGTCATTCTTAGGTTGAAATTACTTTATGCAGCATACTGCAGCATATTTAGTTTTATGGGGCACATTATTAATATTTAGTTGTTTGTTTTTTCTTATATGATCTGGACCAATGTGGAGCTGGTGTGTGCTGTACTGAACAGTAACTGTACATTATATTATGCCTTTTACAGTAGATACATTTTGCATATATATTATATACAGGGGTCAGTTTTTGTTTATTAATTATTCTTTTATTTAGCAAGGATGCATTAAATTGGTCAAAAGTGAGTGCTAAGACTTTTCACGAATATATTCTAATGAATGCTGTTCTTTTGAACTTTATATTCATCAAAAAAATCTAAAAAGTATCTCGGTTTCCACTAAAAAATTAAACTGTTTTTGACATTAATAATAATTTAAAGTGTTTCTTATTTTGTTTATAGAAAACAAAACAAATATTGTACTTCTATTTTGGTGATAATTCACCTCATTTCTTATTTTGTTTATTGCTTAGTTAGGTGGACCATCCAAGTATGAGTGTTGATATTAGATGAAGAAAGAAATGCTGAAACCTTGCACTTGAAAACAAAAACCTGTTCAAACCTGTGTATAAATCCTGGTTAAATTATTCAAACTAAGGGCTCTCATGAAAGGAATGCTGCCACACTCTTGCCAAGGCTGAGAGGACTCAAAGTCAGTTTGCAGTTTTGCCAGCTCTGCTTGATTTACGAGTGGTCTCGGGCTGACTGTCGAGGCGCTTGGTGTGCAGATAAAAGACCCCAGTTGTGTTCTTAAGGAAATGCTGGGCCAGCGTTGAAGCCTTATCTGGAAGCCACATGGAGTGCCTCAGGGACCAAGTCTAGGCCCTCTAGCCATTTTTAATTTTCCTCGTTTACCTCAAGTTGAAGCTTGATGTCTTATGAGAGACGAAGATAAACATATAAGGATGTGAATGTAAATATGATAGTAACCCATAAACTCATTCTGAAAGACCCCTGTTCCTGTTATTGTGGTTTTAGGCTGCTCTATTTTGGCTTAGATGCTTAATAAAAGGGACAGTTGTTACAACCCCATATGACTTTGTTTGTGGAACTCAAAAGGAGACATTTTCAGTAAATAGGACTGTTCTTTTTCATTCACTTGCAGTACAATGAATGTGGAAGGAGCCCTTCATTTATGATTTCAGATGATGGCCTCCACAGTCCTTGGATGGAATGAATTATATTTAGCGTAATTTAGACATTATTGTAAGTGAGTTACGGTGAAACAGACAGTGTCTAGCCAACCAATGACTCGATTAGAGCTCAGTCAGAGAAGAAGAGATGGTAGATATTGTGCACTTCAAACTGTTCTGAAAACAGCATTGCAAGGTCACCTCTGTGTTATTATCTATTTATATGTTCTATATCTCTACTTTTCAAGCAGAGACTACTGAATTACATTGAAGGAGAGACCTGAGCCTTAAAATATCAAGAATTGGGTTTGGGATCTTTTGACTTTGGCCTTACATCTCAGAGTGGTTACATCATGTCCTTAAGCAAAGAAAAATACAGCACAACGAAGTGTGCGGTGAGGTGGGAGGGTGTGTTAGTTCTGATTAGCAACATTATTAACACAATGGATTGTTCAAAAACAATCCATTGTTCAATCCTTTCAGAACAGTCCAAAATCAATTCATTGAGAACAGTCCAGGAAAAATAATTGTCCATTTTGATTTCACGGTCAATTTTGATATCAACTTTAACAAATTGAACCTTTGTACAGTGAAAAAAAAAAAAAAAAGAAAATCCTCTTTTTTTGTTACATAAAATGTAGCATTATAGTTTCAATGCTGGTTTGTCAGTATGCCGTTCCTCCACTGAACGCTGCCCACCAGCACACACACTAGCCAGTACGCCATTAAGCATTTCCTCTGCAGGATGGAGACGTGAAGTCATGTCTTTCGAAAGAATAACAAACAAATCAGTAAAGAAAAGTTACATTGTTTTAATTGTTAGGCTGCACAATGCTGACACATTGCAGACACACAGTGTGTCTGCTGACCGGTTTTACACTCTCTGATCCTCTGTTGCATTTTGTGCAAATGTTCCCTGCTTTAAATAGTTCGTAGAAACAGAAGCGTGGGGTCTGACCTTGAAGTGAAAAAACGTGTATTGAACTGTTAATAAAGGTGTGAAACCACTCAAGGGCTTTAGAGATGTTTTTTTCTTGTTGCTTGCACGCATCTTTAGTAGCAACAGTTTCTAAAGGATATCCTGTAGCTTCTCTTCAGTTTTCATCAGTTTAATGCATCCTTGCTGAATAAAAGTATCAATTTCTTTAAAAAAACAAACCTTTGAATGGTTCTGTATATGCCTGTTATCTATATCAGCTGTTATTACACATTATACTACTTTATACAACATCTCTTTCTCGTTTGTCTCTGTCAGACTTTATTTTCTGCTCCACACCTCTTTCTTTGTCTCCTTACGGATGGTCACACCACTCTCCCATTTACTGTCTGTCCGTGTCTGGGTCAGACGCCACAGGAAGAGGATGAGTCCAGCAGATGGACACTGACCTACTGATCTCCGCTTTCTACAGACTCCATTAAGCTCTCTATTTATTTGTGTCACGACTTCTGAAATTGCAGACACAAAGCATTTATAAAATAAAATGTCTGGTCAGGTCTTCCTCTGGAAATGTTGAAATTGAACCGGAGTGTACACTGGTGAATTTGGTCTGTTCATAGTGCTGCACAAATCCTCAAAACTTTACAGATGCTTAAATAATGTAAAAAGTAAAAGAAAAATCTAAGCATTTGTGTTTTTCAGCAAGGATTCTGTTGTTGTGTTTGTTGCTTTTGCATTATGATATTATTTTCATGACTTTAACTCTTTCCCTGCCATTTTTATCAACACTTAAATATGGGTTAAGTTTCATAAACAAAAACAACATTTTGAGCAAAAAGCTGAGAAAATCACGTTTTTGTCAAAGACTACATCTGTATCGGATTCACAGCAATGATCAAAACATAGATGGAGTCCATCAACACCCCTAATGCTTGCACAGTCCTGTAGCTCATCCTAGATATAGATATATTACTATCACAGACTGCATTTCCCATCATCCTCCCTGGCACATAAGTCACACACGCCCTCAGTCATTAGCCACGTTTCCATTGCAGATTTGCTATTTTCTAAATGTCGATAAAAAACATTTCCGAAATGATGGCGTTTCCATTAACCGGTGTTATGCGGCTAAAACTCGTTCTCTCATGATAAGTCATTCTAAAAATCATGGCGACAGACATTGGTAGGTTCACATCGTAGCCACTGCACTACCTGTTATTTATAATCGAAGGAGACGTTTCGCATTATACAAGCATTCATGGCAAGGCAAGCCCCCTATACTTGGGAGCGGCTGCATATGCAGTTTTTCTGGGAAGTTATAGTGCGCGATATCACAGAGGACCTGTGGATTCATAATTTCCGGAAGAACAATGCAATCGGGCCTCTTGCAGCACCTGCTGCATCATGCCCAAGGGAGTCAGTTTCTGCAAATAAAGGCATAGCAATAGCTGTTTATAAACTGGCTACCTGTGCAGAGTACAGGGTAGTGGCTGAGACATTTGGGGATAGAAAAACAACTGTCCACTGGTGTGTGTATGGTGTGTGCCAGGCTATATGCACAAAACTTATGAACTCTTCTTCTTCTTCGAGTCCGTTGCAATTTCAGATGTCGTTCTGCCAATATCTGGCGCAGGTCACAGCTGATGGGGTCGGTTCAGCCAGGTCCTGGGGGCTGCACTTGGGGGCGTTTTCACACTCCAATGTGGGACATTGTCTGTATTGCTCCGCAGCTACATGTGTCATCTGTCTGGTGGTTCCATGTTTTCATAAGTACTTTGCACCTCCCCTGTTCCACTCGTAGTCTGTTGAGGGTCTTACAGGTTAGCCGCTGGCGAGACATTCAGTCGGAGTGATTCCTCTCGTCATCCAGTCCTGGGCTTGTGTGTTTAGCTGGCTCCATTCATCTTTCCAAATGTTGGTCCTTGCTATTTCTTAGGTTGTCTGGAGAGGTGGAACTGTCAGCAGGAAACTGGCTCTTTATTTCAGACGGGGTGGGGGTGCTATGTGCCAGCTAGGGCGCAGAGGCACGGGACTGGCGTTGTCTTTATACATCCCGTGATAATCTGGTATGGTGGGACCAGATTTTGGTATGGTGGGAGTGGCTCCAGCTTGAGCACACGTATTCACCTGTGGGGAAGCACAGGGCTAGGGCAGTTGTGCGGAAGGTTGGTGGATCGGCGCCCCATTTTGAGTTTACCAGTCTGTGCAGGATGTTATTGCGAGTGTTGATCTTGGCTTTGGTGTTCTGAAGGTGAGTTTTGAAAGAGAGTGTCGAGTGTGACTCCCAGGTACACGGGGTGAGGGTGGTTGGAGAGTTTGTAGCCATCCCATGAGATGCTCAGTTCTTTTTTCACATCTCAATTTTTAAGATGGAAGCTGCATAGTTGGGTTTTGATGGATTGGGCTTCAGGTGGTAGTAATTGTAGTAGGTTGTCATCTCTTGGAGGGCACTTTCCAGGACAGGCTCGATCTTCTGGAAGTTCTCCTGTTGGGTGGTGATGCAGAGATCACATAGATAAAGCGGAGGCATTGTGAGTGAAGTGGTTGGTCATTAGTGTAGATGTTGAAGAGGAGGGGGGCCAGTATGCTTTCCTTGAGGTAGGCTGTTCTTTTGGGCTTTCCATTTGCTCTTCTAGTCATTTAGTTTGACAAAGAAGCGCCTGTTGTTGAGGAGGCTTTTGATGATTTGGCACAGGTCGAGGTCACCAGTCATGCCAAAAAGTTTCCTAATCATGGTGCGGTGCTGGACAGTATCATAGGCAGCAGTGAGGTCTATGAAAGGTGCTCTGGTGAGGAGTTTGCACTCAAAACCGTCCTCAATGTGTTGGGTGAGGTTCAATAGCTGCCCAGTACAGGAGCAGCCAGGACGGAAACCAGCTTGATCTTTAGTAAGCTTAGAGTATATAAGTGGCATAAGGCGTTAAAGTAATAGCCTCTCATAGAGCTTGTAGGTGATGCAGAGGAGGGAAATTGGTCTGTAGCTCTTTGGGGATGATGGATCCTTTCCAGGTTTGAGAATTGCAACAGTCTTGGCCTTTCTCTATACCGGTGGGATTATTTTCTCTTCCATGCATGAGTTCAGCATTTCTAGGAGCCAGGTCTTTGCTTTAGGTCCCAGGTGAAGTATCATTTCCGCCAGTACATCATCGATTCCTGCTGTTTTCCCAGGTACTGCTGTCCCGAGGTATTCTCCTGTGGGTCGGTTTTGGCTGCAACCGTTTGCCACCAGCTGTGCTGCAACTGAGTTTGCTGTAACTGGTGTGAGCGTGGGCGTTGTGGTATGGTATTGGACATACATTTGGACACCTAAAAACCAGATTGCTTGTCCTGGCCAAAATGTGTGACACAGACCATGATTTCATGCCTACAGTAGCATGCTGCATTTTCCATAATATATGTGAGGGGGGAAAACAGCAGCTACCACCGGCAGCATTACAGGTACATCCAGCTCCTCAACAGCCCCAGGGACACACCCGGGATGAACCTGATGCTCCGGCTCTTTAAATCAGGCAGGTTCTGGTGAATCACCTGCTCAGGCAGTTGCCCACCTGTGTAAAAAACACACTTAAAACACCTGTCTTTACATTTATTTATTTTGTTGCATATTTCTTTTTAATGGATGACCTATAAATTCTGGTAAGAGAGAGAGTGGCCAGGGGAAGAGGTAGATGACTGATGATGGTGGTGGTACCAAGGTGACTGCGGTTGTGAGCTGGGAGGAGGTTGCTGTGGGTGATGGTAGTATGGAGGTTGCCGTTTCTGGTATGTGGGGGGATGTTGTAGAAGGTAAGCGGGTTGCTATCGGGTGAAGGGGTGATGAGCTCCAGCCATAGCCTCAAGTGCACGAGCATGGCGCTCAGCTGCCTCTGTCGCCCTCTCAAAACATTGAACAGCACGATTGAGCACCTCAGTGCTTGTGCTGAGGAAGGCTTGATCCTGCTGCGCCTGCTCCTTAAATATATTCATCTGGAGAGATGATCTCCACCTTCTTGTCTGTCTCCAGCTCTCCTGACCTAAAGGTGTAGATGATTCACTCTCCGTTTCCTCTGGAACATTTGGAGTATCAGGGGGTTCATCATTTGGGTTCATGGGCTTTTAAGGATGTTGCTATTAATTCTAAAGAAACAAGACCATAAAAAGACATCCGAAGATTTTTATGACACAAGTAAAAAAAGATTGTGATTGAGCTAGTGCCAAAGCCCACCAAGCCCATGCCCACCACAGAGCCAGAGTTTGGCGAGTCTGTCCAGGTTTGTGACCCTGCCCCAATTTTTACATCCTGGAGCTCGAGCCTGAACCAGTGTTTGTCCCAGAGCCCGAACTTGCAATCGTCATGAGTATGAACCAGAAACCCGAGCCCACCACTGAGCCAGAGTTTGTTCAGGTGTGTGACTGGCCCCAATCTCTGTCCTGGAGCTCGAGCCTGAAGCAGTGTTCGTCCCGGAGCCTGAACCAATGTTTGTCCTGGAGCTCGAAATTGCACTCGCCATGAGTATGAACCAGAAGCCTGAGCCCACCACAGACCCAGAGCCAGAGTTTGTAGAGTCTGACCAGGTGTGAGCTGGTATTGATGTTCATCTCTGAGGGAGTGCTGGTGAAGTTTGACATCGCCGTTGGTCAAGCCCCGGCTCCAATTCGCCACTGGCCAAGCCCAGTTCAAAGTCGTTGTTGCCCAGCCCCAAGTTTACTTCCTCACAGATGGTCCCGCCCAGCCTCCCACTCCCTCCTTTGCTGCCAAAGACAGCCAGTTCCTCGGCCTTGCTGTCTCTTTTCAGCCCCTCGGCTCGTCCAGTGGCTCTACCGTACTGCTCGGATCCACCTTGGGCTACCCAGCTGCTAGGGCTACCCAGCTCCACTTCTAGCCCTGGGGACTCATGTATAAAACTTTCCGTAGTTTTCATCCTAAAAGTGTGCATACGCACCAAATTTTTCAGATTTATACGCAAGAACCTGCGCAAAATTCCCTTTATAAAACCCAGTCAGTGGAAGATTGTGTGTACATACAACTCCACCCTGTCTCCTCCCTGAATTAACTATATATGGAGCTTACAACGCCTAGTTTTTCTATGCATAAGGTCTGCATAGTCTCCTTCATCTGCTTTTAATTTTCTTACCGTTTCCTACTGTCATTCCTTCTGCACATTTCGCATTACTCACAAAGTTTATACATCAGACCCCTGGACTCCACCACGGCCCTCTGACCCATCAGCTCCTCTAAAGCATAGTGTTTCAAAGAGAGGGTCAAAAATAGGTTAGAAAATAGCCTATTGCTTCCAAATTAGGATGTTTTTTGATGTACGAATCTTGATAACACAAGTGGACCTCAGAGAACAATATTACATTTAAAAAAAAAATGCATTTCATGATTCCTTTAAATTTATGTTGAATTAAGTTTTTATAAATACTGGTTTTGCTGTATTACTGTTTTTACTGTAATACAATTGTAAAAAACAAAACAAATAATACTCTATTAGAGTAATGAGAATTATCTTGAAACTTGCCGCTCTTAAAAAAAAAAAACACTTGAATAAAGGTGTGAACCTGTTCACAGGCATATGAGATTTTTTTTCCCCGCTACAACTGTTGCTTGCTTGCAATGTGTAAAATCAACACGTTCGAAAGGATATCCTGTAGCTTCTCTTCGCTTTTAACTGTTTCCTGAAGTCTTACTCAACAGTAAGATTATCGTGCCCCACATTATATAACTGCATAGGTGAATAAATATTCTGTGCATTAGAGCACTGATTATTAGAAATACACATGAAAAAAACAGTTTTCTGTCACTGCTGAGGGAAATTCACAACTTTTGGTTTTATAGGAATAGTTCTACCAAATTCTGTCACCATACTCGTCGTCATATCATTTCAAATCTATATGACACCTGACACAAAAACTACACATTCTACTAACTCCAACTATAAGTAAATTTGCAACTACATGTCAACTAACTCTCATTAGAGTATTAGGGCCCTATCTTGCACCCAGCGCAATTCACTTTGTACATTGACGCATGTAAGCCTATCACCCGACGCACAGCTGACTTTTTCCTCCCGTTATAATAGCAATCCGCCATGGAACAAACGCGCCTGCTTTTAAAGGGAATGTGAGATGACGCTCTGATTGGTTTATTTCACGTTACGCCCAAACCACACCTATGAGTAATGTAGCTACTTCAGAACAACCCATTTTAGAGATCCGCCCAAAAAGTTACTTGTTTCGCGTTTGATACTTGCGTTTCAGATCGTTAAAATTGGGCTTAGGGTTAGGGTTAGTAGAACAAGTTGACATGTAATTGCAAAGTTACTCATAGTCAGTAGAATGTCTATTGGGGAAGCATAAAGTGTTAGTAGATATTAAAACAGGCTACAAACACTCTAATGAGAGTTAGTTGACAGCTGCATTGCAAAGTTACATGTAGTTAGTAAGAGGACTATCAACAGAACTTTGAAAAATCTTTTTTTACAGTATATATTATGTTATACCTGTTAAAGACTTCTGATTTCTGTTGCATTGCTTCTGTTTTCTTCCTGTGTTTGAGTATGTTTCCGATTATATTTATCAGCTCCTTATTTATCACTGAATATATCTAGCCTTGTGGTTCTCTTCAGTTTGTCGGTTTTGCTAAGGAGTTCTGGTTGCTGTTTATATTATTTGTATACATATGTGCTGGTGCATTTTTTTTTTTTACTGTAGTATTAAGTTACTGTTAGTATTACAGTTTTAATTACAAATACATTAAAAACGTACTTTAAACAATAATTGTATCATGGGTCAGAATGTGAGGTAAGATATATCAAATTATATCTCATGATGCTTAATGAATAATGTTTGCCTGTGTTCATCAGGTTAAGAACACTGGGACCTTCCCATTATAACAAATCACAGTAGCAGCATAAGTCACAGATCCTTTGTAACTATTTATATTGCTCTGACATTGTTATTGTCTCGCTCTATTGTCTTTGAGTACCGTTTCTGGACCGGATGGTTCAAGTGAAAATGGCGCGGTGGGATTGGCGTTTGCATGCCAGTGTAATGCATCCTGTGTTCGCTACCCAAAGGTCGTGTGCGGGTAAAAATGGAAAGATGTTAGAGGTACAGGAGGGTGTGTTTTTACCATTGTTCTCCATCTTGTGTCTGAAACGTCTGTCCACTGCTGCGAAAAGAAATTAAACGTTCCATCTGTCTTTCAGTCTTCCTTCCTTTCCAGCCCAGAATAGACTAGTGTGGCCTTAGAAAAACCCTCTCAAGTGCTGTCAAACCAAGACCATAGCGCCAGGTCATGTTTACTTTAGGGCTTACATCATCGTTAATTTAATGCATTCAGTTCATTGTTTTATAAAAGTTAGAAAGACAGTTTTTTACAATGTAAAAAAAAATTGGTATTTATATAGTAAATTGTCAATTTATTTTAAATTGAAAATTGGTGCCTTAAATATAAAAAAATATAAAATAAATATGATCTTTTATATACAATGTCTTATAATTGAACAATTATGTTCAATGTCATTCAAAATGTGAAATGTCCAATTGAAGCATTGCATTTAATTATTCATAGCCTATTAAATTAAATTATCGGTCAAAAATGTTCATTGACAGAATATAACACCATGGATTTATAATGTACACGGTGTAGTTTTTTAAGCATTTTTTTAGCTAAAATCAATGTCTTTATTCATAAATATGTCACTGGTGTAAAATTACCTCTGCCGATGATCTGACTTATCCTCGTTAGCGAATAATTTCATATCTTTATTTACATTGGACGGGTAAGTCCAAGGAGGCTTCCATGTCATTACGCCATTTTGAAAAACTATAATAGCACAGAGGGACAAAAAGCACTAGCCTACCTCAACGCGTTTGCACAACGCGTTTTCGTTCAGAGCCAGCGTCACGTGACTGAAACCAGGAGATCAGTGAGAGGCGCTTGTCACTGCCCCGGCAAATTTGAAAGGCTGCACTGCACGGTACTTCATAACGCAGGATCATACTTATGCCGAGTCACAGGAGAAGGAATCCTTGTCGCCAAAAAAGCAAAAAAAATTCATTTAAAAGGAAACGTGACCGGCGAATTTAAAAAAAACAAGGGTAAATATTGGCATAGCTTTTCCCAGGTGGAAAGAGCTAATGAAGGAGAAAGACTTTGAAATGGACGCTGAAGTTCCCTGCGTTCTTCTCGACAGGTAAGTCAATGTTACGGTGTAAATTACAAGCTTTTTTTCATTGCTTGGTTGTGCAATTCATTATATAGGCAGCATAACAGTAGAACATGCATAGTTAAACTCGATGAAGTGCTATTGGAAGACATGTTGTCATAGCTTTTTGGTACATAACGGCTACCGTAGTTGCAACACGCATTTAAAAAAGTGAGGCGTTAGAGAGCACTATTTGTTTGAATGGAAAATACAATTTCACTGCTAGATGGGTGAAATTCTTACACAGTGTACCTTTAAATTGCATGAAAGTGGGATTTCCTCAGCCCTGTCATGCTCAATTTCCCAGGTGAGTAACAAATCTGGGACAAATTATGATATGTCGTAATGTTCTCCAGTTCTTGCCTGAACTGTCAGAACTAAGAAATGTGAAACTGATGTGTTTCCTGAAATGTATTTCTGTCTATTCTGGAGAACATGAAGTGTTCAGATGTTAAAGATGGAGTTGTGTATGAGGGCAGAGCGAACACCTCCTCCACCTCCTTTGACATTTCCCTCCGGTCTTACTGGCACGTCTTTCACATTCCTTTTACCTGGAAATTAAAGAGTTTTTGCAAATACTGATAAAGAGTCTTTCCCACATTCCTGTTGCTGTTCACATTGATTTATTATAGTTATATGATTTTGAAAGGCATGCATACAGTGTTTGTAGTTCATAATATGTACAGTATAATTATTCACTATAGCATATACACTATAGATGTGTCAACTAAGTGCGTTCTCATGCATTTGGGTGCTAATTAAGTAATTTTGTTATTCTAGGTATTATAATTGGCAATGAACGTGAAGGTATGGAAGCTCTTTTCTACCACAGAATAAAAAAATATAATTACAAGCTAATTGCAACTTTTTATCTCACAATTATGACTTTTTTTCTAACATTTTTAAGTTTATATCTCACAATTTGGACTTTATAAATTAGAATTGCCAGTTTATATCTCACAATTGAGAAACAAACCCAGACAGCAACATAGTGTCGGGCCCAGATCCGGCCCACATTTGGTACACTTGGATTCTACACAGCCCAGATGTGGGCCGGATCTGGGCCGACACTATGTTGCTGTCTGGGAAATCAGAATTGTGAGTCACAATTACCAGTTAATACCTAGGAAATCAAAATCAACTGCGGTTGGTAGATCCTTTTTCTTAATTAGCACCCAAATATGGGAGAACGTGCTTTACACACACAGCTCACTGCACGTAAACCCTGAACTCAGAGAGAGAGGGAAGACACAGTTGCACTGATTCACTCATGCTGTTTGTAAAATTACAGTCTGACAGCAAGATTTTAAATTATGAATTCGATCTGTTCATCTGGATGAATTGGTTTACTCATTCAACCTCCATGCTAATAATTGTTTGCAGGAATTTAGCACATTATTAAGCATGGAACTTTTGGGAATGAGTAAAATATGTGCAATACCCACAATCCTGTGCTAAAATTCAGGACCAAAGTAGACAATATATGCATTAATATGTTCAGATTTATAACTAAATATATTCAGATTTAAATGTATATATTCAGAGTTTTAACTATATTATAACAAAACATATATAACAGTTCAACATATTGTTGTGTACACAGGGCATTGTTCCTGCAATAAATATGCTGTCCTCCTATGCAGTCTTCCTTTCAGTTGTGCTTGCTCATGGTCTCCATTGTTAAAAGTGACCCACCTCTACGGTCTTGCACAAATCAGCACATTTGAATCACACATTTTAAATAGCCATTGAATACATCTCCCTTGTACACACACACACACACACACACACACACACACACACACACACACACACACACACATAAACTTGGGGCCAGCTAGGCCTATTATAAGACACACTGATCATATCATAGAGTGTCGTTGAGAACAGTAGAGCTGGACAGTTATGACAAGACACTAGTCACTTCAGCTGAACCTGCTTCCACTTGTCTCTCCCTCTCTCTGTGTGTGTGTGTGTGTGTGTGTGTGTGTGTGTGTGTGTGTGTGTGTGTGTGTGTGTGTGTGTGTGTGTGTGTGTGTGTGTGTGTGTGTGTGTGTGTGTGTGTGTGTGCACGTGCAAGGTTGCAAACTCTCAAGCATTCAGCATGAGACTTACGTGATTAACACTGTTCTCTAGTTGCAGCAAGAAATACACATGAATGAACATCAGATGGTATGTTGAAAGATAGAGTACAACTTTCTGAAATGTGTAATTTCTCATGTAATCGCTCAGTGTTTCAACCTTGAACAGACGTCAAAACAACTTAGTAATGTAACGTTACATTTACCTCAGAAAGCCATTCAATGACAATAGCATATAGCTTGAAAAATGAACTCTAGAGAGGAGAGCTAAATGTATGCACTATATTACATATTCATTCCATTTTTAACTATCACACCTGTCTATAATGAGTTCATCACCATACCTATTTAAGTTCCTCCTCAGTTATCAGTCTTTGTCCATATTGATTGTGAGTTACACGCCGTTTCGTTTGTGTTTGCACCCTTCTGGATTATCATTGTGCTGTGTTTAATAAACCTAATTGTTCACTGGAACTATCTTCACCTTCCTTGGACTAAGTATTACACATGTCTTGTACCTGATATTTATCCAAATGAATATATACTGAATCCAGATCAGAATCAAATCACAAGCTTATGAATCAACCCCCTCCCTAATAATTCTCACTCCAAGCTGAACTCAAAAGTTGGCAGCACATGTGTGTGTGTGTGTGTGTTATCCAGTAGCTTATCATTTCCCCTCTGCTCCGGATGAACTGAATCATCACACAGTCACGACATCAGGCACACTCACACTTTCACAACTGATTTGAGAGTGCTTAGAAACCAATGTTTTGGTAACATTGAGTATGTGTTGCACGTGTCACAGTAACAGTTATAATGCAAAACACATTGTTAGCAACAAAAAAAAGGTAGTAGTTGTAATCCTTATCTAGCAACTTATTCGATTTCAGATTTCATGTCTGAGGTTTAAAGGGTGACTATGTGTAATCTGTGTGGTAGAACAAGACGTGAAAGTAATGTTAACCGCATACCTTGTTCTACTCATTACAACTGAAAACCACTAGTGTAAAAACACATTAGGGTTTCAGACTTATGGTGAACTAGCCTTCCGGAGTGGTCTACAAATTGATGCCATGGAACAGCTCAAAAGATTAACTGTGACCGTACATTTGTGCTTTCTTTTTTTTTCTTTTTTTTCTTGCTTGCGAGCCTGTTTTAACTTTTTATTATCAAGTACTGGTACGTGTCTTCAGAATTGTTGCATGTTAAAACAGGTCTGTTTTTTTTTTTATTTTTTACATAAACAGAAGACTTTTTGTGCTGCTTTTCACATCTAACATGAAGTTAAACGATGCTCGATGGTGTTTTATGCCCCCAATGGCTCCTTAGAGGCAGCTAACCCTACCCTCAACCTTAAACCTACCCATCCCCTCGCTGCCTGGAAGGCGACGTTGGGGGCATAAAACACCAAAGACCTTAAACGATTTGCATATTTAATTTTAAATCATTTGTGTTTCAGTTTGATTTGCTCTTCATTACTGTTTTCTTGGCTGTGGAAACTTTCCTCTCCTGCTGATCATATCAGAAACCAGACTGTGAAACCGTTAAAAGAGCCACTTCCTCTTCTGTTTCCATTGACGAACAGGAATCAATGAAAAGTTTTTATTCTGTAAATATTCATGACTTTATTGCTACTTCACAGTTGTTGGTTTGTTGTCCGTTCCTTTTCTTTTGCAATCCCTATGACTGTCTTGACACACACACATGCAAAACTGTTGTTATGTCTAATAATATTCCTAGACAAATAACATTTAATTAACGAGGTACGTAACAATTAGCTCACCCTCATCAGGGCTCCAAACTGCGACTAAAATGGTCGCATTTGCGACCAAAAATATTTATTTGCGAGTGAAATTTCTGCCAAGGTCGCCATTGGCGACAATACAAATTTACTCCCTTTGATTGTAAAATTTGCATCCTACGTGCATGTTTTATAACCAGTAGCCTATCGTAGGGGTGTGCGATATGACGATTTTTCATCATGGACGATTAAAATGTCTCCACGATCTGCTTTTGAAGAAATATCGTAGAATCCTGCACTCTAGTTGCTGTTCTGGCGCCTCTGTCCCGGTCAAAACATACTGAACAACGCGACGTATATTCACATGTTAACGCAGCGGAACGGGACACTGCAGTTCACAAAAGTTAATAATTTGCATGTGCTTTAATGCCTTGTCGGTTAAACATTTAATTTGCGTGCTGATGCGCTGTTCTAACATGTGCCTTTCTCAGCGCGTACATGTGAAGCTCACATGCACTAAAAGCCTGTCTACCAGCGCCTGGATACTGGACTAAGTTATATTTTGAGTCTTATTGTGCTAATACTGTTAAATACACACAAGGTTTACATAAACAAAGTCGGTTATGTCT
This sequence comes from Vimba vimba, assembly GCA_022828995.1. Lineage (NCBI taxonomy): Eukaryota > Metazoa > Chordata > Actinopteri > Cypriniformes > Leuciscidae > Vimba > Vimba vimba. The sequence continues at coordinate 12,300,969 of CM040826.1, forward strand.
AAAGTGAAAGCAAACTTGAGAAAATTGAGAGAAAATCGGCTTGTCAAATGCGTGTACATTAGACGTGTCGCGCGCAGCTCTTAAGAGACAGTAGCAATTGTAAACACGCTGCCGCTTGTCCTTAAAGGGATAGTTCACCCAAAAATAAAAATTATCTAATTTACGCACTCTAATGTTGTTCCAAAACTGTATTAATTTCCTTCTAATATTTTCTAATATTTTCTAATATTAATAATTTGAAGAATGTGGGTAACCAAACAGTAGCTGGTCCCCATTGACTTCACTGGGGTACATCAACTGTTTGGTTACCCACATTCGTCCAAATAACTTTTATTTTCAACAGAAGAAAAACAAGTTTAAAACAACTTGAGAGAGTAAATTATGACAATTTGAATTTTTAGGAGAACTATCCTTTTAATGTTAATGAAACAACAAAATGCAAAAAGAAAATTACTCACTGCTCTTGACTGATAACTTTAATAGTAGCTTTAATAAGTATCAATTTATTATTTATACAGTGAAGTCTATGTTTTGTTTTATTTTCATATTTGTTAATTTAATTACTTTCTTCAATGCTACTGTTAAATAAACCTACTGTAGCTGAAAACATAAAGCACTGTTTATTTCATTTGTATATTAAGTTGTGTATGTGTAATGTTTATCTTTGATCTTAATATTTAATAACAAAGAAAATAATGACTACATTTTTATCTTCGCCCCTTTCTGCCATTCTTTTTTATTTTACATTTTGTTACCTAAGGCTTTGTTTTTAAAATATGGACATTAGTTTGGCTGTAATGCTCAGTCACAAAATAGTAAAACCAACATAAAAAGAATTGTGATAAAATCGTGAATTGTGATTTTCCTGAAAAAAATCGTGATATGATATTTTTGCCATATCGCCCACCCCAAGCCTATCGCTTCATTTGTTTTGTTAACGTCATGAAATTAGATGCTTTGCGTGAACGTTTCACTGAGTGAAAGCGCCAAAATATGAACTTATGAAATAGTTCATAAGTCGGAAGTGACATTCAGTTACCAAATAAGCTCCAGTTCCCAGAACATTCACAAGATGAAAATGCTGAAACTGTAAGAAGAGGAGAGACATGCACACAACAGGGTGACTAAAATGTAAGTGCATTGTTATGTGGCTCTTAAAAAAATTATTTGGCGCCTGTTTTTTTCCCCTATAGGAGCCATTGGCTCCTTGATAGATTTTTTTGTTTGGAGCCCTGCTCATATCACCTGTGCGAATGTATAAAGTGAGTTTTTAAGAATATTCTTACTAAATACTCTTTTCTTCATGATGTAAACGAATGAGGGTTGAGATCCAAAAAAAAGACAAAAAATTATCATCATATCTTAATGAGTCAGCTTGAGCACACGATCAGTCGATTCATGACCAAATAATTTTGACAGGTTTTGTGAACTAAATGAATTTATTCAGAGAAAATATGAAAATGATAAATTCTTGAATCTATATCTCTCTTATGAATTCACTAAGAACAAACTGTAAATCCTAATAAGTTAGCAGAACTCTAAAAATGTATATGACTGATTGTACCTTACATTTTTTAAAGGGATAGTTCACCCAAAAATTCTGTCATTAATTACTCACTCTCATGTCATTCCAAACGTGTGAGACTTTCATTCATCTTTGGAACATGAAATTAATTTTTTTTTTAATCAAATCTGAGAGGTTTCTGTCACTCCATTGGCAGCTACTGAACTATCACTTTCAAGCCAAAGAAAGGAACTAAAGACATCATTAAAGTACTCCGTGTGACTCTAATGGTTTAACCTCAACTTTATGAAGTGACGCAAGTGCTTTGTCTGCAGAATTTACCACTTTATTTACAAAATATTAATCTCCAACGCAAGATCATGATGTGGTGTACAGCAACTCTTTTTGTAATATACTGGCATTTCTTTTTATAATCTTTTTTTCATTGATTTATATATTTAGATAAAATTTGCTCCATTTAATATTCTTCATCTGCCCGTTTGCCTAATACACATTTTACTATCCACCAGAAATATTTCTAACACCTTTTGTTGGTTTATTTTAGTCTCATTTATTTATGTGTAACATAACTTTATATTCTTGACGTGGAGTATATCCAAATCCTGGCTTACAATATAAGCATTAATATTTAATTGTATAGTATAGTTTGTTTCCTTGCTGTATATGGTTGCCCATAAGAGCCTTGGCCAATGTTTTGTTTTAATCATGCAGTTTATGTCATACAGTGTGTCAATAATCTTACGACTCCCCTGAGGGACTGAAGAAATTCCTCACAAAGACGGTTAACATAAGTAAAAATGGACTTTGACTGGCCAACAACACCGTCATTGATGTTAAAGTGAGATGATCCATACCCTAAAGCTATTCTGCCAAACCGGAGACACGTCATGTGCCTCACCTTGACTGACCCGCCCGGACCTGCCCTTACGTCAATCATTAATGTTCACAAAACATAAAGCAACCCTCTGGGAAAACCCTAGAGCTCATGCCATGTCTCATAAACCAGAGGTGTAAAGAGTACCTGATAATCATGAGTAAAAGTAAAGTACAGATACCTTACAGCCAAAATGACTCAATTACAAGTTACAAGTCACCGATTCCAATGCAAAGTGAGTAAAAGTCTTAGGGTACGTTTACACGACAACGATATGCTTAAAACTGAGAAGTTTTTCCTTTGAGTTTTCCATGTACAGACGACACCATTGTCAAAACGATCCCCATTTGCTAAAATGAATAAAAACGCTGTGTTCTGCTGCCAGGCCATTAGATGGCGATGAAACACTATACACTGAACACGTAATATGCATGTGCATGACGTCATGGTCTTCAGAGATTCATGTTTTTGTTGTTTACACAGAGACCGTTTTCAAAAACCTGCACTTTGAAACCCGTTTTCAAAGGTTTGCGGTTTCAGGCACCCAAAACACCAAGGAACGGGCAAGACGCGTAAAAAGTTTTACGTTTTTCGTTGAAAAACGTTTTTAGTTGACGGCATTGTGTAAACAGCCCCTTATTTGATTTTAACAGTACTTAAGTATTTTATTGGTACTAAATGTAGGCTCAGAGATTCACAAATCCTCAACACCTGAGAGACATGCCAGTGAAAAATGAAACACCTCAAAATTGCGATAAATCGAGGTCGACACAACAGCCGCTCAGAAAGGGCATAAGTAAAACGATATCCTGCAAAAAGTTCTCTTTAATATAACGAATAATCAAAATAATGTTACGTAACATGAAATAGTCAAAGCCTATTTGCACTAGACGTCTTGACATCACCGGTTGCAATCACGTCCTCCTCTTATAAATCAAACACCTGCGATTCAGCAACTACCTGCTAATTCACTCGCATTCATGTAAAGTAGCCTTGTTGACAAGTTTGGGTACATAAGAGCAAAACACTCAAGATGTAGTGCCTTCAATGCCCTGTAGATGGCGATATTGCTTCTATTGTAGCAGAAATAAACCGATTCAGAAAAAGTTAGGTGCGATGCAAAATGTAATGAGTAATTGCATTACTCATAAAGACTACATATACTTTCAAAAATGTAGTCAATGAGAGTTAACATTGCTAATATCTTTGATATTCAGTCAAACTACACAGTAGCCCAAAAGATACTTAAGTACAGTGACATTCACTCTAATACTTTACACCACTGCCATAAACCTGGAAATGTCCCACAGCATTGCTAATCAGACCATCCGACATGCGATAAGCGGTGTAGTTATTACAACCCAGCGATATCCTATTTATGTAGTTGATATATGTTACGTAAACAAAGTGCAAGAAGGTATGAATATCAGTGTGGAAATACAGGAAGTTGCTGATGTTATTTTAAAGTGGGAATTTCTGTGAAAGTATAGGGTGAGGGTTTATAGGAAAAATTTCAGTTAGAGATTGAGTAACGTCAGTTCACACCTTGTCTGAAGCTCCTCACAGACGTGTAGGAACAGGACTGGGCTCAAACCACAACGCTTCTCGTTTTCCACAGATTTCTCACAGCTGAAATAACGAGAGCAGTTGTGAGTTCTGAGGAAAAACTGTCCGGATTAGATGTTGTCAGACTTCCTGTAGATGAAGCCTATTGATAATTTCAATATAAGTGATTTCATGTTGTGTTTTTGAAGCATGGGTGGCATTTTACAGTCATGTATAATCTTATCAGCGAGAACTAATCCACTAAAAATGATTTCACTTTTATCTGATATTTTTACATATTTGGGTCAAAATGCACTTTTAAATTCAACTAATTGCATTTTATATAATTTTAAACTACATTACATTTTAATGTAATTGTAAATAACATGCAATTAAGTGTCCGAAAACATTACAGTCAGTTCACACATAAGTTTATTCTTTAAAAAATTAATGGTATGCGAAAGTGTTCTTTTTCACAAGGGTAACTATAGGCCGAAAAAATATGGTGACATGATATGCATCTGAAAGGTGGTCAACAAAATTGATAATGCCTCAACACCCAACCAATAAGAATCAAGCTTTCAATAATGTTGCGACATACAGCCCTTTCACAGTACTTAACAAACTTATTAACAATGTACAAAATGTGTGAGTTTTCTTTCAGTTTCAGTCATGCTTTGTGCATTGTCATGACCTCAGCACTGACTCACAATGAGCACATGCTCTGTCTCTGGTCGAGATTCCACACTTAAGTGGCCTTGTGACAACAATGAAGCATTTTAAACAGTGTGGCTTGTAAAAATGTGGCTAGCGTTAACAGTTCCACAATTTTCACATGACAAAAAATTACGTTTCAACTTATACTGATGGTCGGGGTTTCCCAAACTGGAGTCTGCAAACCCCTGGAGGTTTGTGAGTTGATAAAAAGCTAATAATTAAATCTTAAAAAATGTCAAATTAATCATTTTAGATAATTAAATCATTTTAATCATTTTAAATAATAAATCATTTTAAAATAAAACACTTACTTAAAGACAATTTACTGAAAAAATAAATATTTTATTTGTTTACTTGCATGTCATGTGACCCTTAACCAACATAAAAAAAATCTGGAGTAGTTCAAGTCAGTGTTATTTTAGTGTCACTGATATGCTATTGGAGTTTTTCATTAATATTTTTAATTCGATTTTATTATTATATATTTCAGTTTTTTGTTTTTTTAAAGGGGACCTATTATTCCTTTTTTAATTTAATTATTATTTATTTTTTTTACAAGTAAAATAAGTCTTAGATATCCCCAGAACGTGTCTGTGAAGTTTGTGACAGAAATATTTTATGTAATGGCCTCAGAAGTGGTCAGAAGGGTATTTTCAACATGAAATGTACAAAAAAATGCAGACTAAGGTTGCTCAGGTCAAAGACCACGTAGACTTACCCAAAAAGTGCTTAACACAGTAGAACTAACAGTCATATGATTATCTTAGATCATTACAAACCAATAACCAGAACGAATCACAGTGAAGAAGACTTGAGTGACATTGATTTTTACTCAACTGTATGATTTAAATATACATGTATCTTTTTGTTCAGTAAGACTCACTTGGTTGTTGTAACCAGCCGTGAATAAAACTTAATTTCTGCAAAGAGCAGCTTGGGAGTCGTGTCAGATATAGCCTATGCTGCGCAGATAAGAATTAAAAGTACTAAAGATTCTACACTCAAAAGACAACAAAAGAAACAGCTCAAGTGTGATTGAGGTAGTGATAGTTGCTTCTTGATGGGACGCCGTTGCCATACTTCAGGGAAGAATTGTATTGTATTGTAAGTATTCAGGGAATTACCTTGAAATGTGTTCTGATACAGACTCTACCCTGATACCCACCCATGATTACCTGCTTCAAGGATTCCTTACCCGAACTCCGTCATCCGTCATCAGCCTGCCGCATCCTCTCTGACCATCTACAATCAACATACCAAGATTAACATTCAGCTAAGTTCATCATTAAACTCTGATTCTCTGCCAAATACTCACCAGTCTCCATTGCTGTCCCGCTCCATGCCTCTGCTCAATAAAGACCCTGTTTATATCACTGACCTGTCTGCTTCCCTCTGTTCCGTGACAAGTATTTTATTTTATTATATTAACAACTGGAAGTTGTTTGAATTGTCCGTGGTGAAGTCGGATTTAGTAGGTTGTATTCGTATTGAGAATTTCCATGACAAGTTTCAGCTCAAAATACCATACAGATAATGTATTATACCATGTTGTATATGCCCTCTTTTGGGTGGAAGCAAAAACTCATAGTTTTCGTGTGTGTCTCTTTAAATGCAAATGAGCTGCAGCTCCCCACCCCCTATCCAGAAGGGGGCGGAGCCTTTACAGCTAATGCTTTGGATCAGAGTGTTGCCAAGTCCACTTTTCTTTTTTCTTTTTTTTGCGGAATTGACTGTTCACAAAGACCCGCCACCTTTAGTTACTGTCAAGGGGATAATGTTTCAGAAAAAACTGAAGCTTCCCCGGGCGCCGCCATTGATTAGCAGACCATCACCTGCTGTTAGCATTCCATTGACTCCCATTCATTTTGGCGTCACTTTGACAGCGAATAACTTTACATCTGAGGCGTTTAAAGACTCCATTTGTCCATTATTTATTTCTAAAGAAACACGAAAATGTATAAAAGGCTCCATTACCTTGTATCTTATGTTATGGCCTCGTAGAAGCAGTTTTTGTAAAAATGGGCTAACGATTGCGTCATAACCACGCGACTCTCTGTCACACAGTAGAGAGATTAACGTATAGACAGGAGGAGAAGCTCGTGGGCAATCGGGGGGACGTGGAGGCAAAATGACAAAATAATTCATCAGAATACTTAGCAAAAGTTTCTCCTGCTTCTAGCTTATGGACACCTCCTACTCACACTCTCCGTTTCGGCAAGTTTCGAAAGGGAATGATTCAGATTTCTCTTGGCACAGCTACTAGAAGACAGACGGGTTGCTCACGTCACATCTACGTCGTCAAGCTCAGTTTGAGTCTGCGCAGTACGCTCCGCCATCAGGAAGTGAGAGCTTCTAATTGACTTCACTTTTCTCTGTTGAATCCAATGGGGTTGCTGTGTCCATTTCTTTTACTGTCTATGGTTACTGTTCTGTTGCTATGTCCGACAAGTCATGCCGCTGCATGTTCTCACACAGTGAAAAATACATCGCGGAGCAGAGAGGACACTGATAACGTGCTGACAGACAGGACAGACCAGGGGCCCGTTCTTCGTACGTTGCTTAAAACATCCGAGATCAAATGAGACATCCAAGATGATATAATTGTGCTAATCATGATCTGGCTAACTCGGTTCTTCGAACACACTTGCCGGATATGATTAGTATAGCTGGATTGAGTCATCTGAGATAATTGCGCGTTCATGCGCTGGTTAAAAGGGGATATGTATCGATAGTAGAAACATTGATCAGCAACGCTGCTATTGGCTGCTCAGCGTGGGCGTGGCCAAAGAGTGCGCACAGTTTTTCTCCTCAGCAGAGCAAGAACTAATAGTCGAAGTTTATTCGGAATTTTAATGTTTAATTAAAACGCCAGGGAACACCTCAAAGTCTGCAAAAGCCAGGAGAGAGGGCTGGCAAAAAGTAGCAGACAATTTAAATCCGTTAGAAGTGGCCATGTTAGATGTTTGTATCACTTATTAGCCAACATTTTTGTATTTTAATAATTGCATAATTACTTTGTTCATTGTAATGTCAGAGTCACCACACTAGAACATGGGAACAAATAAAAGTGAAGTACAAAAATATTCTACATAATGGTATTTTTTTGTTATATAGTCTCTTTTATAAAAGGCACTGTTAAATAAATGGTTGTCTGATTATAAAAGCAACCAAGAAAAAGGCTGAGAAAAGAAAAGAAAAGATCTTAGTAGCCTACACTGTAAAATAATTTTTGCTGCATTAAATTAAGGCTGTATAGTCATTTCAACTGTTAAATCTTGAGTGATGAATTGCTTTGACTTGTGAAAGTGAAAACTGATAAACTTATGTTAATGTAAAAATATTAACACTTGTATCTGTTCCCATGAAAGTGGTGGCTGAAATATGTGCAGTAAGTGGACATTTTCTAACTTTCCAAAAATAAAGAAAGTATAAGACTTTGTAATGTCCATTTGTTTCCATTGCACTGGACAGTGAATAAACCCTCTCACATAACTGTCATATGGAGGAACTAGCCTACCTGCAAGTGCATAAATAATTTTACTTAATTTATACTTGTATGCTTTATGGCTGCAATATAAGTTGCAGGATTCCACATCTACAGAAAGGCCTACAGAAGAGTCTGCACAGACAGAGGAGACACAGGCCTACAGGTGGCCAGTGTATAGCCAACTTTTCCTTTTTATTTGTTGCATGAGGCATGTGTCTAATATCTCTTGTTGCAGGCACTTGACCACTGGCTTTTCTTTACAAAGAACAACTGAAATAAAACTCAAGGAACTAAGCATATTTGTATTTTATTAAACATTTAATGAAAAGTGTGTTTTTTTGGCAATGTTGTGTAATATGGCACATGCAACAATGTCACAGGCCCTGTCAGGTGTGCAACCCTCAAGAGTTTTAAGACACTGACATCTTCCCTTTAGTTAGCCAAAGTTAGTTTCATTGTGTGCCCTTGTCCTGGCTAGAGCTGCATTGCAACTGGTTTGGGTTAGGGAATGGGGTCATAAAACACCTGTCTGCAGGAACATGTCATAATCACCTATGAAAAAATGCAGTTCTGTTAGGATCAGCATAAGTGTGTGTAATACAGTGAGCTTGATATTTAATTGTGGAACTTTCCTTACCACTTTCAAATAATGTGCATAAATGTGAATCTCTGAAAATTCTTAAGTCATGCACAGATCCTGGCCATTTTGCTTTTACATTTGTGATATGGAAGATTTTAGTCAATTGCCTTTTTTTTTTTTTTTTTTTTTTTTTTTGATATAATAGGCCTATTACTAATCTGGAATATTAAGAATCACAGTAGTAACTGAGCTGCACATTTACATTGTGAACCCTCTTTCTGTTCACATAATCCCCTTCATTGAGGCCTTGATGGCAGTCTATAGCCTATAGTCTACCAATCACGTTAGTGAAGCCTGAGTGACATATAGTGTAATCTGCATGGTCATGATTGCATGATCTTCATAAAAAATTATGATAGCCTAAAAAAAAGAAAAAAAAAAAGAAAAAACGCTTTAAAAAAAATGCTTTACAACATTGGGTCTTACGTGGCTTGGAAATGGCAAAAAACAACAACAACCTAAAACTGTTTTTTAAACCTAAAAGCGCCAGGTAAATTCCGAATGACACGACAGACAGCACTTTTCATCAAGTTCTCCGCATCTCCAATAGTGTAAAGGAAAGAGCCACTCGCAAATAATCTTAGGGCAATGCAAACAGTTTGTGCTGTAGCCTAGTTAAAGCCCGACTCCGACAAGTCGAAAATAAATGTGCGTTTCCAACAAATTAATAATGTAAACGACAATCTGACGAGTCACGAGAAAAAAATATATATCTCAGAAAGTGCACTATCGCGCTGCGCTGGACTTCCCGTATCAGCTCCGCTTATAAAGCCGCGATCTAATCCTGTTTACATGAAATAAGCCTGCTCCCGAGCAGGTTTAAGATTGCGCACCTGTTGCTATGACAGCAAGTCCAGGATGAGCGTCGAAGAACCAAACAATCCAAGATCATGCCAAATCCCCAACAATCAAATCCAGCTAACTGAGTTAGCGACGTACGAAGAACGGGCCCCAGGTTACTTTTGATATGAAACAAAGTCTTTGGTCATTTTTCAAACTCCCAGCAAAGGGTCAATTGGTCTATTTTAAAATTGATGAACTGATTAACTAAACATGGAACAGATGGATGTAATCAATCAATTAACTATATGAAAACAAATGAAAACATGAGAATATGGGGAAATGTCCATGACCGCTTCATCCAACGGTTCTGTGTATCACTACACAACTCCCTTAGGCCCCATCCACACTACTGCGTTTTCGTTTAGAAACGGAGACTTTTTGCTACGTTTTGCACCTCCCGTCCAGACTAAAACAGCAAAAACGAAGACCTAAAACGGAGAAGTTTAGAAACGCTGCCGACCCCGTTTTGCAACCACTCTTAGCAACGTAAACATATGTTTGTTCTCATTGCTATTGTTCACTGAAGCTTACTGTATACTGTATAGAGATCGAGTGAGTGAGTGTATTACCTGCATTCAGATTTAGCATTTTCCTTCAGATCAGTCTTATGTTCATAATAAAAAAAAAATCAGTTTGAATGTCTGCTGCGATATCTTGTCCTTTTAACAGTTAATGGGTTTTCCCGTGGTCTTACACTGACAACTCCAGTCAAAGCAGTCAGTTGCTTTTTCCCTGTTTACAACAAGTTTCAATCCTTTCAATATAAAAGTCTTCGTCGCTGCTGACTGACTCACTCATAACGACAGTCTTTGCCGCCATCTAATGGCGTGATAATGTAACTTCTGTTGCTGTTCATGGTCAGGGACTATTTTTTTCCAGCGAAAGGAAGGCTTTTAGTGAGTTTAACATTACTTCATGAAAACTAGTGCCTAACAACGCCCTTCAGCCGTGACTTATTCATACAGCACATACTCTTGTACCTTATTGCTTAAATGTGTATAAAAACAACAGTCTATTTAAATTTTATGCAATGCCCCCATTTAGATAGCTAAGTAATAGTGTTTGTGTGTGTGTGTGTGTGTGTGTGTGTGTGTGTGTGTGTGTGTGTGTGTGTGTGTGTGTGTGTGTGTGTGTGTGTGTGTTTGTTTGTCCTCAAATTACTACACTGTATGAGATACAAGCAATGTTTAGTAATCATACATTTACAAAGAAAACTAAGTTTAAAAGAAAACCATTTGAATTGCAAAAAAATAAAAGAAAAAACAATTTTACAAGAAAGTTTCATTTAACCAGTTCCAACTTTATACAAATGTGCTGATATGTTAGATTTAACATAACTAATTTGTGTTTTCCAGCATAAATTCACATCAATAATGAAATCAGTAATGCTTGTCTTAGAAAACACCAGTAAACACCAGCTAAGGGCAAATGTTCTGAAGGAGAGTGAACCTTCGATTGGCTAGTTTGTTGTGAGACTGTCTGTGCTCTGACTGGTGTTATGCAATTCAACACAGATACAGATTCTCCCCAGTGCTTTGATAAGACTTGTTGAGCTTTGAGATGTCTGGATTGTATGACAGCCCATCTGTGTCCTCCTCCCTTCCTTGACCAAACTGCAGAAGAGCTTCGTATGGAGATGATAACGCTGAAGGTGGAGATAAAGCCAATTTTGTTGATTTCACACATTGCTAGTTTTCTTTTTCAGGTCAACAGCTCTCACTTCACATTTTTGTGAAGTACATTAGCATACTTTTAAAAACAGTACTTATTACGATATAGCATGCTTTAAAAGAATATACACAAGTGTGGACTGAATGTAATGTTTTCAGACGCTTAATAAAATGAGAACATAGTTTAAATTTGTCAAATGCAATTAGTTGCATCTTTGACCCACTAGAATTTAAGTGTATTTACATGTAATTTCATAATTATGTTGTTTTTGAAATGAGTAAAGTGTGCTGCCGAATGTGCTGACAAACATTTATGTTCAACTAAAACATGACGTTGCAACTGAATACATTTAAGTGTGTTATGAAACAGTTTAGATGCTCTTAAGTGGCCTTTTATTTAATTAATTTTATATTATCTGCATGTCACGGCAGGAAAGGAAGAGCAGAAGTGGATCTTTATCAGCTTTATTCTTTTATTAACCAAAATAACAAAACAACCAGAACGCAAACTTGCATTGCGTTGGCCATTAGCACATTAGCATACTATTACATACTCACATTAGCATTAGCATACACTCACCAGATGTTATTCTTCTGACGTCCTAAGATGTAAACAAGCTAATGAGCTGGAATTTTCTCATATCAAACTGATAATGTTCATTTCCTTTCCTTGACTGTCTTCCTGTGGGCCATATCTGTTGTTTAGAGCTATTTGAAGCTACGCTAACATATCTATGTTGTGATCCACACAAGAGAAACATATAACAAAGACGGGAATGTAAGAACAAAAAGAATGTACCCCTAAATTACCTCTTGACATACACAGGTCTGCACCTATGCATGACTGAATTTGCTAATGCTAATCCTCAGGCCACACAGATACAGACACGTCACTGGGCTAAGGTTTCATTCAATCCACAAACACTTGCATTTGTGACCTTGTATGCCCTTAGTTATAGGCGAACAGCTTACAAAAAGCGCGTGCACGTACGTATCCAATTCCGAGTGTGTGGGTTTCAGAACCGCAGGTGTTTAGCACGCTAAACCTTACCTTACCTAGTAAAGCAAGCAGATGAAAACACGAGAGGAAATGCGTTGCAGGCGGCATGACCTTCAATCCATTTGCACCACAAGAAGTATGAGCAAAGTGCAGTCATGACTCATGACATTTTGAGTTTCATATGAATATTATTAATATGAAGCTTAATATGGAACGGTATTAATGCAGAGGCAAGCATCACAATTACTATAGCATATACTTAGATTTGAATAAAGCCTTAACCATAAGCCATTATCCTCCCATCCCTTTTTTGCCATCACTATGTCCAATTAGGGGCTCATTAAACTTTAAGTTTAGTTTAACCATATTTTAGCCAAGAAAATAGAAGTAATTTTGAAACATATAAAGATGTTCTTAAATCCTACTTAAGTGAGTAAAAAAAAAAAAAAACTCTAAAGTTCAGCTAATTAAATGTAATATAAATTTAAACTATAATACATTTTAATTCAATTGCAATTAACATGCAATTCAGTGTCAGACTCTGGCTCAAACATGTATGACTGAATTTCATTGGTTGCTATTTTGCAACATTGAAAGATTTCAAAACAATTTTACGAGTGAATTGCGGGGATGTTGAATATCATTTTAATATGCAGAACTGTTACCCAATCATAACAGTGGGCATTTACGTACAAAGTCTTAAATGCGGCATGTCTATCAAAACTGAATGCTTCAAAGATAGAGTCAAAAACAGGAAAGTAAATAGTCTATTACTTCTAAATTTTTTGATGTAAAAATCTTGCTAACATTAAGTTGACCTCAAAAAAACATTCAAAATTAAATCATGACCCATTTAAAAGCATGGTAAAATGTAGGCCTACTTCTTTTTCACAAGGGCACTTGTGCCTATGCTACAGATGTAAATATGTCCTGCTTTCCAAACTCACTTTTAATTAACATATTTCAAATCAGCAACACACCCTGAAATATATAGGCTATATATATTTACAACTAAAACCACAGGCAAAAAGTATGTACAACCAGAATGCACACTTGCATTTCGTTGGCCAAGCATTCACATTAGCATATTATTACATACTCATATTAGCATTAGCATACATTTTTATATATATATAAATGTTATTTATAATGCTAAAAAACATATTTCAGCTTGGTCCAGGCAATGCGCATGTGCAGCCCTAAGCAAGCGTCTCAGAACACGGACTGTTTCTGTGGAAACTGGATCTTTTAACAGCAGCTGAAGTGACGCAATGACAATCAATTGTCGATTAGCTCTTTTATGTAGAAGACAGGCTTATTATGCCATATAGCGTGTTGCACGTTCTCCCATTCAGAAAAAATATGAAGTCTTTCTCATATCTAGGGGCTAGAATATCATAGAGGCTTGAGGAGGAGCTTTTCTGACTTAGCCACTAAGCAAACCACGCAGAACATCCGAGAAACAACCAGGAATTCCCTTTAGCAACTCATAGCAATGAACTAAAAACCAGCCATCCTTGAAAATCTAGCTGGACGCCTCAGCAAACACACAGACATGCATCAGGATCTTCTCATTCACACCATCGACGAAAACAAAGATGCAGAGGTGTAGGAGACTTGAGATTTGTGTATTGGACACAATGAGTGTGTGTTTGTGTGTGTGCTCTGGCTTTTCTCAACCGCGGCCCCAGGGGGAGAGCTGTTAGACTGATAAGATAAGACTGGACTCAGAGCAGTCGGTGTGGACTGCGTGCGAGGCTCCTGATCCACTTCAGATAGGGTTTGAAAAGCATGACCTGGACCAACAACACACACACACACACACACTCACACACACTCACACACACACACTTATACGGCTCTATTCTGACATGATGAAGACACGTTATTTATGTGTGTTTAGTCTCAAGTGCAATAACATGCCATTTTAAATTCTTGAAATTGCTGACACTGTTGTCTTGCTTAAATGCCTTGTAATTGATTTTTTGCTAGAACAAGTGGGAGTATATTTTATATATTTTTGATAATCCACTATGCTGCTCTAGTCTCATAAAAAAATCAGTAAAAATATCTAAGTAAGATACTTTTAATGATAAGCAAAATTGTATGGAAGCTTGTTTCCGCCACTGAATAAAAAAATAATAAAGGTAATCGCGACTTTTTATCTCACAATTCTGACTTTTTTCCTCGCAATTGCAAGTTTATATCTAACCTATCAAACTCGTAATTGCGAGCTATTAAAGTAGGGTTTACTTTATAACACGAATTGCGACTTGATATCCCACAATTCTGACTCGAAATTATGAGTTTATTTCTCGCAATTTTGAGAAAAAAGTCAGAATTGTGAGATAAAAATTCACAATTCTCTTTTAAATTGTTAAATTCTGTGGCGGAAACAAGCTTCCATAAAATTTCCATAAGATACATTAGGTTTTCAGGGAATGTGTCTTGAATATAACATATAACAGTATATTTTTTGTTTCAATGGCAGCATTTTTCCCTTGTTATAAATGGATATGCTCTTCTTCTGTGGATCATAGATGTTTTTTTGAGAAAAAAAGTGGGGATGGGGATTTTCAGCATCACTCCTCCAGTCTTCAGTGTCACATGATCCTCCAGAAATCGTACGAATATGCTGATTTGCTGAAAAATAGTTGTGCTGCTTCCCTCTGTTTTGTAAAGTATGTGAAACCGAATGCATTGTGCAACAGTAGTATGCTTCAATACATTGTTTTAACATGAATGTGGCATCCTAATGTCATATAATGCTAAATATAGAACTTTATTTTTAACCTAATTCTCTTGGCAATCAAATCAAATAAGTATATCCCCTACCTTTTTTTTTGTATGAAGATATCATAAGAAGATATAAAAAGATATTGATTCTGGTTAATTAATCTCACAGAAGATGGAAAGTCAGGTTGAGTGCATTGCATTATGGGATACAGTACCCAAAGCATTGTTCTCTGTTGTATTCTACACTTTGTTAAATGTAATCCAGGTATTCAGTGTATATGTGTTTAGGGCTGAGCGAATGTGGGCAGAACTCTTTACTGCCCTATACTTCAGAAACCTTTTAAAGGTATCGATGTGAACTAAATGTGGCACAATGGCCTTCATCATCACAGTATGTTAATGCCGATCTAGTGCAAGGGATTCATCAATATGCTGATTGAGGACTGTTGGTTGGCAGGATGGTCCTGTTTAGAGTGACAGAGTCGTTTGCACCTCAATGACACGTCTGTACCATTCGCTTCACATGACAAATGCTTTCAACTACATACTGTTTATTTACTAGTGTGTTCTAATATGTAACTATGCCATGTTTGGTCTCATCTGACAGCCTATAAACTGAAATGAATGGTGGTGAACTGAATAGAGATATTAAAATATCCTAATGTACAATCTAGGTAATATTGCTTAAACATGCATTAAGGAGAATATGTTAATGTTCCTATCTAATCTCTTGATCACCACCCATTTTCCTGATCTTTTGGATTCCTGTCGGTCGGTTTCGGTGTTGGTATTCCTCTCATGTTTAATAATGCTTTGCTCAGGGTATAAGAAGGAAAGGTAACTGTTGATCTGGGAGACTCCCGCACACCTCATACTATGAGAAAGGCTTTTACGGCCTTGTTTGCACAACAGTGCATTATTTGTTACAACTAAGTTTCTATACAGTATATTGTCCCATTCTGTCTGTATATATTTAAACATATAACTTGAATGAATAACTTTGCCTGCTTTAAAAGCTTTGAGAATCTTTCCTTTTATCACTGATGATGTTGAAAGCTAAAGTGATTATAACTTTCGTTATCTAAACGTTCAGGTTAAATCCTACATTTTCCTATCAGTCTTATAAGAAAGACCTTTAAAGACCTTTACCTTTAAAGAATAAGAGGTTAAAGAATAACAACAACTTTAATGGAGTCAGATTAATTATATTGGAGTCAGATAAATAACTGAATTATGCATGTCACCTTCAATTGCCTTTTGTTCTGATTATTGGTTCAAAATAGCAGCGTAAGCGTCCAGCCTTGCATGTGGAAAGTTTCATATTGTAAGACAAAAGATAGCATGCTATTCTGAACATATCCTATGTTCTGTTTTTGTCCTTTTTTTGTTTTCTTTTATACAATGAATACTGACAGCATTAGCGACTGTGTCAGAAACAGAAAGATGCGGGCGAGAGCCAGAACGGTTCACACTCAGGAAACATGCTTTCAGGGCACGCTTCGGTTTGGGTTAGCATACCTGAGTCAGTTTTGAGAAGAGTTCCTGTCACATGTGCTGCTGAAATGGGGTCAGGGGTCATGAGGAAACCTAATCTAGCAGCCCTGGGGATTCTATCAATAACTTCAGCGGGTTCCTGTTTGCTTGTTCAGCTGTTCTGCTTCACCACGAGTACATGTCAATAAACATGCTAATCTCCCGTTTAAAGACAGAGGAGTACAAATGAAACACCAGGATTTGAGAACATTATGATGGCTAAGCTTCTTTTTTTTTTCAGCCAACTGCTTTGCTTCACTTTCTCTTGTAATGCGGCGCTCACATGTCGAAAGGTCAGAAGGTCACTCACAAGTTTACACACTAGCCTCTTTGTTTTGTTGCGGCCCTTTCCTTCTCTGCTGTCTTGTGTTCTGGGAATGCAACATGAAAAATGTCAAAAAATGACAGCAAGGGCCATAACACTTATCCTTAAACTCCAAGATTCATTATACTTTTAATGAAGGTTGATTTAAGTTTCAGTCTGATCTCTGACACAAAGCTATTATATGACTTCAGAAGACTCGGTTTCACAGACAAGGTTTAAGTCCTGGACTAAAATGCACGTTTGAGTTGTTTTAACTGAAAGTATATCCTAAAATATCTCAGTGCCATTGTTTTGTCTCAAGATGCACCGCAGTAATGTTTTTATTTATTTATTTATTTTTCTAAGGCACGTTTATAAAAGCTACTTAAATGTCTTTTAACTAATTTAACTAAGGCCTAATCCTGGATTAATCAAAGCCCTGTGTGTGAAACCAGGCCTTGAAATATAACACACAAGAATACATATATAAATACTTAAATACATATAATATTGATTTATAAATACTTAACTACACTAAATACTTTAACATTGCATTTGCATGGCGTTTTTTTTCTATTCATCAAAGAATATATATATATATATATATATATATATATATATATATATATATATATATATATATATATATATATTTATGTTTTTGAAAAAAGTCTCTTATGCTCACCAAGGCTGCATTTATTTGATCAAAAATACAGTAAAAACAGTAATATTGTGAAATATTATTACAAATAAAAAAATAATTATATTTTAATATACTTTAAAATGTAATTTATTCCTGTGATCAAAGCTGTATTTTCAGCATCATTACTCCAGTCTTCAGTGTCACATGATCCTTCAGAAATCATTCTAATATGATGATTTGATGCTCAGTTATTATCAATGTTGGAAACGGTTGTGCTGTTTAAGATATTTTTGGATCCTTTGATACTTTATTCAGGATTCAATGATGGATAAAAATTTTAAAAAGAATAGCATTTATTCAAAATAGAAATCTTTTCTAACAATATAAATCTTTACTATCACTACCGTATCACTTGTGTAAATCAATTTAACACATCCTTGCTGAATAAAATAATTGCTTTAAAGAAAAAATTCCTGACCCCAAACTTTTGAGTGGTAGTGAATATTGTTACAAAAGATTTTTATTTCAAATAAATGTAAAAATAAAAATAAATCAACTTTTTATTCATCAAAGATTACTGAAAAAACGTATTACAAGTTTTAAAAAATATTAAGCAGCTCAGCTGTTTCCAACATTGATAATAAATCGGCATATTAGAATGATTTTTGATATGTCTGATTTCGAATAAATACAGGCTCGATGAGCATAAGAGACTTTTTTCAAAAACATTCAAAATATTACCTTTCCAAACTTTTGACCGGTACTTATAATAATAATATATATATATATATATATATATATATATATATATATATATATTATTTGACTAAATAAATTTGACTAGTTATTTTTTGACTAAATGACAAAAGTAAATTTACTTAATGAACTGCTTCTTTAATGTAAAATAAACATTTCTATCAACATATTAAAATCCAGACAGAACAAAATCTAACAGATGGACTGAACAGACTAAATAATAGCTTTAGTCTTAATCTAGTTAAGACTGTCTTCAGTTCTTGGGACCATGCACCCCTCCTTCTCACATCATCAGGAAATGAACCAGTCAAAGGTGGCGAAAAAGTAAACAAGCCTGTGTTGAAGTTTTTGAAGCTTTGAAGTGGAGCTTGAGGTGGCGTGCTGGGTTTCGGATGCTGTGTTTGTGCAGGGCTGAGCAGCGGGGAAAATAATGGATGTGTAATGCATGTTTGAAGTTAGGAGACATAAGCCGATGTTTATCACAACCACACCACTCTACTTTCATATAGCACCAGGAGCATAACAAGCTGCTTAGAAGAAAAAAATTACTGCAAAATCAAGAGAAACCAGTGCACATCCATACAAACAATCAAATGGATGGATCTCACAACAGCTGCTTTGCTTTTTTACGTATTTTGCTTTGCATATTAAGTTTAAGGATTGTTTTGCACTGTAACAATATGTACGTCAATTACAAAAAAAAAACAGATGTATTACAATGGTAATGAGCTTGTTTTGCATGTATGAAAATAATGTCACAATGCAAAAAAAAATTAAAAAAAAAAAAAAAAAAATATATATATATATATATATATATATATATATATATATATATATATATATATATATATATATATATATATATATATATATATATATATATTTTATTATTATTATTTTTTTATGAAGAACATAATACATTTTTTTCTTTTAAATCATGAGGTTAAAAGTGACCCGTACACTGTTTTCGTGACATGTATGCTGACAAAAGAGGTGACTGAGGAAGTGAAAAAAAAAACAGGATTTCAGTTTGATATTTGGGAACTAACACATGCTTTATTGAGGATGTTTTTACCTTCCATATTTAGCTTTGACTTATTACATAATGACTTAAATATGCATTTAAAAGAACTCAACTTTCTGTCCAAAACTTCCAGTTGTCTCATACAATCTTGAAAACAGAATGCAAATGGGTGGACCATCATCTACAGCAGTTTTTAAAGAATCTGTCGCCACTCACCAGTTTGAGCCATTTCATCAGACAGTTGCATAAGGTTTAAAGAGGGATGTACAAAAGTATTGAAATATTAGGGGGACCAAATGTAATATTGGAATAATCTGTAATTGAAAAATCCATAGTAATGCACCACTTTTGTGAGGGACAAGTGCATTATGAGAGACTTTGAACAAATTGGGATCCAGTCAAGTTCCCTGGTTCAAAACACTAAGTGATTTGCATGAATAAGTGGAAGCAGATTTGACGTAAACGTGAAGTCAGTACTTCTCATCAGACTTTCGGTCTTTTTCATTTCCCCTTTTTCTTTGATTGCTTGACAGAGACACAATGAGTGAGGGTGATCTAATCCATCACTTGTGCCAAGAGCTTAAAAGCTCTGGATCTCCCTTTTTGACTGACGCATCTTTACAGATCCAGCAACACCTTATTGCAGACTTTTACAGGCACGTTTAGAAGGGAGGATGTTGGCTAGGATTGGGTGTGTTGACAGTTCCTGCCAAATCTAGCGTTGCGCTGTCATGTCACAAATTACGCAATTATAAACAAATTTCTCAACCTTATTTATCCAAAACCCCGGCTCAGTTATGCCTGTAGCAGATTACATTTTCTTAAAAACAAGGAAAAACTGAATTTTGGAAAAAACTGGTGTTGCGGCATGCATCTCGTATCAAGATGATTCTGTTTCACTATTCAGTTCCTGACACTTTGAGTGATTGAAATGTTGTTTTTACGTTCCATTTAGTCTAAGAAACTGTTCTTTGTCAATTTCAGCCAACTGAGATGGCTAAAAACACAGAGAGAATTTTTATATTTTATATCAGCGTGGCATTACACACATTTACAATGGTATACACAGATAGTAAAGACTTTAAATAGTAACTGTTGAATATTTAAAGATTAAACCGAAAAAAGGGAACATTGCAACTTCAATATGGCAGGCTTGTATTTGTGAATGGACATTACAGAGGGAGAAGCAATGATGATGATCTATTGTAAATAAATACTTCTACCTATGATTTTAGAACTTTATTTTCAAATGAAGTTTGTAACAGGAAAAAACAGTGCGTTATGACATTATCAGTAACAGTGCAAAGTTAATATACAGTATTATATAAAGTGCCAACAAAAGTTTTCAGCTTGTTAATACTATGACACTTCAGGCAGTAAATGTGTTTTCATGTGGCGTTGCATGAAATAGTATCATTCCATTTTGTTTGTGGGTTTAATTAAATAGTGGTTATATCCTAGTATGTTATTTCCACATTCACTTACCATTCTTGAAATGTAAGTACATTCACATAAGTTCTGGTCTACTTTAATCAAGTTCCAGTTGATCTATACTTGTATTATTCTTACTCCACAGTTAAGTAATCCAAATGTTTGGATAGATATCCACTGAGAACAGGTGTGGCCCCCAGTACCGGGCTGAAGGATGACTTTAAGAGGGAGGTAAATCCCTCTAAAAGGACATAGTTTACTTATTGCCCAGAGAGATATTAACAAACCCAATTAGGGCATAATCCACATGTTTCATGCCACATTTCATCCACCGCAGAGTGCTTTTTCTGCATTCTGTTTCCTTACATCCACTTTATGTAATGACTTTGAGATTTGTTGCAAGATATAGGATATTGAGCAAGTATCCATTTGTCCAATATATATATATATATATATATATATATATATATATATGTCCTCATACATTGGATTCATTGTGAAACATCTTGTTCTTTATGGACCTCAGGCTGAACTGAAGGGATGAACTCGTCTCCGACTGCAAGGCCTCAGAGAACTTGACATCCAAGGAACGGTTCGCCTGAGACTTCCTCTTAATGGAGTTTTGAATTGTCTCTGAGGTGAAATAGTAGACGATGGGGTCGAAACAGCAGTTGGACACAGCAATGCACAGAGCGATGGGATAGATCGTCCGAACCACCGATTCCACCGCGCAGCCCTTCAAGGTTTTGGTCCGCACCAGTGAGTAGAAAACCAAGTTGACATTGTAGGGGATGAAACAAAAGCAGAAGATGGAGAGGTGGACAATGATCATCCTCAAGATCTTTGTCTTGTTCAGCTTCCCTCCTCGACTGACAGTCTGCGGCCTCCTCAAGGTTTGGAGCACCATAGCGGAGCAAACCACGTTCAGTATCAAGGGGATAAGGAACCCCACGGTCTCGATGAAGATCACCACCTTTGAGAGATGGCTCTTCCACTGATTTGAGGAGAAGTTCTCAAAGCAGGATATTGAGTTATTTTGCTTGTTTGTACTATTCAGCATGAAGCCTGTCGGAAGACTTCCAGAAAGCACCAGAATCCAAACGGCGACGCACACGATTTTAGCATTGCGTTTGGTCCGGAGCCCCCTCGAACGGAAGGGGTGAACGATGGCGAGGAAGCGGTCCACGCTGATGCACGTTAGGAAGAGGATGCTCCCGTACATGTTGGTGTAAAAGAGTGAAACAGAGAGCTGGCAGAGCAGACTGCCAAATGGCCAGTTCTGCTGGATGAAGTAAAAAACCCTCAAAGGGAGCGTGAGCACAAATAACAAGTCCGACACCACAAGGTTCATCATATACGTTGTGGTCTCATTGCTCAGTTTCAGTGAACAAGTGAAAATGTACATGGCTGCAACATTGGTGATGAGTCCCACCATGAAGACAATGCTAAACACTATACTGTAGAGTGGATATTTGAAGCTGTCATTCTTCGGGCAACTATTGTTGATTAGCTGCAGAGAATTATTGTCCCAGTTGCCAGCCAGTCCCAGTTTCTGGGTCAAACTCTCCATCTGAACAGTCGTGTTGTACATCTCAATGAGAAACAAAGGCACACTATGGGGTGGCAGTTAGGCGAGACTACACAATAAGAGGATTTCCCTCAATCCACAATTCAACAGGGCAAAACAAAGCATGCGCAGCAGACAGATTTCTTCCAACCACAAAATGGTCTTGCTTTCAAGGGCACATAGATCTCTTTAATGTGTGTTTTTTTTTTTTTTTCTGCTGGCAGTTGAAAACTGAAGCGATCAAACACTTCTCTGTGGCATTCTCCAACAAAGCCTCATGTTGAAGGCATTTCACCCCAGAGACTGGAGCCAGACCCCAACTACCTCTTCCCCTCCCCCTTTACCCAGCCACCCCACAAGATTGTTGCCCCAAGCTTAGAAGTTACTCACTTCAAAGTTTCAATTCACACAGTTCTTTCCTTTGGTTTCACTTGAGCAATACCATCCACAATCAGCCAAAGGGAGTAGTCCTGTTAGAATCCACTCTTAGCATATTCCCATTGAGAAAAAGCAGATGTCTTTTCCCAACATACTAATTAAAGCATTCAAAAATAGTTGTTGTTCCCAGATTTGTCTTGAAGTATCCTTTCAATTAGCCCTCTTTGTTCTCAGTCCCACATATGGTCCAGTGATTGTGGAGCACCTGTAGACCGCATGCAGCACTCCCTGAGTGTGTGACTGTGCAAATGAGCGAGTCCGACTTGCTTCAGCGAGGGTCTGTTGTCCCACCCCCTTCCTCACAGCTCTGTCTTGGTGTCTCCGTCAGCAGTGGCCCCAGGGGCAATTCTGTGCTGTGTGCATTGAAGAGGCGGGAGAGAGGCAGCTGTGCTGTGGAGAACTTCACAAGCCAGTGTTATCATGACTAACGTATCTGACTAGCCCCGGCTCCTCCTACCTCCTGGATCGATCCCTCCTCCTCTGACTGAGAAGAAATTATTATTATACCATGTGCAAGGTGCAAACTGTCTCTTTTGACAACTTTTAATCTGTTATTGTATTCTATAATATTAAACCTTACCCATAGGAAAATTATAATGAGAGGTTATGCTTTAAAGGGTTATTTAAGTTCTCATATGTGTGTTTTGTAAGTTTCAACTGTTTTGTTGAAATCTGGAGCTGTAAAATGTGGATAGAATAGCTCAGTTAGTGGGGCTTCATATTGAAATCTCTGACTTTTGTGTCTTGACAAAGAGCTCTGAGTTTATGAGCACTTCTTAGGAGACACATGTGAGATTGCTAGGCAGTCACAGTTTAACTTTAGCACGGTCCAGTTAGCCCCTGCTGGTAGATGCCTTAATTACACCATCTGACTGCAAAGAGCATTGACAGTTCAGACAGTCATTCAGATTATCCATTTATTCTGACTATATTTCTGAGATTATGTATATAACACATATATTTGCTTGCTTATATCAAATAATAGATGTTTTACCAGAGCCATGGACGTATATTGTCCTTTTCTGCTACCTTAAGATCAGGGTATGTCATTATCCAATCAATGTTGTCATGCGGTTCTAGCATCTTTAGTCACATGACATCATGTGCTTGGATCAAGTGCCATTGAGGTGAATGGGAAGGCTAACCGATAGCTTTCTCCAAGTATTACAGAGCTCCTTGTGTTTTATTTTATTTTATTTTCGAAGCGAAAGACTTGTAGAAAATTTTTAAAGTCCCCCTGTAGTCAATCATTTTATTCCTTAAAACTAATTTAAGGAATTAATCACCAAAATGAAAATATTTGTTCCTTAAAATAGCTTGAATATAACTCTACACCCTTGCCTCATTTAGTATACACGGTTCTATGAATATGCAAATTAGCCCCGCCTCCACTCACTCGCACCAGCTCAGAGATCCACTCGTTGACGTAATTAGTTACAAGGTCGTTTGTGATGTCAGAAACACCAGCGATTTCAAACCGTGTTGTTAAGACTGTCTTTGGTTCACTGCAGTTTTAAGGAGAAAATACTCAGCAATGGTGTTGACTTATGAATTTGCACATGGTTTGTCTTAAAGCATAATTAAAAACACCACATAGACATATAAACAATATTAAAAGCTTGATTTTCACCACAGGGGGACTTTTAATATTAGAGTTCTCACTTGTGATTTTATTGCATGAACATAGAAACTGCATTTCTGTGCGTTTCCAAAATATAGCAAAGCTAAAATAAGCGGAAGTGCAACCAGCTACCTCAGCAAACCGTCCTTCAGTTTAGAAAATAGAGCATAGTTTTAAAAGACGTTATGTTAGGGTTCGGCAAGGCGTTCTGGATTGTAAACCACACCCCATGACACATTGCACCATCTTGCAACAACAACATGCAATGTATTAAGCAATACTGCGAGGAATCAGTCTTTGATTAAATAACAGAGGGACCGTAATTCTGGAAGTATTTTCTCATTCATTTTCTCCATGGGGATTTTAAAGTCCTCAATGACCATGAATAACCATGAAAATACAGAAAATAATAATAAAATAAAAAAACTGCAGCACATTATAAAAATGAAATATTGATTTATTATAAGTATTAAATGCAATATATTTGAAGTCATTCATATCATTCATATATACACTGTAAACAATTATACGATCTATAAGTTATAACAACATATGTTTTTACATTGCTTTAACTCATCAAAATAGCTTATTTTAAACTTTATTTATACAACTTAAATCAAAATTTAAGTTGAAATTACATAAACATCCAAGTTGATTGTACTTAATTTAAGGCAGCAACTTTTCTTTACAGTGTAGATGGTGAAGAATATTCGAAGTTATTCTATTTTATTGATATAAATCAATTTCTCCATAGAAAAGGTGAAAGGGAGTTTTACTGCCAAACCTGTTGAGTTCTACTAATATGACAATTTTATGTCACAGAAAAAAAATCATTGTTTGTTTATTTTAAGGAAAAATCAATGCTGATAGCACTTATGCAATATGCTGTACGTGAAATATGTGTTTAGACTGGTTGATAAAACAGGCCAAAAAAAAAAAACTCAAAATTTGATGTTGCCCTTCTTGCAAACATTGTGATATTTCAAACATTTCGCTTTTCTTTGTACAGATTAAAAAAAGAATAAGTAAACGCACTCCCTAAATGACGTAACCTGACGCTATGGTAAGTTCTAGCCTGGTCAGCAAATGCTTTGCTGGTGTGGCATTTGAGGCTGAGATTTGACATTGTGACATGCTGACATGTATAATCATGTCTAATGCATTATGTATGCGTGACATAACATTACCAAAGCAAACATCAGCAATGTTAGTGCTAGAGATTTTATTAAGAAGCGAAAATACCCAGCAAAATGACACAAATATATAGCTCAGAAAGCCTGTGCTGCCCATGTGAAACATGTAAGATGTTTTATGGCCATTGTTCTGTTTTCCCCATGGGGCTCCTTTAAAACAAACACCCCCAAGGTCAGGGAGACATTTTCGGTGAAAAACAGACATGTCATTGTCTGCTGCACGCAAGACCTCCAACAAAACCATTGCACTGAACACATAAAAACAAGACTCGCATTTGTGCACAGATACTAGACGAAACGCATGTCTCAGGAACGCAAAGCATCTCATTTCAATAGCAGGAAACTGTGCAATGGCCATGGCACGCTCGACTGGGGACCAACAGAAGTGTTAGTTAGCCGTCCTTTGTGTCAGTTCCAACATCTACAGACAGCCTTGTCCTTGAATAATATTTATGTGTTCACGCATTCCAATCATTTTGTATACAAATTACACTTGCTAAACATAAATTGTTCAGCATAGCAGTGAAATCTCATTAAAGACATATTTCCAGCAGAACATACAGTTGTTTGTCCACTCTTTACACACTACAGCTATTGTGAAAAGTACACTTTAGCATACTATTAAAAAGAGTACTTACTATGGAAATACTATACTGTAATAGAATATACTTAGGTGCGTACTTAATGTACAGTAATGTTTTTAGACATTAAATTGCATGTTATATATTTACTTTTTAAAAGCATACTTAAGTGTTTTAAGATACTGTCATAAAATTGTACTCTCTTTAAGTACACTTAAATGGCCTTTTATTTCAGTAATATTATAATATCTGCAAGTACAGGGTTTTAAATATACACTTTTAAGATTTGATGTACAAGTGCACATTCAATACAACTACTTCTTTTTCTCAAGTGTTAGTTGTTATAAGTCTTTTGGCATTGTGTTGATGCTTACATTACCAACTAATGTAGAAACATGGATATTGACTACACAACATCTGAGTAAAAACATCAGCTTGCATTACTTACGAAATTATACGGACCGTTAATTGGGATTTGAAAACCAAATCAGATTTGTGTGGCATGTATTACCATCAATGAAAGCTACATTAGAATGTTTCACAAATTGCTGCACTTATCTGTATCGGTTCATTAGGGCAAAATGATTTGTGGGGAATTTAAGTATGTTTGCTCTTCCCACTTCCCTTTGGTCATAATACTTTATCAGTATACAGCTTCCTTGGTCGAAACGCATAAAATATTTAGCTTTACAGAGATTATGTCTGCGCATAATGGACAAAAAAATCTATATTATGACTCTTTGATTGTTGACTATAATGAGTGGGTATATTTACAGAGTATATGTGGGCGTATTACTGATGGCTACTTGGCCATTATGTGGTTCAACCTATAGCTGATAGTTTGCTTTTTGCAAATAGAAACACATTAATGTGTACCAGATGTTTCATATTATTTCCGGATCTAATTTAAGAGGATTGTAATTGCACTTATAGTTTTTGCAGGAATAGTTCATCCAAAAATTAAAATCATTTACTGGTCCTCTTAAGTATAGTCAATAGTAGACTGGACTTTTCCCAATCTTCCCTTGTGGGAAAAAAAAAGTGCACTTAATCATATTTTTCCATTATATAGAAAATAGCAGCCTGAACATTTTGCTAAACATCTGCTTTTGTGTTCCACTGAAGAAAGTCATACAAGTATGGGATGTCTTTCCCAACTGGTTGCTTATTTTCCCAACAAAAGTACTGTGAAAGCACTTGCATTGCTGGAGTTTATGACACACAGCCTCAATTCATGGATGTTTAGGTGTTTATTTGATGTTGCAATTCACAGTTTCAGAAGAGTGGTTGGTTGTTGTCATATTGAAAGAATGTGTGGCAACGTGTACAGACTTAAAAGATACTGCGTCATGAATCAGTGTTGCACCATTCATTCTTGCAAAATTGTGGGCATTTGGCAGGAAGGAAAAGTGAATGTTAAGTTCATGTAGTGATGCAAAGTGCACAAAGTAACATCTTCTGAAAGGAAGAGATGTAAGAGGAAGTGAAGTATATACATTGATGTTCACTGTAAAAAGTGAACATGTTGCTTTAAGGAGGTATTTCTATATTTTGACCTTTAAATTCTAATTTTGTTGTTCAAACCTAATTCATTTGGGAATGCTGTTTTAACTTAATTGAGTTACATTGGCCCAATATACAATTTTCAATAAAGCTCAGGATGGACACATTTGACATATGCACACTATACGACAGCTTGTGTCCGCTATGCAGGACATCTGCAGTGAAGGACATAGAAGAAGAAAAGGGTTGTGTTCGGCTGCTTCTTGCTGATCTGCGAATTCTGCTTCAGTGAGAAATTGTGATTCGAGGTTATTATACACATTATGTTGCATCAAAGTGAAAATCGCAATTGTAAAACAAATATACACACAAAAAAAAATGTTCAGGTTAATTCATTAAAATGAACTAAAGTAACACAATTTAACATTCTGTCACAACTTAATTTAATTGTGTTCAGTCCACCTAATATATTCAAAAGTGATGTTTACTTATTCATTTATGTTTAAACTACATGCATAATTGACATTAACTGCGTGACATTAGCAGGGCATTGGATCTGTAGTTCCAGTATGCTTTACAAGGGACTGCATTAGGATTGAGTGTTATTTTATGTGTTTTTCAGTAAAGAGGAAATTTTTGGTAGTTTATGTTAATGTTTAATGTTCAGTTATGCTGGACTTTTAGAGTTATTGAATTTTGTGGTTACCATTGTACTGAAGAGAAGTGCTTGTGCTTTTGCTGTGGGCACTCAGTGCCATCAGTACTGACCAGTCTTATCTTATTTTTTCATTGTATGTAGTGATGAGACACTACTTGGTTGAAAATTAAGGCTCAGCAAATTGACTATAAAATATAACCAAAACTGCAATGAATGATGTAATAAAGTTAAGTTAAACATACAAGAGTAATTTAGTTTGACATTAACCAACTAAATAGTGTTAACCCAACTAAACTGATTTATTTAGAAATAGGTTATGTGTAAAAATGTGTTCATTTAAATTAAGTAAGGGTCATTCATATTTTTTTAATGTATTTACATCAATGTGGAAAAGGACTTTCATCATATAAAAGAAAAAAATATTATATCAAACTAATTAAGTAATTTTACCTAGCTGGAGAAATCAGGTTCTATCTACTGACATTTGTGTCAGTAAAACCTTGTTTTTCAGGTTGGTTGAATTCAGTTATAATCAGTAAACTTAAAATAATTTATTTCATTTATTAATTCTACTGCCTTTTCAAAGACCACTTCCTGTGAACAAAATGATAATAACCTTTGATTATTTCAAATGCAGGATGGGAATTTTTTGTTATATGATACCTGATAAATGTGAAGAGAATAACAAATGGGGAAAATTTTGGGTGTTACTATTAAAATGGAAACAGCATGACAGACAGGAAAATCACACACTTTAAAGGGATAGTTCACCCAAAAATGAAACTTATCCCATAATTTACTATCCATCCTAGGTGTGTATGTGTATGTGTATGACTTCTTTCAGCCGATCACAATCAGTTATATTAAAAAATATCCTGGCTCAGAGGTCAGTGGAACTAGACTCGCGTACGGCCGTTACCGGAAGCCAGTGATTATAGTTTGTAAAGTTATAAATATGGATATTTTTTCTCACAAAAACACATCGCTTCACCTCAGAAGGCCTTTAACCCACTGAGCCATATGGATTACTTTCATGATGGATGGATGCACTTTTTTTGGCCTTTTTGGCCAAAATCTCAGTTATTCACTACCATTATAATGCTTGGAAGAGCCAGGATATTTTTTAATATAATTCCAATTGTGTTCAGCTGAAAAAAGAAAGTCATATACACCTAGGATGGCTTGAGAGGGTGAGTAAATCATCAATCAAAAAAATCATTTTTGGGTTAACGAACCCTTTAAGATACTACACAATTCAATAAAAGTCTGGAACTACATTCTTCTGAGGTTCATGTTGAACCCAAACACATGTTTACTGTGAGGTCTTGTGCAAGTCTTGGATATGTTGGGTCATGTGTTTTTCACAGAAAACTCTCACAAGCAGGAACTTGATGGTTGTGCTCCTAATTCCATTCTCTCAGCTGTGAGAGTGAGACACAGGCATACCTTAATACTGAGTAACAGTGTGTAATCTGTGACAACTGGATTTTGCAGTGCACTTAACAGTGCTTGCGTATTATATACTGCCATCTAGTGATGTAACACACAATGAGGCACAAAAGACCACTGAAAATCTGAGATTATTTTTTTTGTAATTTAAACCTGGACATGAAGATTAAAATTATGATGAAAAAATGTACTCATTCTCAAAAAGCGAAAGGTTCTGCTAATATTCAAGTAGTCAATTTTAGAGACTTCTTGAATGAAAATAAACCCACAGTATTATGGGTGTTTAGTTTTATTATGATGAGACATCAACCATCTGTAAAAGGCATACTTTTATAATATAACAGTTTATTTAAAAATTATGAGAGTTTGACCCCATCAACTTATTTGAATGATCTGAATTTATTAAGTGTCTGAAAATCCCCTTGTCCCCGTTATCTGGTATATGGCATTTATAGCAAATTATTTATTTGATCATTTTGGTTTCCAGGATAATGCATTAGTGCAAGGTATAATAAATGTCAAAGGTGTTAAAAGCTTGTTTTATGAAAATTATGGAAAAGCACATTCTAAGGTCAAACTTCAGAGTAAGAAAAGGCTGTTCAAACGTGCATTATTACATTGTTCAATGCTTGAGTGAAAGATTATCACAAAAAAATGGATTTGATGTTATAATTGATTGATAATAGGCTACTCCCATCCATCCATCCATTGACTTCTTCTAAATGACCATCAAATCGGGCATAAATTTGCCTGAAACTCCTGTAGTTTAAGCCAGGCATTAAATCTCGATTATCTTGATTGTTAAGATTATCTTATCAGATTTTCCTGTGGAGTTAAGTGTGTTAAGAGTGACCGAACCTGCTCAGAAGAACGTCGGAGCCGCCTCGATCGAGAATCGTAAATATTCAACAGCAGGTTCGGTCACTCTTAACACACCTAACTCCACAGGAAAATCTGATAAAATAATCTGATCAGAAATGCTGATGTGTGGGGGGAACCCCGAGGACAAAAGCGCATGTAGCCTACTCTGTAAAGCCTGGAACACACCAAGCCGACGGTCGGCTGTCCGGCAGTTTTTGTGTGTCGGCCGACTAAGTTTTCTCAGTGTGTTGGGCACTGTCGGCAGAAATTGGTCCACGTCGGCTTTTTTTCGGCCGATTCGACATGTTGAATCGGCGTCGGGCCGTCGGTGAGAGAGAGAACTTTGTTTGGCTGTTCAGCTTGGTGAACGAGTCAGTGCACGAGAATAATAGCAAAACAGCGAGCAAAGAAGTCAAAACGATACAGATAGAAGGCTGTTTTAATGTTACGTCATCTTACCTGAGTGTTCCTTGGCGAATATTTCAATATTAACACAACTACACAGTCAGCTTTCATCAGCGCTAGTTCATCGGCGTCGGCTTGGTGTGTTCCAGGCTTAAAATGGATATGGACATCAGAGATGGAGGATCAGCTTGTCAATTTGAGGCAATGTTCTGTCAAAAGCATTCCAAACACTATCATAGCAATTTCTTCCTGCCTATCATCCGCCATGTTTATTGTGAAGTCTCAAGAGATTTTGTGAGATTTCCCACAGTCGGGACTCTGGTTAAAAAAACTCTGTTTGTGTGTGGTTGTCTTCTCGCGACACACTACATTGCAACACACAACACACCATAGGAGCAAAACTGTTAAATCTAGGATTTTTTGTCCTCATGTTTGTGGTCTCTTACATTTTGAAAGTCTTATAAGATTTTAAATATCTTTAGGTGTGGCGACAGCATTAAATGCATATCTTGGGTCTTTAGTGACCCAGGACGTCATTCACTACATTCCTCCTCATTAATTTTTTTAAGTTAGACATGAACCTTCTTAGTATTCCTCAATCAATTCATTCTAAACAATATAACAAGAAAAATTTAACTATAAATGCCTGTTTTCCCATTCTTTTTTTGTAAAAATTGTATAGGGACGCTAACGACCTGAGCTGTGTAACAAAGTATAAATATATTAACAAAGTATAAATATAAAGTATATATTTTTTCTGCACAACAATAAATGAACCTTTGATGACTGAATAAGTGCAATTAATTTAATGTCTGATACATAATGATGAAGTGACGTTTCACTCATAGTTACCGCAGGCAGAAAACAAAAGAATAGGACGTATCATCAGCAAAACTTGAAATGACTCAGTGATTTACTGCAGAGCAAGTACTGAACACAATCAAATATTAGGTGTCACTGTCACTTGATGCTGGATCTGACGAAGAAGCTGTCAGCGATCAAATATTGATTTTGAAGATATTGAAATAGTTTTGAGTATATGTTTGAAATGGCGAATATTAACCAGATGTTGAATATAAATGAGCTCTGACAAGGACAGTGATGATGGTATAAAACATCTGCTCAAACTGAACCTTTACAAGTTCCAAAAGGTAACCAAATATGCTTTATTTTTTTCTTCTGTAATTGTTACTCTAATATCAGGAGAGTTTTATATAATCATGACAGGTACAGATTTATAAATTTGAATAGAGTAAAATATGTCAATATAAGCATTTCAGTCAAATATAGTTTATACATCAAAACCTTTTTTTTTTAAGTATCCCAATTCCTTGGGAAAACGTTTCTCAGCAGCACACCAGTTTAAAATCTATGTTGGACTGTTGTTTGGTCTGTTCATGAATACACATAACAAATATGCTACTATTTAGAAATAAACACAAACAAAGTAAGCTTATTCTTTATCAGCTGTTTCATCTGCAATACTGCAAGCATTATAAAAGTGCAGTGACCCTCGCCTGATCCCAAGAGCCAGTCCTCCAGTCCAGTGTCAGAAGGTGAGTGAGGACAACTGAACAAATAGAGAACTGCTGTCATGTTATCAGTTACTTGCTAGTTAGTCTATAGACTAAATAGACTTCATCTATATCTTGTGTAGAACCTGCTGCCCAGCTACACTCATGTCTGCTCAGAGAGAGAGAGAGAGAGAGAGAGAGAGAGAGAGAGAGAGAGAGAGAGGATTGCAAGTCCAGTTCCAGTCTTAAAAGTGCCACAGAGTATCCACTCTTTTTGTTTTGTATCTATTTCATTTATCACGTGTGTTTTTGTTTATTACTTAATAAAAAAGTTCATGTGAGAACACGTAGGGATTCTTTTGTTTCGTCCCTTAGGGAATGGAGAGAGGGGTGGGCGGTTGGGGGTCCGCCCATTCTTTCAAGAGGCCCCAGATTACCTAGCAACAGCCCTGCTCTCTTCTCCTATGTAAGATCGCCGGAGTGCTGGAGTCTATCCCAGAATCTCAGGCTGAAGAGAGGGAAACACTCTGGGCATCATTGGTGTTTACACGTTTCACAATCATTAGAGATGCGTGCTAGAGCAGCACGATTAATCATTTAGAGTTCGCAATCTCGATTCAAACACAAACAGTCTTTCCAACCACACTGTATCATTATTTCTGTGTTACAAATATTCAAATCATCACAGAAGTACTAGGAGAAAAGTTTATAGTTCGGATATAAACACTGATGTTTATCGTAGCGATTAAAATACAGAAAAACACTGTTTAATAAAGAAACTTGTCACTTCAAATAAGGATTGTATCGATTACATCGTAACACCAGTAGGTGGCGACAAGTGACTGTTAAAAATGTATTGGTCACTGAATCACTCATTCGAGAGATCTGTTCACAAATGCTGATTCATCCAGTAATGAAACAAGTGAAGTATTTATGAGTGAGTCATTGAATCATTCAATCAAACCGATTTTTTTGTTTAGTTGTCTATTCAGAATCATCGGAGAGTCGGGATCTCTATTTGAAACAACAACAAAAAAACTTAATTTATCCAGAATAGTGCAGCTCTAGTGCTTACGAAGCAAAGCAAATCTTACATGCTTATTATTCTTCCGTACAAACTTCGGCGCGTAACTCCCCAGACAGCAACATAGTGTCGGCCCAGATCCGGCCCACATCTGGTACACGTGGATTCCACACGGCCCAAAAAAATAAAGAAAACTATTTTTTTTAACAATGTGAACATGCATTTTTCTGGAGATGCCTGAATGGTTTGATGAAGCATTTGACTTGCTGTAGGCACATTATAATAGACACCCACAGACCTACATTATTATGCATTGTGAAGAGTCGGTGTCAAGGTCCAGCACACTTCTGAATGGTTGGTGCCAGTTTTCATAATGCATTTCAGAATGTTAGGTGTCACTTTATAATGGTTTGTAGCATTTGTCTATCATGCTAGTTGACAATATGAAGTACCTGACTGGCAAGTGTCAGTTTGTGGTGGCACATACCCCTGCTGGTTTCAGCAGGTCTGTCTACATTATTTTATAATTCCAAATGACACAGCTGAACTGTAAATCCTATGCAAATAGAGAAAATGTTTTGAGTTATCAAATCAACTGTGTATTTACAATATGTATTTTTAAATAAATTGTAAAAATGATTTTAAAAAAGTAACTTATAATAAATATAAACACATACAACGGGCCCCGAGGCAGATATTAAATATGGAGAAGCCTAATGGTTGTAGTAAAAATTACTCTGGGGTGTAATAAACTCTATATGTTTGAAAGCAACATATTATTAATTATATGCTGCTCTGCCATTAATGTTACACCATCTACACAATGATCGGCAGACAGCGACATGTCTCCACAACAATGTCAGTGGCACATGAAGCAATCCATTGGCGCACAGGTTTTAGTGGCACATGATGCAATCCACCAGAACATGTCACAAGTTTTTGTGGTGTATGCCAATATACAACCAGATGCGTCACTAAGCATAGCAGCACAAGCCAATGGCTTTTGTGAGTAAAATGCCATGCCACTTAATGTTAAAACCGCCTCTCTAAACCTACCTGTTTGAGTTTTACCTCAGTTCTGGTCATTGCATCCAATTCACTCACTGTGAACATTATTTTCTGCAAAATAAACATCTGTAACATAAACTGATCATAGACATAAGCAACTAACATAAGTACAATAAATATTATTCTCATTGATAGACCCCTAAACATTGTAAAGGCTAAAGTGTCACTAGACTATTTTAAAATGTATACATAAACATAAACATATACATAAATACTTAATGTATATGTGTTGTGTATGCACAGATTAATATACAGTAAATACAATACAAGCATAAATGTCTGCACACCTTGATTACAGGCACTGTTTTAATGGCATGTGTGAACTAAAGACACTGAACACGTAACTTATACTTCTGAACCAGGGAACCTTCTGATCGGCACCAAACGTAGATCCATGTACAACAAGACTCGACGAAGAACACAAGAAACACTGGGAATTAAATACACAAAGGGTACTAGGCAAACAAGACACACCTGGGAATAATCACAGAACTAATCAACTAGAAAAAATACAAAGAACTACAAAAATGGCACACAGGACAGGGAAACAGGAACAGAAACAGGATAAAATCCAACAAAGTCCAATAAAGTCCAGGGAATACGTAACAACGTCATAAAGATTTCCAGATTGGATTACATTCCAGTTCAATTAAATGCTGATTGGATATATTGTCTATTTTGCTTACATATGAAAGCTAATGCTGTACATTTTAAAGTAAACCTTTTAATTGGGTAAAATGCCAAAACAATTTAAAACTTTTTAATTACATTTTTATTTTAAAACAGGGCCTGTTTTCCTTTTAAAAATGTACATGTACTGTACCTGACATACCCAAACGAATCGATACTGAAATTGAATTGATACATGATATATGTGTCAATAGCCAAAGCCAGGTTTACAAGCTGTTTTATTGATCTTTCCATGATTGAAACATTGATTGAGCGAATAAATGAGAGATGACACATTTCAGTAAGTTGTACTGTATCTTTCTTCATACCATCTGATGTTCATTCATGTTTATTTTGTGACATAAGTACAATTTATGTCTTTGCTTTCTTCTTTTCAGCCTCTCCATGTTTCTTGAAAACTCACATTTCTTTTCGTCTGCAAATACACAGACGAAAAACCAAATGAAATTCGACCAAATAAAGAAAAAACAACAGTTCTGCTTAGTTACTAGACATTTACCAAGCTAGAGAACATACAACAAACGGATTAAGACCAAATCAATTGTGAGCAATATGTATGTGTGCATGCATATTCATTCAAATACAAGACTCATTCAGACACCAGCAAAGATTCGTTCAGTAGATTCAAAGGCAATGAAATGCTCTTCCACAGGCCACACTTGAATGCTATATATATATATATATATATATATATATATATATATACATATATATATATATATATACTGTATATAACTGTAAATGAAGATGATAATGATGATAGAGAAGCATACAGTACATGTAACATATCCACCTTGTTCCTGACAACCTTACTGCGTTTTGAAGTATGGGTACTTCCGGTTTGGGAAACTTCCATTCAAAAAGGCTGAAACGAATCATTTCAAATCATAAGGTTGCCCTATAAATAAAGCTGATCCTCAGTTTAACTTGATGAGCTGTCAATTTTCCTTCATGATTTATTTTCAGACATCATGAGAATAACGTTATACTTGGTATTTTAACGTGACATGTTATAACAATTAAGAATATCTCTAGCAAGAGCTCTTTTCAGTCACTGCTTTCTTTTCCTCGTGATTATTTTCTTTTTTCCCTTTGCAATCCGCTGTAAAAGTATGAAAAAGGACAACATATACTGCACATCTGTGGTCTGTTCTCCCGAATTTAATTTACGATATAATCCATTAATAATTCACTGGAATGCACGAAGAATTTCTTGTTATTCTCCTCAAATCCTCACGTCTCTTTCCATGTTTGTTTTCACAGGTAAATGCAATTTATAATCTGTAAAAATGACGGAAATCACTTATGAAATAGTATCACGTAATGCTGAAGTTAATGAACATTTTTGATTAAGGCAACATAAGTTACATAATACAGATATGTATATCACTACAGTGATATCTAACCCGTCCGTTATTGCTGTGAAAAGACTTTTGTGGTTATTTGGTCTGTTGAAATACCTTGTTGATGCTTTTACACTTTTAAATTTCCTTTTATTGTTAATGATGGTTGAAGGGTGAGTAGATTAATGTTATCTCATTGTGACACTTTTTTAACGTATTGCGTTCATAGAGCAAGCCTTTTCACTGATTGTTTACAGCTTAATGGAAGTTACACCCATAATTAATGGGTGCAAAGCATCATGGGGTGTAGGAATAAGGTGGATAGAGTTTATGCTGCTCTAATTGACTCACTGATATCAAGTGTTGTTTACATTTAAATGAGCCTCAACATTCTGTCAGTCCAGCAGCTTGGGTTGATATCTGAAATCAACACAACTGTCCCTGAAGCCTCGAAGCCTGATCACACACGTTACAAACTCTTTACAACTCTACTATTTGAGAAGTTTCATCAGTTTGGTATGTGTATCTTCAGTCATCAGCATGGAGCAGCGTCGCCTGAGAAGATCCAGGACTCATCCCACACACTTAGACTAATATTAGTCTCTCTGTTTATCCCGAGGTTTACCGCAGTCCGCCGGATCCAGGCCATATCCAGATCTGATGAAGGACCTGCGCCTGGACACGGCAACAACGCAGTCCTGAAGTGTCAACTAGTCTCTCCCCTGTGAAGGCCTCGTTCCCTTCCTTTTACCTCTGTACAGATAAAACGTTGTCAAAATAATTCCAGTTCACATGGCTACGTGGAACTATAAATAATTCAATTTAAAAACTTTCTCCAGCTTGCTTGATGGGGCTTTGCTTGTTTGTTTGTTTTTTTACAAAAACGATGAACATCATTAACGCTGATCTTCGAAATATCCTGGAGACAGTGAGTGTAGTAAGTAGCCATGGCCATTGCCATAACCGGAAACGACTGATATGTAATAAGTAGAACGCAAAAGTAGTTGTGCAAGTAGTGCATTGTTGTATTTATTTAAATAATTTTATAATTTTGTAATAAAATCAAATCAAATCAAATATACATACTCTTCATTAAGGGAAACATCTAATGCTGTTTTATAAGAGAAGTCACGGACAATTGGTCGACAACAGATGGAAAATGGTCTCTGCAAACATTGAAAACAAATGTCTTAAAATAATGTGGGCGTAGCTTGTGGGATGCAACATGAAGACACGTTAAAACTCTCCCTTAAACTGTGTGAAATACATGAGGACAGAGACAGAGGAAACAACTGTGAAGGAATTTTTTAATAATCAATCATAATTTAAATTTATTTTTCTTGCAGGATTAACATAATATTGGCCTCTGACAATGAAATGTCCCAAAAAATGTGTGTCTGGATATGTGTCTGAATATAACAAAAGAGGAAATATAACTTCATGACCCTAGCAACAAACATAAGAATTATACATATGAAGAACCAATCATATTGGATAAAAATGGTGTTATGGATCATGTCATCTTTGCACTTATTCTATAAACTGTTGTACTCTTTTTGTCAGGGGGATTCTCTCTGAAATTGGTCTGATATCCTCCCGTTTGTGATTAAAGCATATTCAAAGGCATTGTCTGGGGCCTGTCTGATTACAGCTAGATACTAGAGATCTTTTGCTTCTATTTCCAAGTGATTGTGCTTAAGTGAAGACCTTAATCCCAAGTGAAAGTGTTCAAAACGTTGTCCGACTTGAAGCAGATGTTGAAGAGGAGATGCCTAGAAGATTATAAGTGTCAATAGGAGACGTCTCAATTTGAAGGATCTTTGGAAGCCTTCGTTACGCGTCCTTCATTTTTATGGATGCTGTATCAAGTGCATCCTTCATGTCCTTGAATCAGCCACAATCATTTGCACACATTCCAATTCACGAAAAGAACTGATGGAAAATGAGTCGGCAGTGAGCTTGTCTGAATTCAATATGAAGTTTAAGACACAAATAATGTTTTCGGAGATTAAGGCATGCTATCTTTTGTTTTGGCGTAACTTAACAGTAAACTGCCAATAATGTAAGCCACTTGGAGACCACAGACGGCTGTCATTCACTGTACTGCATTCATTTTTAATACAAAGATTTTTTTTTTTACAAAACTACGTTTTAATAGTAATTTTCTGCCGTGACCATGTGGGCGGTAACGTGTGACGTAGCCATGCGCACTTACTAGACCATCTCATTCTAGCGTTTAATGCTAGGAAGACTTGGACTAGGAAGGACCAGTTTAAGAAGCATCCTGACACGTGCTCCGAATCACTGGTTTGAAACAAATAATTCGCAAACGCTTCGAAGCTTTATGAAGCGTGTTTCGAAAGCGCCAATCATTTCTCGAGTTCATATTTTTTATGTGTTCTGTGTTTTTAATTTGTGTTTAATTTGTTAGTTTTTAATCGTTCCATTGGTGTTTCGTGATGTCTGTGGTTTATTTTAGCATTTCAACTAACATTATTTGAGAGAAGGCCACAGTCTTGTGATCCAGTTACTTTCCCCCCTATTCACTATTCCCTATTACTCCACTAATCTAGTCCAATTGAAGGAGTGAATGAAAACGAGTGAGTGAATTCGGACACTGAGTGCATCGGAAGAGCTGCCGCTTTTGCATAGCTTGTGCTTGTTGTTTAATAATAATTTTGAACTTAGCAAACTGGCAGCTCCAGTAGTAATGAAAAGATTTATCCTGAACTCTGTCATGGAAACTATGTATAAACCTTAATTAAACAATTTAATAGTCAATTAAAAATATCTGTATGATATTACACTGAAAATGGCTGGATAGATGGATGATTCAGCTGTGAGCGCCATCTTCAGGTCAGATGCAGGAATTCATTCGGCACGACCGTCACAGTGCATTATGGGTATTCTCTAGCCGTTGAGCGTACACCGGTTGTACACTTGTTATTGCAGTGCATTGTGGGATGTATGAATAAGTGCACTCAATAATGTCCACTATGGTTTCGAGCACCACTATAAATGGCTGTTCCCTAAAATAGTGCCCTATTTAAGGGTATAGGGGGCGATTTCGGACACAGCCTTTGTGTTTGTTTGTCATTTCCATCCAGAGTCAGTGTTGGAGGTCAAATTCAGATTTCAACCTTTCAGCTTCATCATGGATGACATACAAACATCCAGAAACTCAGAGATCTTAAAGGGCCCCTATTATGGATTTTTGAAAATGACGTTTCTTTCATGTAGTGTGTAACACAGCTCTAAGTGAATGAAAACATCCTGCAAAGTTTTAAATCTGAAAGTGCACCATATATAAAGTTATTGTCTTTCAAAAGTAAGAGTCGACTCTGAGTCAATGAATCTTTTTTCAAACAAGTCATAAGCCGTTTTGTTGTGACATAAAGACGAAACATTAGCATATTGCCCGCCCACTT
Source organism: Vimba vimba (assembly GCA_022828995.1). Classification (NCBI taxonomy): domain Eukaryota; kingdom Metazoa; phylum Chordata; class Actinopteri; order Cypriniformes; family Leuciscidae; genus Vimba; species Vimba vimba. The sequence goes on from CM040826.1 coordinate 12,341,040, forward strand.
ATTGCACGCAGACACCAGGGAAAACTTGAACCTCAAACCGGCAGCAGATTCCTGTGGATACTGGATAGCATCATGTTAAGAAGACGGAGCTGTGCTCTACAATGTGAAGGCAAAGCCAGTTTTTTTTTTCACTGCCCAAGGATGACCATGTGAAGAATCAGTGGTTAAAGTTCATCTTTACCACGATATCACAGCAGTATAATCCTAAACTTTTGCTGTGTTCCCTTTATTTCACTGACGACTGCTTCTCAAATCTCAGAGTTCAATGCAGGATTCACAAACCGCTTGCTCTTGAAAGAAGGTGTTCAAAAAACGTAGTTTTGAGTTTTATATTGTGTAGGTCTCCTGCTAACTGGCTAACTCACGTTATCACTGTCTTACTGAAATACTTCTGCTAATCAGTTGTGGGCCACGATTACCTATAACTGTGTCTATTAATGCAGATTGTCTGTCGTTCTCACTACTTTGAGGAAATACTATTTGTTTTACCAACGTTTATGTTACATCAGATCATTCACGCTTAGAGCTCGGCTAATGTATACATTGTATACATGCACTGTTATTGATACAGTTTCCACGTGTTCACCACAATATATTAGTGATAATATATTATATAATAAGTTTAGCAGAATCAGAGTTCAGCTGTGTGTCAATGAAGAGTGACAAGTCTATGGATCAGCCATTAGATTTTAAGAGTGGAGATACACAGATTGATCTCAGGTATTAAATTTACATTAAAATATGTTTTATAGTATGGCATTTTTGCATATTAGAGTAGTATCTGTAGTATTGTGGCCTATACAAAATATGCGAAATTATTGTACATTGTTTATAGATATTATTTATTATCTCATGTTTTACCGCTTACAGAGCTGCTCACATAGAGACACATCTGTGAAAATACTCAGTTCAATCTACAGTTTTTATAATAACGCTGTGTAAATTAAAAATCATAAAGCACTCTTTAAAGTGAGTGTTTTAGTCATAAATTATTATGTAATTTGTTAAATACAGCAATTAAAAGAATCAACTTTAATCTCTTTGTTATAGTTCAGTTCATCAGAAGAGATCAGAACCTGAGTCCAGATGTGTGTCTATCAGGAGCGACGGGTCTTCAACACATTTAGATCAAACTGATGCAGTTGAAGTCTCAATGAAGTTTCAGTGTCTGTATTAAGGAACAGTAAAGCAGGGAAACCAGACTCTCCTGTATGAGATCTACACAGAGCTCTACATCACAGAGAGTGAGAGTGGAGAGATCAGTAATGAGCGTGAGGTGAGTATCTGCTCTGAGAACAAAGTGAATAACAAACTACAAACACTTGAATTACAATTCACATTGTGTCTTAGTTCTCTACAGGTTGAGACATTGTGATATCACAGATGAAGGCTGTGTTGCTCTCTGGCTTCAGCTCTGAGATCAAACCCCTCACAGCTTCGAGTACTGGATCTGTCTGAGAATAAACGATATACAACATTTTAATGCAGCCAGGTTACAAATTATTTTAAGTTGAATCAGCTAGTTTGTTTTTGCAGTGTAGGGAATTCAGGAGTAAAGTTGCTCTCTGATTTGAGGGATGATTCAAATTATAGTACATAGTACATTTTTATTTAAAACTTTTAAATTATTCCAAATTCAGTAACACGCCTCATACTGTATGTGTGTAACTCAAGAATATAAGATAATTTAGCTCCACTTTAGTCTTTGCACTTTAAATTGTGTTTAATAAGAGTGTAATTCTATATGTGACTGATCAATGAATATATGAATATATTCTTCTCTTACAGTGACTCTGTGTGTAAGTGATTAAGAGAGAGTTGTCTTTCATTTGCTGTTACTAGTCTATTAGCAACAATGTCTCATACTCCATTTGTGACTGTGTGTTTTATTGTAAGACTCTCAGTATTTGGACGTCAATCTAGTTTCCTCAGGATCAGCTGAGGGTGAATAAGGAGCTGCTACAGAGACTGAAGACCCAGTTTCTTTTATATGTAAAGACCATTAAAATGAGTGCTGAAAATAGATACTTTGAACTGTATCAAATTTGAAACAATGTAGATAGTGTTAAACTCAATATACATGGCAAAAAATGTAAGCAAAGTGACAAAAGTTAAACACTCACATTTTAAGCAACAAGCCATTGACAGTGTAAAAATAGATTTATTGTGCAATACTGATAGCGTTGTTTCCTATAACAGAGTGTCTATTACACCAAGTGCAAATAGCCCGCCTTGTTGACTGATGTTATTTACACTAACTCTGCCTACCATTGTCTAATTGAGCCAGACAAAACTACAAACGAAATCCCGCTGACAACAGGATTAGTGGCGTTGAGTAAGACGAGTGGCGTTAACTTTTGACCCAAGGTCAAATCCGCCTTTTTCCGAAATTATTTTTCTCCCTTTTCCCATTATTAGCTCCAGGGAGACGTTGATTTTAAATAAAAAATTAAGACAATATTCGAAAAGTGGAAATAAAGTGCCTAACAGATATTTAATGGTACAAATAAAGGGAGAATGTGATTAATTTATCAATGTAGCATTTTTAACATTTTGTTTTTACTTTAATATAAATGTAGGAAGAGTTTTTACGAGTTTTACTTTGAGAAAACAAGAGCCTGCTACACAAGAGATAGATGCTGTAAATGTGTCTACAAGCAGAGGGAGACAAAGATTATACAAATAATTTCACTGATTTTTTTTTCTTTCTGTAATATATTATTATTATTTACCTATTTTGTATAGTTATGTAGGTTTCCACCTAAATCTTCACATTCTTTTACTGTTCTTTTATTTTTATTGTTATTTTTCCTCCTGCCTTTGAACACAGTTAGTAACTAATTTCTATATTATTCCTCTTGATGGAAAGCATTTCTGAAGCCAACAACAAAAAGCAGTGATGAGACAGTTGCTCATGCTTAATTCCACAATTTTATATTAAATGAAGTTCCTAAACGCAAGTTAGGGAGGAGTGAGCCCATCTAATCTTTCAATCAACAGCCTGAGTATATAAGCAGCCGCTTACCTCTCTCTAGCATCAAGCTGTTCCAGTATCCCTCCACCTTCAAGTTGAAGCTGCTTCATTGAGCCCCTCTTCAGTGGACAGCAAGCCAAATAAGTTTAACCTAATATCTGAAAGATTTTATGAGCAAACAAACTCGTTAAAACAAGGTAATTCTTTCAGTGAAAATTAACAGGAATCATTCTGATAGAGGGTATTAATTATTTCCTAAACTGCTCACTTTAACTATAAAGCTCAATGTGTCAACTGCTTTATAAAAATGAAGAAAAAATATAATTAATTAGAATAAATATGTGATCAGATTCCAAAAGCTCTTCACAGGTTTGTTTATTCTTCTGCTAAAGCTACTGTTCTGGTTCATGCCTGGATAAATGTGAATGAATGGCTTCTGACTGCCATGTGTCCTTAATTTAATCTAGTGTTAAACATCTAGGGAAAACTTGAAGGAGTTAAATGAAAAAATTAATAAATAAAAAAAATTCTTCTGAAGATTAGATGAGTGCAAGGCTAGATTGGACAGATGGCTGCAAATACATATTTCCATATTTCGCCAAATACTCCAATTTAGTAAACAGTATTTGTTGAAATATGGAAATATGTATTTGCAGCCATCTGTCCAATCTGGCCTTCTAATCTTCGGGGGAAAAAACTTTTTTTTTTTTTTCATTCAACTCGTTCAAGTTATCTTTCTGTAAACTGGCAGTCTTTGGTTTTGTGTTCATGGGGAAATTTTCAAAAATGTAGGTGGCATTGATTTTGTTTTGTGGTGTGATTTTTCTCTCCACAAAACTGATCTAGTTTTTATTTAGGTTTTTACACACTGTAAGTTCTTGTATGACCAACTTTACTCAACATAATACAGCTGGTTGGAACAACAGCTCTGTCTCTTTTAGAATCAAATCACTTTTTAGAGACTGAATGGAGAGAGTACTAGGTACTAGAGATAGTAAATTTTCCATTTTGTAGATGCAAATGGATTTTTTATTTTTATTTATTTTTTGTAGAAGGTATAACTTTCAGTGTCATTAGAAACAATTTAGTACTGTATACTATATACACTATGTATATTCCAAAATTTGTTCATTTATTAATATTTCTCATTCCGGCATGTGGGTGCAATTTTGACAAGTTTTTAAGCCATTTCCAAGATATCAGAATATGTTCTTCTTTTTATTGTGTTGTAACTTGTAATGTAAAACACTGTTATGTGTTTTATTTAATTTAATAGAAGACACATCTTTGGCTCTTGTTTTGTTTACATTCACTTTCCCTTTGGATTTTGGAACAAACAGATCACGTGGTGTTCAATCACAGAAAAGCCTCGGTTTGTATATGTAGCCTATATTTGTTTATTGTCCTCTATAAAATGTGTAGTCACTAGGTGATGGGTCCGTCTTGACAAGGAAAGACGAGAAATGCGTGTCCTTGTCATTTCTTAATTTATTATTTCAGTCAGACTCTTATTTTGAAATGAACCTCAGCGGCGTCGAGCGTCACCCGGAAATACTCTAAGCAGCCGCTGAACAACATGCTTTACACTGGTGTTTTCATGCGGTTTATTTCGCTACAAATGATTTAAATACGGAAACTTGGATGGATGCAATTCCGTTTACATATTTTTAAATGATTTTGCTGGCCTCGTAAGTTTACTTAAACTGTTTGTGTCATGTTTTTTTCACCTGAAAATAACAGCTGTCGCGGTTTATTTGTATTTTCAGTGGTTTAAACGGAAACATTCATGACTTATTCCTCGTGACTTGATCTTTAAATTGATGCGACTGTTACTTTTCTCAAAACGTTTTTGTATCAGAGATCTGTGTTTGCTGACACACTCATAAACGACCTCGTGTCATCATCACATCAGTGAATCACTGGTGTTTGTGTTAATATAAAATGATTATGATCTACTGATATGACTGTATATTCTGTTAATATGCATGTATTAAAACCCCTCCCAGGTGCTCCTCTATAAATCAAAATGGGTAAAAAGAAGGGGAAAGACAGAAGTCCTAGCACTGAGACACCAGGTACATGTGTGACAGGCTGGCAGTAAATTCAGTGATTTTAATCATGAAACCTCTAACTTAACATGATTCTCCTGTTGCTTTGTAAGGGGTTTCCTGCACTCACATCCGCAAAGGAATAGATAACAGCTTCCTGAAGAAAGCCGGTCTAAATCTGAGCTCGTGCCAAGACTGTGAGCCGAACAAGCCTGTTGAAGACCAGATCTCGGAGGATGAAATTGAAAGGGAAAGTCCAGCTGTGTGGATGTGCCTGAAATGCGGCCACAGAGTAAGTGATCAGGTGACTTAGTTATGACACGTTGCTATTGGCCAGCCGCACTTAAACACTATGTTGTGATCCTTGTCAGGGCTGCGGGAGATTGGAGAATCAGCACGCGATCAAGCACTACGAGACTCCTCGATCCGAGCCGCACTGTTTAGTGCTCAGCCTGGACGTCTGGAGCGTATGGTAAGTCAAACACACACATCCTCATCCTCACTGAAATGTGGCAGGGTTTGTGTGTTCAGACCTCTTACCTTCTGCTTGATGTGCCGTCAAGGTGTTACATCTGTGATGAAGAAGTTCAGTATTCCAGCACGGGTCAGCTGGCACAGCTGATCACAAACATAAGAAAACAAGTGCCGACGGATCCTGGCAAGAGCACCTCCAACAAAAGTAGGTGCCAGACAGTTTTCAGAGCCACGTCCGCTTATTTAATATTAGTAGCAGTTGACCAATATGTTTTTTTTAAACAAACATGTATTTATGTTTGTAATATTAAAGTCCCCCTGTGGTGAAAATCAAGCTTTTAATGTTATTGTTTATGTGGTGTTTTTAATATGCTTTAAGATGGGTAAATTCATTTGTCAACAACATTGCATTGAGTATTTTCTCCTTAAAACTGCAGTGAACCAAAGACAGTCTCAAAAACGTGTTTGAAATCGCTGGTGTTTCTGACGTCACAAACGACCTTGTAACCAATCAGGTCAACGTGTGATCTCTGAGCTGGTGTGAGTGAGTGGAGGCGGGGCTCATTTGCATATTCATAGAACCGCGTATATGTATATTTCAAGGGAAAAAAAAGTTTAAATAAGTCATTTTGGTGATCAAAGGTGAGTTTTAAGTGATAAAATGATTGACTACATGGGGATTTTAACAGAATATACTATGTAATATTTGAAAACAATATATTTTAGACACTTAATTTTGGCTATTTTGAAATTTGTTTACTAAAAGCACATGGTTTCATTTTAAAAAAAGCATAAATTTGCCTGCAGAATGTAAGAAGGAAGAGAAACCTGCAGAGCAAACACCGGATGAAGAGAAAGAGAACAAGGAGAACCAGAAGAGCAACTCCAAACACGATGACAGTCCCAAAAGACAGAAGGCAGCGGCGGCGGCAGGAAGCTCTGGTGTCGTGTGTGTCAGGGGTCTCAGTAATCTGGGCAACACGTGTTTCTTCAATGCAGTCGTGCAGGTACAGAGTCAGGCTACACATTGCTGCATGTAAACAAGCTCTGCAAACCCTGATGTTCTCGTCTCCCTCTCAGAATTTATCACAGACGCAGTTTTTGCGAGAACTGCTGAGCCAGATTTCAGATGAGAAGAGCTGCTTCACCATCACACCATCATCTGAGCTGGTACTAATGCTGACCCTCATTATGTTCAGTTTATGCATAAATCTTCATCTAACAGCATATTTTCACATCATGTTTTCAGGAACCTCTTCAGATCCAGCTTGAAAGACCCGGGTCGCTCACGCTGGCTATGTGTCAGTTACTTAATGAAGTCCAAGATACCAAGAAAGGTGTTGTGACCCCTAAAGAACTCTTCACACAAGTGTGTAAAAAGTAAGTAGCCGCACAAACATGTTCCTAGCACAGCTGTATATACATGTATATATATGTATATGTATGTATATGTATATATAATATATATGTATACATGTATGTGTGTGTCTCTTGTTTGATAGTTTAGTCTTGATGATCGTGAGAAACTCTGATCTGTTATGTTCAGCTTTGATCACAGGAATAGATTACATTTTGCAATATATTAAAATTGAAAATAGTTATTTTAAATAGTAACAATATTTCACAGTATTACTGTTTTTACTGTATTTTTAAACAAATTAATGCAGCCTTGATGAGCATAAGAGACAACAATTCTGGATAAATTGTGAACCACCATTTATTTATTTTTTTAAATAGAGATTACGATTCTCCCAGGATTCTGAGTAGACAAAAAAAAATAATAACATGTAATTTACTAGAGGTTCTGACAAAATGTTAATATCTGCAGGTTTGAATGACTCCCTCATAAAGACTTTACTTGTTTCATTACTGGATGAATCAGCATTTGTGAACCAATCTCATGAATGATTGATTCAATGACACATACGTTTTTTTTCACAACAACTTGTCGCCACCTACTGGTGTAATTGATACAATCGTTATTAGAAGCACCAAGTCACTTTCAAACAGGGATTTCCTCCATTTTGATCTCTTCCGAAGACATCAGTGTTATATCCAAAATATTAACTTTTATCCCAGTGATATTATTGTAACAGTAATAATGATACTGTGATGTTGAAAAGACTGTTTGTGAAGCGGTTTCATACTTGCTCATGACAACTGCTCTCTCTGGCTCAGCGGAAGCGCCAGCGCAGATTTGAATGTTCCGGTGTGGTTTTGTAAAAGTTTTAATAGACACAGGCGAATCGTTGTCTTACAGGAACAAGGTTGCATGGGTGTTTGAATCGAGATTGCGATATTTTAATGATTCCATTATTTGTTGTACACAGAGCTCCACGCTTTAAAGGCTTTCAGCAGCAGGACAGTCAGGAGCTGCTGCGGTACCTTCTGGACGGCATGCGGGCAGAAGAAATGAAAGTATAAACCTCTAACAGCACATGAACACAGACCAGATGAACTCGTGTCTGCTGGTGTTCCTTTGCCATTGATTATAAGCAATGTTTGAGACATTTTAGTGTAACCGTTTGTTTATTTTCTGTATTTTTCAGAGAGTAAATTCTGGAATTATGGGGGCTTTGAAAAACTCTGGCAAAAGCTTAGAGGCTGAGCAGACGAAGAAGGTTACTAAAGGTACCAGATCAGATTACCAGAATGGCAAATTCTATATTATAATGGAATGATTAAAGCACTGGCAAAATGGGCTTTCAATAAAACTCGGCTGCCAATGCAGTAGGAGGTCGATAAAAGTTTTGAAATCGGTGCTCTCTGACTTGAGAAAACAGAGAAAAAAAGGCTGTTGTCATTCCCCTTTGCCAAATAGGTAGGAAAACTTCAACACCCATAATGCACTGGGCATGTTGCAGTCCAAGGCCACTCCCACCAGTCCACTATAGAGCTGGTAAGTCCCGCCCATCCGTAAAACCCCAAGTGGACCTCCAGGTTGAAAAATCGTCAATGCAAGTGAATGTGAGAAAATAATTATTTTCTGGTCCCGTTTGAATTGTGCCATGAATGTGAACATATGTTGTCTGTGAATTTTTTATATAATTTTTCATGTTACAAGTTTGACAGTATATTGTATGATTCGGCTAGCAGTTGTGGAAAAGACATAACGAGAAAGACTACATGTCGCCTATGTGACGTCACCCCATAACACATTTTCCCTCCACTTGTCAAATCACGGTGCTAATGCTGCGATAATCTATGGAGACAGATCGAGATATCTGTGTGTTTTGTACCCAAATGTCACCATTCAAACCAAATGGGCTGTTCTTTCTTCAGATTCCCGTCTGATGTAAAAACTAGTTGTAGTCCACAAAGTGCTCTCACACAAAGTCTAACCGTATCAAACTTCTACGCGCTAAATTGTAGCATTCTTCACACGAAAAATTATATTAAAAATTCATATGTTCAACATATGTTCTCATTCATGGCAAAATTCAAACGAGACCAGAAAATAATTATTTTCTCTCATTCACTTGCATTGACGATTTTTCAACCTAGAGGTCCAGTGGGGTTAGCGGAAGGGCCGGGACTTACCAGCTCTATGGATACGATTGACCAGAGTCAAATATTGCCTTGCTTTACTAGGAAATACTTCTTAGCAAACTTTTAGTCATAATGTTGTAGTCAGCATTTCAAACTGGATGATTACAAACAGCCATAGTGTTCCACTTTCACCATAATGCTGTTTAAAGAGTGGACAAAATAGAGTTTTCACTGATAAACCTACTCTTACAATAACTATTCGGTTAATAAACTCTGTTGATCCGACTGTCTGTGGGCGGGGATACAAAAATGCTGAATTATCATCTGTAGTTTTCATGAAAGGCCTGTCAATAGTCAGCCGGATAACACATTTTGCACTATCCGGTGGACTTTTGCTGACAAATAAATGTGAATTTATCAGTCCAGGTAATATGGAGAACGAGTAAACATTGTTCATGTACATACATTACCGACATTGTAACAATACAGAGCAGGTTGAAATCAGCGAAGCATTTTAAGGGAAGATTAAACCTAAAGCTTGTTTATCATAACATGAGTATTATTAAATTAATAACTTTGACTTTCTCTTGCATTGTTTTCACCAGAGTATGAGAAAAACGGTGCACCCAAGAACTTTGTGGACCGAGTGTTTGGTGGAGAGATGAGCAGCACGGTGATGTGTAAAGAGTGCAGAACTGTGTCTCTGGTGACAGAGATGTTTCTGGATCTGTCTCTTCCTGTAGCTGATGAGGTAAGATTCATATAACTGCTTTATCCCTCAAACACTTTTGGCTCTTCCTTCTGGCAAAATGCTCGTAGTTGCTGTTGTAAAGCGTGAGCATGTTCTGGGGACGTGAACTGATTTGAGTCTCTCCTCCAGGCCTACAGAAAGAAGAATCAGAAGAAAGTTGCTCAGTATCGCAGCAGCGTCAGTGACGATGGAGATCAAGACAGCACAACTTCTCTGGCCAATGGGAATGAAGACATGCCTACAGGAACAGGAAGCAAGTACCAGCAGAAGAAAGCCAAGAAACAGGCCAAGAAACAAGCCAAGGTAAAGACACAGTGTCAACATTTCAATTATATATCTCAATCATGACAACTCTCGAAATAGTTTAAGCATGTTATTGAATAGGTCAGTGTTAATGTATTTGGTTTCGTCAGATTAGATCTGCTTCGCTGCTTCTGCTGTTGATTATTGCTGCTGCTGCAGAGCAAATATAAACATGCTACTGCCAATAGATACTTAGACATGTTACTGTGAGCATGTAAGTTATGCTGCTGATGCATAAAGAGACAAGCATAAATCCCATAGCAGATCTAGGCAAGTGGAGCTGTGGCAGGTGGAGGGTTTCAGAGGAACTCTGATAGCACGTTACAGGACTAGCTTACAGCAAACAATGAACCAGACTATTTAAATGTTAAACAAGCAATCTCATTGGCTGCAGGATCAGTAGAGGTCAATCAGCTTGTACCATGTGGTAATGATGTGATTGATTGCAAATTGCATGTAAAGGATCAGCCTGTGCCCTATAGAGTTTCATGACTGAACTAATATATATATATATATCAGTGATGCGCGGGTTCCAAAAATATTTTTAATGATATTCGGGTCGCGGTCGGTCGGGTCGTTTGAAATAAAGATGCCAATTAAACCTTTGTAATTTATATAGTTCTAGACACAATTTTCTATGAATACGTTTTAAATTTAATTTACACTTTATTGGCTGAATAACTGGCGCGAAGATGACGCACGAGCTCAGTCTGCAGGTAGAGATGGAGGCGGCAAGAGAAAAGGTGAAGACTGGGGAGTGGAAGCTCCGCAAATACACAAATAGAAAGAGCAAAGTGTGGGAGACATTTGCCGAAATAATGAAAGATGATGACCAAAGTGCTTGCTTTGTCATGTGTAGGCTACTTCTTGCGATGCTATTTACACATTTGATAACCACAAAACTGGCACGACCAACCAGGCACGGCGCCAGGATTCCAGTTTTGGATAAGCCAGACCAATTGTGGGTGGGCCTTAAATTAAAAACGTTAAATTAAAAAAAAATTTAAAAACGTTATCCAATCACTGCTTAACCTAATAAAAAAAATATTGACTAATATAGCCTACTGTTATATTATCTGTGCGTATACATAATATAGATTTTAATAGCTTGATGCTCTTTAAATATTGTGTTGCATTGTTAAAGTAAATCCGCGATCGCTCTCCATGGTTCTGACCAAAGAAGAGCGCTTTGGAATCTCCATTATGCATACCTGGGCTGCATTTTCCGATAACATTGTCTCTTAGCGCGCTGCGATAACTTAACTAAAGGTATACTACCACTAAAGGTATATCATTGCTAGGCGTCTTCAGGGCTATCATCCACTCGCGAGGCAGAGGCGAGAGGCAGAGGCGCTGGCGCCCTCCTAGCAACGGCGCTGTTTTTGGTAAAACATGATTTTGACGACTTCATTAAGTTTTGTTTTATAGAAAACTCTTTTTAAAAGATTTTCGTTTTGTATAAATTGTATCTTAATTTTGAACAATGTTTTATCAATCAATTGCCCGTATTTATTAAATAAGCAAATATATAGCAGACAAAATAAGGCGCCGGTACGATCACTTCATGTGAACTGGAGGGCGCCGAAACTCAGCTTGTGCCTCACAGATTTGATAAATATAGGCTATATATTACAGAAAGCTTGAAATGTCTACTTTTAAACGAAAATATTCAAACCAAAATAAATAGGCTAGCCTACTCTCTGATTATGTAGGCTAATCCATATGAAATGTGCATTTCTCTCTGGCGTTCATGGCGAGTCCGCAATCTCCGCATTGTCAACTTCATCTTTGCAGCGACACAGAAAACACCAGTTTATTACTAAACAATTAAATGTCTCCTTGCTAATTTAGACACATTCATAATCATTACTTTAACCGGTTCTTTGTGGCAAGCTTTATGCGTGTGGCAGAGGTGTAAAAAGTACTAAAAAATGTTACTCAAGTGAAAGTACAAGTACTGAGGGAAAATTTTACTCAATTAAAAGTAAAAGTATCTGGCCAGAATCGTACTCGAGTAAAAGTAAAAAAGTACCACATTAAAATTGTACTTGAGTATTAAAGAAGTAAAAGTAATAGCAAGAATGAAAACTAGAGATTCTGGTTTAAGCTTTTAATCTCTAAAATCATGAAGTGAATGAACCACATACAAGGTTTTATCCTGCTTTAGAACTGTTTGTATTTAATTGTATTTATTTATCAAACTATAAGACTACTATATAATGCCTATATGCAACATTCTTTAAACAATCAACTAAACATGCTTTTACCACTAAAAGAAAAGAATTCGCTAAGGTATGGCCACTGGTGCTCTTGATCCTGTGGCTGATTTTGGACCATAAACAATGGACAAATGGAGTCTTCAAACGCCTCAGATGTAAAGTTATTCGCTGTCAAAGTGACGCCAAAATGTAGAGGTGTAACGATACACGTATTCGTAGAACGGTTCGGTTCATTGGACCATTTTTCCTGCCGACCAAAATTTCGTTATTTCAAATGTAGGCGTGTTGCACGTGGCAAGCGCGCTCATAATGTAAGAGACGCTGGCACGACCACAACATTTCCCAACATCAAATGGCAAACGTAATGCAAGAGGAACGAAACTGCTCATTATTGTGTGGTTGAAGGGCCGTTTATCAGTTTGAACCAAAGCAGCGCGAGCCGATCTTGATCAAGCGACACTGTTACTACACAGCGCTAATAAGATATCCAGTGAAGAAAGCATTTGAATTCACCACAGAAGTAATAACATCGCTGCGAGATCTAGTGAGAAACATTCACATTTCTCCGTTATTAATGGATCAAACAGCGCTGACGTGGAAACCAGGAAGAAACATTGTGCCATGAATGAACTATCCAGTGTCCACAGATCAGCAACATTCACCATGGATTTACTGTAGAACACTAACTGCAACCATGGAAGTTTGGCAGGAATAGTAGGCTACAATGCCTTCAATGCCATTGAATGCCAATCAATGCCATTACATCGGTTTTATTTTGAATTTATTTTGACATTATGAATACAATTGCTGCCCTCAAATGTTAATCTGAACTAAAATAAACCTTTGTTTATAACTACTACAATATTAAATTAAATTTTTTCCAAGGAACTGTTTTGTTTTATATGCTCCTAAGAAGAGTCAATTATAGCTCCAGAATTGCTCAAAGTAAAAAAAAAATCATACTTTATGATGTTAGTTTTAATAAAAAAAAAAATAAAAAAATGTAATCAAGGAAATTTCTCTGGCATTTCTTTCTTTTTGCTGTATTGAACCGTACCGAACCGAACCGTGACACAAGTGTATCGTATCGAACTGAACCGTGAATTTTGTGAACTGTTACACTCCTACCAAAATGAACGGAAGTCAATGGAATGCTAACAGCAGGTAATGGCTTGTTAGCCAATGGTGGCCCCCGGGGTGGTACGCTCTTCGGCTGCTGGATTGTCCCCCTGAGTCCTGTTATAATTTCTCTAATTTCTAGGTCAAGGTGCTGTGCATTGTGGTAATAGATGCGACATGACGTCACTTCCAAAGGACCAATGACCAAATTCTGACCAATTTGGTGAAATGTGAAAACAAATCTCATTAAATTAGACTAGACACTAAACTTAATTAAACTAGGCATCAGCGCAATTCAATTGGTTTGGTAATAGCAAGGAAAAATAGAATGAAGTGATCTCCAAAAAAGAAGTACTTTTTGACTGTAAATAAAATTGTAAGGAGTAAAAAGTACTTTTTTTTCTTAAAAAATGTAATTAAGTAAAAGTAAAAGTACTGATTTTTAATTGTACTCAAGTAAAGTAAAAATCCCCCAAAATAATACTTAAGTACAGTAATCAAGTAAAATTACTCAAGTATTTTACACCACTGGCGTGTGGTCATTACGCTTATAGGCTAGCCTATTTAAGTAATTAATTTAATATAAAGGGGCGATATGTCTACGAATGGCTTAAATGAACAACTAGTCGACTAGAAAAAAAATTAGTCGGAGGCAGCCCTTATTCCACATATTCATACCAGCAGGCCATCTGGGTTGGGCGAGCGACCGTGAGCGGAGCGGAATATTCAGAAATGCGCTCTCCGCTCACGAGCTCTGATCGGAACAAACCCGAACCTCACTGTCTGCTGAACTTGCGCAGAAACATCAAAATAGACATAGCCAGCTTTTTAAAATTGTTTTTAAAACTAAACATTGACTATTTTAGTACAAATTATGAGCTTATATTGACGATTTTTTATAATTCTTGACAAAATTAGAATATTAAGTTATATTAAGACGCTACGATGAGCATTATAGCTACTTTTAAAAAAATGCGGGTCAGGAAGCGGGTCGGGTACAATATTTTCTTTTTCTTTTTTTGCGGTCCGAGTTGCGGGCGGGTTAGTTGAAAACGTCGGTCGGGTGCGGTTTGTTTATACATTGACCCGCGCATCACTGATATATATATATATATATATATATATATATATATATATATATATATAATATATGTATGTGTGTGTGTGTGTGTGTGGTTTTTTTCTCCCTACATGTTTTCCACATATCATGTTCCAGTGACTTATTTTTCACAGTATCAAGTAGAATACCGACCATCTACGATCCGCTTATTTGTTGGCTTTTGTATCCATAGACTCAGAGACGACAGCAGAAACTGGGCAGTAAAGTCACTCTGGAACCTCTGCCCAATCAGAGCACAGCTAGCAGCACCGATCAAGCGGACGACTCCGTTCACAGTGTTTCAGAAAATGGCAGTGCTGATGTGGAACCGGTTAAAAACAGCCAGGAGCATTTGATCCTTGAGAAACCTTCCGCACAATCACAAAATGAGGATGAAGATGATGAGGAACCCGAGCAAGAACATGCTACTGCTGGCAAGAACCGCTTCACTGCCTTATCCGAAGACCAGACCTCTGAAGATGTGTCTATGGAGGGAGACAAAGTGGAAGAGGTGAATGAAATTGAGGAGGAGGACGGTGCTGACCAGCTTTGTGCTGAAGAGGATCAATTAGTCAAAGAACTGAATATTATGTCACTAAAAACAGCTTCAGAAGGTGAAATGGAGAATGGAGATGATGACTCGGTTGACGTTAAAGAATACACTGTGGTGAATCAGGACCCTGAGCTCGCCTTTCACGCACTGACCACCAGGGAGGCGCCAGAGAAGAAGGAGTGTTCGGTGGAGTCCTGCCTGTATCAGTTCACTGAGGTGGAACATCTCACAGAGAACAACAGACTGATGTGTTTTACCTGTACAAAACGCCAGCCTGGACATAAAGCCTCTGACGGTACTGTGCTCACCTTTTACAATATTTATATAATACCTGAACAAAATTATAAATGCAACAGTTTTGTTTTTGCCCCCATTTTTCATGAGCTGAACTCAAAGATCTAAGACTATTTCTGTCCACACTCTCTCAAATCTGTCTAAATCTGTGTTAGTGAGCACTTCTCCTTTGCCGAGATAATCCATCCACCTCACAGGTGTGACATATCAAGATGCTGATTAGACAGTATGATTATTGCACAGGTGTGCCTTAGGCTGGCCAGAATAAAAGGCCACTCTAAAATGTGTTTTATCACACAGCACAATGCCACAAATGTCACAAGTTATATACACATAATATATAATATAAATATATATATATATATATATATATATATATATACACACACACACACACACACACACACATATACACACACACATTAGAGTATAGATAGATAGATAGATAGATAGATAGATAGATAGATAGATAGATAGATAGATAGATAGATAGATAGATAGATAGATAGATCATAAATAAGAATTGCACATTGTTTACCTGTGTTTTTTTGGATCTCCTTACCTAAGATAAACCTTTTTTTGTTTGTTATTGAACACAAAACTTAGTTTATCATAAAGCTCAATTGTGACAGCAGTGTGTCAAAACTGATTTTTGTCATGATTCAGGTGGTAAGAAAGCTGTTTACAGAGATGCACTGAAGCAGATGCTGATCTCTCATCCTCCAGCAGTGCTCACACTTCACCTGAAGAGATTCCAGCAGGTAAAACACCTGGTTCCCCCTGTCCCAGACCTCACCACACTGATACACTCAAAGGAATCTCCATTTAGACCCTTGTTTTGTCATTTGTTTTCCTGTAGGTTGGATACAGCGTTTGTAAGGTGAACAGACATGTGCAGTTTCCTCAGATCCTGGATCTTGCTCCTTTCTGCTCTTTAAACTGCAAGGTGGGCAAATGATAATTTCTGGAGTAATTGAGAATTGAGTGTTTAAAATAGAGATCATGGTTCTCCAACGATTCTGAATGGATAACTAAACAAAATAATAATTTAGTAGAGGTTCTGACAAAATGTTAATTGCTACAGTCTTTCTAAAAAATATTTAATTTGAACATTATTATTTTTTATTATTCAGTTTGAACGAATGATTCAAAGACTCACTCATAAAGATGTCACCTGTTTCAATACTGGATGAGTACGTTTTTTTTAATCTTGAAAGAATGATTCAGTGACAAATACATTTTTAACATTAACTTGTTAAAACTACCTAATGGTGTAACTGGGTAGTAACTGATTACATGTAATCAGATTCCAAAAATGTAGT
The DNA here is from genome assembly GCA_022828995.1 of Vimba vimba. Taxonomy (NCBI): domain Eukaryota; kingdom Metazoa; phylum Chordata; class Actinopteri; order Cypriniformes; family Leuciscidae; genus Vimba; species Vimba vimba. The sequence goes on from CM040826.1 coordinate 12,357,685, forward strand.
ACTTGCAATTAATTATTTTACATTTTAAAATACTTGTAATCAGACTACAGTTACTTTTCTGTTGATTACAGATATTCTCACAATGACCAGAAATTATTCACAATTCATTGATTTAAAATGTTCCTTTCTAAGTCTACTGCTTACGTTCAGATGGTCTTCCAGGTTTGTGTAATCGCGCACACAGACCGGCATCTTTCTTTTTTTTCCTTTTTTGCATAATGCTAATTTCATGCAAATAATTTTTGGAAATAATTATACTGTGATTGTACTCTTGTCAAAAGTACTGAAATGTGAAAAATGTGGCAATATCACCATTTCCTCTAGCATTTTGAGCGCTGTTGAATGGATTCTTAAACACCTCTGATTGGCCATTATCACAGACATATATGTTGAGCGCGCGAACACAATGGCCAATCACAGACATATATGTTGAGCGCGCGAACACAATGGCCAATCACAGACATATATGTTGAGCGTGCGAACACAATGGCCAATCACAGACATATATGTTGAGCGTGCGAACACAATGGCCAATCACAGACATATATGTTGAGCACGCGTACACAATGGCCAATCACAGACATATATGTTGAGCGCGCGAACACAATGGCCAATCACAGACCTATATGTTGAGCGCGCGAACACAATGGCCAATCACAGACATATATGTTGAGCGCGTGAACACAATGGCCAATCACAGACATATATGTTGAGCGCGTGAACACAATGGCCAATCACAGACATATATGTTGAGCGCGTGAACACAATGGCCAATCACAGACATGTTGAGCGTGTGAACAATGGCCAATCACAGACATATATGTTGAGTGCGTCAACACAATGGCAAATCAGAGGTGTTTAAGAATCTGTTAAACAGTGCTCAAAATGCTAGAGGGAAATGCTGGTATCGTCACATTTTTAAATTTCAGTACCAACTTGGTAGTCGGTACTTTTTGACAACTCAAACTGTGATGTTGAAAAGACTGTTTGTGAAGCTGTGTCAGTCATACCTGCGCATGACAACTGCTCTCTCTGGCTCAGCGGCAGCGCCAGTGCAGATTTGAATGTTCGCTGTGATCACAGGCCACTTGTCAAAGGTTTAATAGACATGGGTGAATCATTGTCCTGTAGGAATAAGATCGTGTGGGTGTTTGAATCAAGATTGTGATCTTTTTTTACGATTAATCATGCTCTTGTATTCGCAGTGCATCAAACCCTGTTTGTGTTTTTAGGGTGTGAAGGAGGGAGAAACGCGAGTGCTGTATAGTCTTTATGGCATAGTGGAGCACAGCGGCACCATGCGGTCAGGACACTACACGGCCTACGTTAAATCACGATCCTCCACGCACAATTATGTAGAAAACGGGTCGGCTGCTGGTTGTGAGTATCAGCGCTGTTGAGTCCGAGATTTCAATGAGCTTTATATATGAACATGCAATAATGTTTGAATCACTATTGCATTTAGCTGGAAACCCAGTGACATTATTATTATGATGTTCCAATCATCCTCTTGTCGCAGGTAATGCTGAGGCCAGTAAAGGATCATGGTTCCACGTCAGCGACAGCAGCGTCCATCCGGTTCCGGAGGCCAAAGTGCAGAGTTCCCAAGCCTACCTCCTGTTCTACGAGAAGATCTCATAACCCACGTGAGGACTGAGCTTCAAAATAAAGGGCTGCTGGTGCTTCTTTCCGACTGCTGGGACATCCTCCTTTTTTTTTTCTTTTTTTTTTCTCTGCATTATCAGCTGCTGTTCAGGGGAAAGTTTTGATTCATGCAAACATGACGCAGAACTTACTTGCAATAATTTCTGTTTTTTTAATTGAAGTTAATAATGCTCAGTGGGGATTGGAAAGTGATGAAATGTTTTTCTAACCTCTTGATCATCATGGTTTGATGAGGCTTTGAAGTGGTCATTTGCCTCATACAGCATTTCTCAAAGTATCTGAGTGTCCTGCACAACCTTCCGGGACTGCTGCCAAGAGAAATAGTCATTTTGAGTGAATCTCATGAAGAAAAGTCATATTTCACCCTAAAACCACAGGTATATATATATATATGTATATAGATTTGTAATAGGTAAAAAAGACTTTAAATAAAAGTAATGAGAATTGTAAGGATATGTACTTAATTGTCTGGGGTAAATATATATATATATATATATATATATATATATATATATATATATATATATATATATATATATATATATATATATATATATATATATATATATATATTTACCCCTGACAATTAAGTACATATCCTTACAATTCTCATTACTTTTATTTAAAGTTTTTTTTACCTATTACAAATCTCATTTTTAATGATGTGATGCACTTAATGATCATGGAAACATTTTTAAAATTTAGTCAGTGTCAATTATATTCAGTACATTCAAATAATGTGATGTAAACATACAGCTGTACTTAAAATAAATAAGTAAATAATGGTCTTAGAAACAGGTTTCATTTTCTTTATTCAAAATAATAAATTTTTTGGGTGAAATAAGAACTAAAAATATGACCAAGACATGACTTTACAGCATGGGATTCATACCATTTTAAAAACTGTAAAACAGAAATATATATTGCTTCAGAAATAGCCTATATATTGGTACAATTTTATATTGCATTAAATGCCTTCCTGCCCTCAAATATAATGGCATTCATGACTCATGAGTCAACTTCAACATGCAATTTCAATATAGGAACAGATTCTGAAGACTTGGTTTTTAGATTTGTTTGTTTTATTTAGGATTTTTTTCTTTTCTAAAAAACAACAACCTCAGAGCACTGAAGCTCAAAATAAATGACTACCTTCAAATAAAATGTTTTTTGTTTGTTTGTTTTCTAACATTTTAAGAAGCTAAAATACTATAATAAAATGGACAATTTTATCTTCTGACAGTTGTTCAAAACGAGCGTCCAAGCGTCTCTTGAAACCTACAAACAACAAGAGAAGTTCATAGACCCGAAATTATATTGGGCGGCACTACTAGCTAATACTATTTTTCTGTTAATAAAAGTCTTTCCTCGAGGGGGCGCGTGACGGCTCGAGAAGAATATCAGTGTTTTTGTCTGCAAAAAAAGTATGAACTTTTCAATCTAATAAACGAAAGTTTTGGCTTCTGGTGTACATTTTAAAAATCTGAAGTATCAATCGCTGCAAAATTACTGAACAAAACGCCCGTGTCCTTGAATCACAAACTACTGTGATTGTAAAGAAACCACGTGACAAGGCCATTCTCTCAAAGAGTAGGACGAGCAGAATAATGAATATTTAAAGCTACTAAAGTTGAAAACACCCAATGAAGAGTACAAATTGAACTATAATTGGTCAGGTCTGATGTTATGCAAATTAAATGAGAACTTCCGGGCCACTACCTAATCAGCGCCATCAGCATTTGCCACTCTAGTTTTGTGTGTGTTTTCGCTATGGCGGGAGTTTAGAACCGAGCTCGAGAGGGAGCGGTCTCCACGGTAACCATCTATGCCGGAAGTGCCGGGCTGTCTAAAGGTAAGCAACAAATGAAATCTATTCCGCATCCAGTTAACGTTATTATAAACGGAACAGGTTATTTAATTTCTCGGAGTGTGACTAAAATGTAGACGTTTTGTTGAGGAGACGCCGGAGCGTGTTTGTGCGTTTACACTGATTTAAATCCCATAATGCCATTATATTCTTTGAGAAGGGTTTTCAGCTAACCAACGACATTTACGTTAAATTATATAATGTATATTCACATGGTAACATTAAACAACGCTATCTTTCCGTCTAACATCTATCTATCTATCTATCTATCTATCTATCTATCTATCTATCTAGTAATGTCCAGGCCAGTGATCTGTCCTCTGACTGTGGGGGCCACGGCTCCTGAGTCTCTCTCCGTGTTACAGAGGCGTCTTCAGAAAGCGGAGGAGCAGACGGAGGAGTTGAGGAGGAGTCTGGGCTCTTTGGGAGCGTCTGCAGATCAGCTGCTCGTGAACTCCTCAAACTCCTCAAAGGACCGTCCGGTCAGTCCCGTGAACATCCACGGGCCCCTGAGTGCCACAGGAGAAGGTTTGCTATGGAGGCAGAGTGAAACGCTCGTCGCACGCGTGTGCAGATTAGAAAGTGTTGTGCACACTCTGAAACTCACCATCTTCCGTCTGGAGATGAACAGAGAGCTCAATCCATCTCACACAGGTCAGCATGCATAATGTATGAAAAAATAAATTTTATATACACTGCTCAAAAAAATAAAATGAACACTTTTTAATCAGAGCATAGCATCAAGTCAGTTAAACTCCTTGGATATTGATCTGGTCAGTTAAGTAACAGAGAGGGTTGGTAATCAGTTTCTGCTGCTTTAGTGTTAATGAAATTAACAGCAGGTTCACTAGATGGGCAACAGTGAGACAACCCCCAAAACAGGAATGGTTTTACAGGTGGAGGCCACTGACATTTTTTCCCTACTCATCTTTTCAGACTGTTTTTCACCAGTTTTGCATTTGGCTAGGGTCAGTGTCACTACTGGTAGCATGAGGCGATACCTGGACCCTACAGAGGTTGCGCAGGCAGTCCAGCTCCTTCAGGATGGCTCATCAATACGTGCCATTGCCAGAAGGTTTGCTGTGTCTCCCAGCACAGTCTCAAGAGCATGGAGGAGATTCCAGGAAGACAGACAGCTACTCTAGGAGAGCTGGACAGGGCCGTAGAAGGTCCTTAACCCATCAGCAGGACCGGTATCTGCTCCTTTGTGCGAGAAGGAACATGATGAGCACTGCCAGAACCCTACAAAATGACCTCCAGCAGGCCACTGGTGTGAATGTCTCTGACCAAACAATCAGAAACAGACTTCATGAGGGTGGCCTGAGGGCCCGACGTCTTCTAGTGGGCCCTGTGCTCACTGCCCAGCACCAGGGAGCTCGATTGGCATTTCCCATTGAACACCAGAATTGGCAGGTCCGGCACTGGTGCCCTGTGGTTTTCACAAATGAGAGCAGGTTCACCCTGAGCACGTGACAGACAGGAAAGGGTCTGGAGAAGCCGTGGAGAATGTTATCCTGCCTGTAACATCGTTCAGCATGACCGATTTGGTGGTGGGTCAGTGAGGGTCTGGGGAGGCATATCCATGGAGGGACGCACAGACCTCTGCAGGCTAGACAATGGCACCCTGACTGCCATTAGGTATCGGGATGAAATCCTTGGATCCATTGTCAGACCCTATGCTGGTGCAGTGGGTCCTGGGTTCCTCCTGGTGCACAACAATGCCCGGCCTCATGTGGCGAGAGCATGCAGGCAGTTCCTGGAGGATGAAGGAATGATACCATTGAAGGGCCACCACGCTCACCTGACCTACATCCAATAGAACACCTCTGGGACATTGTGTTTCGGTCCATCTGACATCACCTGGTTGCACCTCAGACTGTCCAGGATCTCAGTGATGCGCTGGTCCAGATCTGGGAGGAATTACCCCAGGACACCATCCGTCGTCTCAGTAGGAGCATGTCCCGACGTTGTCAGGCATGCATACAAGCACGTGGGGGCCATACAAACTACTGAGAACCATTTTGAGTTGCTGCAATGAAATTTCAGCAAAATTGACAAGCCTGCTGCATCATTTTTTCACTTAGATTTCCGGGGTGTCTTTGAATTCAATCCTCTGTAGGTTGATTATTTTCATTTCCATCAAACGATGTGGCATCCTTTCGTTCATAACACATTACCCAGTCCATATTAGTATAGATATCCAGCATGATATTTTTCCCCATTGAGATCTGATGTGTTTTCAAAGTGTTCCTTTAATTTTTTTGAGCAATGTATATATATATATATATATATATATATATATATATATATATATATATATATATATATATATATATATATATATATATATATATATATATATATACAATTATTCAAACAACATCTTGTCATCTAGCCATCTCCTCCCTTCCTCTTTCATCCTCATCACCAAAAATAAGTTTTAGATGGACAGATCAATACAGTACAAAGAGCATCAAAAAATGTTAGGATGTCTTTTCTGTTTACCAAATGCTTTTTAATATTCGCTATTGCTTCAATGCAAATGAACAAGTAAGCCGTTATTTGTTGCGGAGTGACGGTCATGAGGAGACTTTACAGAGTGCTGGACTCTTGCACTGTCAATACAAGATCTTGACCAAAGATTGATGCACCTCTTGATGGAAATAACATCACAGCATTTATTTCCATCAAGAGGAGCATCAATATTAGTCACTGCAATAATGTATGCAAACACACACACACACACACAATGCTGGGTAGTAACTGTTCACATGTGATCAGATTCCAAAAATGATTGCACACACAGACCAGCCACTAGTCATGTGACTATCAATTAAAACTGAGACCCATAGCATTTGATCACTGGATTTATAGAAATCATTTCATTTAAAGAGTGATTTCTCAACATTGCAATATCAAATCAACTCTTGCCTAACACATTCATTATTATTTGCGTCATCACTCAGTGAGTCATTTAACCGCGTAACCAGCAATAGTCTATGGAAATATGGAACTATCCAGCAATAGTCTATGGAATAATTTCAAAACTGAATTTGTGTGAGCAGTAATCCAGTAAGAGTGTGTGTGTGTGTGTGTGTGTGTGTGTGTGTGTGAGTGTGTGTGTGTGAGAGAGTGAGTTTTGCACTTGTTTTGTCTGCATTCATCTGTGGGCCCTGCAGGAGACGAGTTTGTAATCTCCCCTCTGTGTGTAGCGCGATTAAGCGCCCTGCAGGAGCAGCACGAGGAGGAGCAGCGCTCTTCACACCGGGACCTGCTGCACGTACAGGACGAGCTGACGCAGGCCTGTGAGGAGAGGCAGGAGGCGCAGCGGGAGGTGCTCAGACTCAGAGAGGCGCTGGAGAATACCAACTCCGCTAAAGTAAAATAGCTATGGGCTCATTAATTAATTAATGTCTACATGAAAATATTTGTGCTAATTTAATAATTAATTCATCACACAGTAAAAAATGCTAAAATGTGTTAAAACAACGTTTTAGTTAATAGTTACCTGGTTATCTGGCGTTCAAAAATGTCTTATGTTCACCAAGCCTGCATTTATTTTATAAAAAATGCAGTAATATTATGAAATATTATTACAATGTAAAATAGCTGGTTTCCATTTTAATATATTTTAAAATACAGTTTATTCCTATGATGGTAAAGCTGAATTTTCAGCATCATTACTCTAGTTTTCAGTGTCACATGATCCTTCAGAAATCAGTCTAATATGCTGATTTGATGCTCAATAAACATTTTTGATGTTATCAGTGTTAAAAGATAGCATTTATTTGAAATCTTTTGTAACATTATAAATGTCTTTACTGTCACTTTTGATCAATTAAATGTGTTCTTGCTAAATAAAAGTATTAATTTAAAAATGTACATCCATTATTTTTCTCCAGAATGTTTTCATATTTTTCTTGGTTGAACTGATTAATCTAAATAATGTCATAAGTATGTTACTTTCAATCTCATTTGATAGTTCATGACCTCTCAATCTGTTCACAGAAGGAGGAGCAGATGGCGCAAGAGACCGCAGCACACTTGGTAGCTGAGCAATCCCACAATGCACTGCTGCTGAGAGTGAAGGAGATGGAGAGAGTGGTGGAGAGGGAGAGAGGCCAGGTAAACTGAAGTAAAGGACTAGAAAAGGTTCACAGTATATCCTCGTTTACTGCGATCTTACTTGCATATTTAAAAAAAAGACTTGTCTGATTGATAAATACACTTGGAGAAACTACAGTAGTCAACATTTGAAGTGGATCAAAACCTTTCATGAAAGTTATTCATGAATTTTGAACAATACCTGTTCTTGTCTTAGGACAACTTTGATGAACTTTTTTGATCCACTTCAAATGCTGACTACTGTAGAATACCTCTTTACACCAAGCAATGCTCAGAGCAACCATCCAGAACACCATAGCAACACCTTAGCAACCACCCACAACACCCTGGATGTGTTTTATAGCCATAAAATGCTTAATTTAATCTTTCTATTCACTATTTGCTGGTGTCTTGTTAGGTAGAAGCTCTTCAAGTAGACTGCCACGCCTTACGTACTGATGGACAGGCAAACAGGGCGGAGCTAAAGAAGAGGGAGGAGCAAATCCTGTGCCTAGAGAAAGAGTGTCAGCAGCTCCGAGACCATTCCAGTCAGAAACACTGAATTATGGGACATTTAATCTTGGTTTATGCTACTGTATTGTGAAACTAAAATGTTGTTTCCTCTCAGGAGTGAAAGAGACTCTGATATCACAGCTGAGCAAAGAGATCAAGGTACGAGCATATGTGTGTTAGAGACGCTGATGGCAGTAATGACACGTCTCATGATGTCCGTGTGTGTTTAGAGCGTGAAGACGGCTCTGCAGAAGCAGCAGCAGGACAACAGCAGACTCATCAGAGATGGACGAGACCTCAGAGCAGCTGCAGATCAAGTTCAGGTACACGCACACACACACACACACACACACACACACACACACACACACACACACACACACACACACACACGGTTGTGTTCTCAATGGTTCTCAATTTTGTGTGGTGATTGTAATAGTCAAGCTCAAAAAAGCACATAAAAAAGTACCATATAGTAGTGTGTATGATTTATTCGCTATATTCTTTAATCTTCCAAAGTGATTTGAATAATTTGTGTGGAAAACCGATTGAAATGTAGGTTTATATACATTTATTTAGCTTTGTTTAGCCAACAACATGGTTTTTATTGATTAACTTTCCTGTTCTGGTGTAAAAATCTGTGCATGTTATGAATAAAGGTTAGAAGTCATTCTCTCTCTTTCTCTCAGGTGTTGAATGATAAGTTAGAGGTTCAGTGTTCAGAGCTGAGCACTGCACTTCACTCATTAACACTGGAAAACACTCGACTACAGACAGAGTATCAGAGCAACATCAAGGTAGTTCAGTTCAGTTCCAGTTTTACTGATATTGGCATGAAAACAATTGGACATTCTATTGCCAGTTCATTTTCATCTTAGCTGCGAACAGCTGAATTAGTGCATTAATAAGTGCAAAATAAGTTATATTTAACCAGTAAAATAACATTAGTTCAGTTTATACTCATTAAGAAGGATAAAAATGAAAATGAGTCAATATGGCAGTAATAGTAATACTGAACAAAAGTTTGCTGATAGAGATTATATTTGTCTCTCACACACACACACACACACACACACACACACACACACACACACACACACACACACACACACACACACACACACACACACACTGTTTGTTCAGGCGGAGCGAGATCGTGTGTCTAAACACCTGAAGGAGCAGGATCTGCTTTTAGACACAGCCAGGAGGAACATCCAGGCTGAACTACAGGTCACGATATCAGAGAAACTCGTCCTGCAGAAAGAACTGTGAGTTACACACACATTCACTACTATAAAACTAAAAACAGCAGGGAAAAGACGAACACATATATTTTGTTGTTGACGTCAAAAGCTGTATCCCAGGTTTTGATAACCATAACCACATTTTGGCTGAAATTCATCTTCAATTCAGTCAGATTAGGCAGATGGCAACATGTTGCATGAAATGCCATCATCTTTGAAAACCATGAACAAAACTACAAAAGATAAAAGAAAATATGACTGTAAACAAGCTGTTTTATTTGGTCTACAAGGGAGGCACTGAAGATGGATCATTCCGAGCTGCAGCAGAGCTCCACTGTTTCCCAGGTGACAGCTGTCAGTCATCAGCAGATGTTGGAACAGACCATTCAGAGGCTTCACGGGGAGCTCAGTCTTGCTGGGAGAGATGGAGAGACCCTGAGAGAAGAGAGAGAGCACATGAAGAGTGAAGTGAGTTGAATTGTTTTGTTGGCGTCATTTCTCAGGCTGAAAGGAAAGGACACAAGCACTGATGTTTACATGGGTATGAATTAAACTGATAGTTCTGCCACTAAATTATAATTGGATGAGGCACATTTGAAGCCATAAGAACAACAACAATAATCATAATAATTATGATTGTTATTATTTATTATTATTGTCATAAATATCACAATTATCATTATTATTTATATTATTATTGGTGGTGGTATTATTATTAGTAGTATATATTGCTATTCATATTGTATTAATTATTATTATTTATTATTATTACTATTAATACTGTTGGTCGTGGTGGTAGTAGTAGTAGTACTAATATATTGTTGGCAAGGCCTATTAATTTTATTAATTAAATGTATTTGTATTATTAATTATATTAACAATATTCATAATTAATTATATTAATAATAACTATGACAACAAAAACAATAATATTAATAATATTTTATTAATTATACTTGATCAAATATATATATAGATAGATAGATAGATATATACACACATTAGTAATGTATCATTATTTTAAGATTATAATTCATTTGATCATCAAAGTAGTAAATAATGTTTAATAGTTAATCATTAGAATAATTATAATACATTATATAATTTGTATATACAGTATACAAATAATAATAATTTATTTTTAATAATGCAGGATTATTATTAATAATACTTTTAATTATTCTAAATCTGCAATAAACCAATGTGGATGTGAATTTTCTCCGTTATGATTTTTTTTTTTTTTTTCACATTATGCTTGCTAACAACAGCAATGCTAACAGCTTGCTAACAGTACCTTTGAAAATACTGTACCACACAACCACTTGTGGCCCGTTGCTTTAATGAACTCTTAATTTCCAAATCTCAGATGAACTCTGCAATCTCTTTGCTGAAAAAAGAGAAGAACATTCTAGAAACACAGCTGTCAGATATCAAGGTACTGCTGACCAAATGTGAGGTCACTTCCAGTCTTTCTTTATCTCATTCAGGAGATCAAACTTTTTTTTTTCTCTCTTTGTTTGCTGGATACAAAATAGAGCTAATTTCACCTACTCTACAGATCAGGGTAATATTCCACCAGCTATTACCATAACATCATCTTCTCCCCTGTGATGGACAGGTGGAGCTGACCACAGTGAACTCAGCGCTGCAGAAACAGAAGGAGGAGAACGAGGAGCTGATGGAGAGCCTGACAGTCATGGAGCATCAGCAGGTTTGAGATCAAAAGATCACAGAGGCAGATGCACGTCAAAAGAAAATGTGCTTGTAACACTCTTTCTCTCCCAGGTAACTCACCGTCAGGTAGAACAGATGCTGTGGGACTTGACAGACAGCAAGAACAAACTGGCCTACGAGAAGGGCAAGTTGCAGGTCTGTCACACACACACACACGCACACACACACACACGCACACACCCACACTTTGTATGTATATGGATTTATTGCACACATTTTGCACAGTGTGACATACAATGATGCTCAAACAATCATATGATGAACACACACATTATATAGCAAAAACACACACCAGGCTTCTAATAGACTGCGTGTGTGTGTGTGTGTGTGTGTGTGTGTACAGGCACGAGTGCAGCAGATGGCCGCTGAACTGAAGACATTGAAAGCAGACTGTAATGAACACTGTCAGACTAACACTAAACTGCAGTACAGTTACACACAGGTAAACACAAACACTCGTCTAACAAAACCACTGCTGTTTCACAAGCTCAGTGTGTCGCTCAGGTGTGTGACACCATGTTTACACCAGACGCGAGCCGCAACAACAAAAAGCCACAAAAGCAGATAAAACCCATTATAATCAGCGATGCTGTCAACACTGGATACGGTGCGACGCGATACGACAAAGCCCAGTTCTATTTGTGACGTAGTCCAAGCGCCCGCGCTACTTCTGAGATGAAGAACAAATACATTTGCTAATTAAAACTCTCAGACTGCTCAATTAATAATAGGCTCATATACTGTACTTCATCCTCATCCAAAAAGACTAATATTTATAAATATTATCTAAGCAGCAAACTTGCCTCATTTAAAAATCACCAAATACTGATTAACAGGTAACCCATATGGTACCGTTAAAATGTGACCGCTAGATTCCTGACATCAGAAAACAAAACATTATCATATGACACAATTTTTTTAAAAGCAGAACATAAGACAAAACACAGTTAGATGATACCATCAATATAAAACACATAAAACAGGAAGTAGGAATATGTGATGTGTATATCTCTATTATAAGTTTCCTAATATATATATATGACGGCGCACATTTAACAACATCCATTCTGTGTTCATAATCTTGGCTTGCCGAGTCACAATTAAGTAATAAAAGCAGGACATTTCAGTGCTGATTGTTTTATGCATCTGTCACAGTGAAATGGGGCTTTGTAGAGGCTGTTATTAAATCATGGAACACTTAAAACCTGCAAAATGGTGATATAAAACAAAATTATGGCTAAAATTATATGTGGACTGCTGAATTTAACACTCTCTTTCATAGATGCAGATAGAAAATCAGACACTGAAAGAGCAACTCGGTGCGCTACAGCAACAGCACAGAGACACGGTGAGTCTTTCTAAAGAACGAGAATTGAAAGCAATGAATTGCATTAACAAAAGATCACATTTTTATGACCGCGTGTGTGTGTAACAGAATGAAATAGCGCAGACTCTGGAGAGCGTCCTGTCGTCTCATGCTCGTCTGCAGCAGAACACACAAACACTGCATGCAGAGCTGAGAGAAAGAGCACAGGAACTGCACACACTCAGGAGAGAGAGGTGTGTGTTTGCGTGTGTGAGACACTATAAGACGAGACATGTCTGATTAAAGGAAGGGGATCGTTGTTTATGTTGTGCTAGCCAATTATGGCAGCCGTCTTGCACTTGTGGCATGGATGCAGCATCACATAAGTTTTCAGTTTTTGAACTTTACAGCTCAAATAACACATTTTTGTATGAAACAATTAAATAAAGTGCTTTGACATTTATTCATTTGTGGGGAATGTCTTGCTGCATAGCCTTCCATTATAAGTGCATTACTGTAAATATGATTGTTGTTTGTTTTTACTAAGTCAGTGTTTGTCTTTGGTAATCAGCACTGTGTTTGCCTGTGTGTGTGTGTGTGTGTGTGTGTGTGTGTGTGTGTGTGTGTGTGTGTGTGTGTGTGTGTGTGTGTGTGTGTGTGTGTGTGTGTGTGTGTGTGTGTGTGTGTGTGTGTGTGTGTTTGTCAGACTGCAGGCTATAAAAGAGATTCAGAGGCTTGAAACTGAAGTAGAGAATCACAACGCAACCAATAATGAGAAGGTATAACGCACACAAACACACTGATGACCAAATAAATAAGAGATGTGATCAAAGCGTTTAAATGTTTTCACGGTTACGTTGAAGGGGGAGTCTTTGCGAAAAGCACTTGATGACAACAGGACACTTGCTCAGAGTTTAGAGCAGGCCTTACGGGAAAACCAAAACACACAGGAGAAACTAAACACCCTCGGCGAGAGGTGAGGGAATATATGTTTTATCAGCAGGACTGTTTGTCATTTAAAACCACAAACTCGATTCTACATTGTTCACTTCATTAATGTCACTTGACATTAGGATGTGTGTTATACTGTACTTAGAGATGCAACGATATTATTAACAATTCTGGCCGATACTGATAAGCAGATAATTATGTTCATGTAATGGCCAATAATAAAGTTCTGTATTGTTTTATATAAATCAAAAATAAAGATTAAAAACTTAAATTTGTTTCAGTTGCTACAAATTTAGGCATCACAGCATTATGAAGTACAGTACGAAAAATGGATGGTAAAATAATTATTTTAAGAGACACTTAATGACGTTAAAGATTAACTTTAAATGGCTGTTCATTCAATATAAATATGTAAAATTCAATATAACATCATTGTTAATTCTATATAATATACAGTGAGGAAAATAAGTATTTGAACACCCTGCTATTTTGCAAGTTCTCCCACTTGGAAATCATGGAGGGGTCTGAAATTGTCATCGTAGGTGCATGTCCACTGTGAGAGACAAAATCTAAAAAAAAAAAATCCAGAAATCACAATATATGATTTTTTAACTATTTATTTGTATGATACAGCTGCAAATAAGTATTTGAACACCTGTCTATCAGCTAGAATTCTGACCCTCAAAGACCTGTTAGTCTGCCTTTAAAATGTCCACCTCCATTCCATTTATTATCCTAAATTAGATGCACCTGTTTGAGGTCGTTAGCTGCATAAAGACACCTGTCCACCCCATACAATCAGTAAGAATCCAACTACTAACATGGCCAAGACCAAAGAGCTGTCCAAAGACACTAGAGACAAAATTGTACACCTCCACAAGGCTGGAAAGGGCTACGGGGAAATTGCCAAGCAGCTTGGTGAAAAAAGGTCCACTGTTGGAGCAATCATTAGAAAATGGAAGAAGCTAAACATGACTGTCAATCTCCCTTGGACTGGGTCTCCATGCAAGATCTCACCTCGTGGGGTCTCAATGATCCTAAGAAAGGTGAGAAATCAGCCCAGAACTACACGGGAGGAGCTGGTCAATGACCTGAAAAGAGCTGGGACCACCGTTTCCAAGGTTACTGTTGGTAATACACTAAGACGTCATGGTTTGAAATCATGCATGGCACGGAAGGTTCCCCTGCTTAAACCAGCACATGTCAAGGCCCGTCTTGAGTTTGCCAATGTCTTGGCATGAAAGTCATGTGGTCAGATGAGACCAAAATAGAACTTTTTGGTCATAATTCCACTAAACGTGTTTGGAGGAAGAAGAATGATGAGTACCATCAAAAGAACACCATCCCTACTGTAAAGCATGGGGGTGGTAGCATCATGCTTTGGGGGTGTTTGTCTGCACATGGGACAGGGCGACTGCACTGTATTAAGGAGAGGATGACCGGGGCCATGTATTGCGAGATTTTGGGGAACAACCTCCTTCCCTCAGTTAGAGCATTGAAGATGGGTCGAGGCTGGGTCTTCCAACATGACAATGACCCGAAGCACACAGCCAGGATAACCAAGGAGTGGCTCTGTAAGAAGCATATCAAGGTTCTGGCGTGGCCTAGCCAGTCTCCAGACCTAAACCCAATAGAGAATCTTTGGAGGAAGCTCAAACTCCGTGTTTCTCAGCGACAGCCCAGAAACCTGACTGATCTAGAGAAGATCTGTGTGGAGGAGTGGGCCAAAATCCCTCCTGCAGTGTGTGCAAACCTGGTGAAAAACTACAGGAAACGTTTGACCTCTGTAATTGCAAACAAAGGCTACTGTACCAAATATTAACATTGATTTTCTCAGGTGTTCAAATACTTATTTGCAGCTGTATCATACAAATAAATAGTTAAAAAATCATACATTGTGATTTCTGGATTTTTTTTTTTTAGATTTTGTCTCTCACAGTGGACATGCACCTACGATTACAATTTCAGACCCCTCCACGATTTCTAAGTGGGAGAACTTGCAAAATAGTAGGGTGTTCAAATACTTATTTTCCTCACTGTATGTAAAAATAGTGTAAAAGAGTATGCACAATTAAATATCTAATACTGACTGATATATAGGCAATATCAACTAATTAAAATGTAAATATCTCTAATAATGGTCGATAACTGATATAGTACAGATTTATCCTGCATCTCTAAATTTTTGCATATTTCTTTTCCTCCATGTTTTCTTGAGTTCATATTATACATGATTGTATCAGCAGGGAGGCGGAGCTTAAAGAGGCAAGGGCAGAGATTCGTCGGTTGACGGAATGTGTAGATTCCCTCAAGAACCGGCTCAGCAGGGAAAAAGACTCTAGGAGGAAGTCAGCACAGAGGGTAATATTAAATATATGTTTTTATTTTTATGCACATTAGTTGTCTTGTGATGTAGTTTTCAATGTATAGCACTTTTAACTACTTACTTTACAAATAAGAATGACTCTGACTGACTCCTGTTTTCTATATAGCTGAAGAAGGCACTAAATGATGCATCAGCAAAGTCAGGTGACCTCTCACAAGCCAATCAGAAGCTACAAGAGAAGGTGTCTGAGCTGGAGAAGCTGGCGTCTCGGTTGAATCAGTATCTGGACAACAGAACATCTCTGAACCACTCGCTGAGAATCAAGGTGTGTCACTTTACCCATGGTTCACCTCACATCTGTGCTGGATACAAGCTCTCTCACTGTAATACCAACATAAACACAGTTCATTGCATCGTCTTGCTTCTCCCAACAGGATTTGGAAGCAGAAATTGAAAGTCTTGAGGAAGCTAAGGGTGAATATAAGAGGAGGAGTTATGAGCAGGTGTGCATCCAAACTGTTTCAAAAGTTTGCGTTTCAGGCCCCCAAAACCCCCTTGTCGTGTAAATGAACGGCCAAAATGCATACTTTCTTTTCCTTCTGTTTTTGGATGAAAATTGTGTCGTGTAAACGACCCTTCATTTCTCAAATGTTCGCCTCCATGTCACAATGCACTTTATTTGCTCTATAAATTAATGGCACGAATAACTTTATATTTTTTATAATGCATTTCACTGTGTATTATGCTGAGCATAAAATTGAACACAATTTAATTATTAAATGTAATTAAAAATTAAGATATATTTAGAGTGATTTTGAATCTAATACTTTTATTTTAGCTTGTTATTCATAATTAGCATGATTATTCATAGTTCTCTTGAAAAAAAAAAAAAAAATTATGTATAATGCATAATAGACCCCAACCATAATTGTCTTGATAGATATTTATCGTTTAAGGCAGAGACTTTATTACACCAGCACTGCTTTAATATTTTAAAAAGCTTAAAAGGTTTGCTTAAAAGTTGTATTTCTAAATGCATCCCCTTTAAAGCACAGCTGCTAAAACATATAACCTTACTTACTTACCGTCCTGTCCTGTCCTGTCCTGACCCATCTTTACTAAAGATGTCCTCTCACAGTTTGTCATGTGTGTGTTTCAGTCTCAGTGTCTGCTGCAGATACGCTCTGAGATGGTTTCTCTCCAGTCTGAGCTGCAGTGTCTGTCCTCCACACAGCAGGGGGAGCTACAGGCCGAAAGAGATCTCAATCACACCCTACAGGATCAATGTCAGGTCAGCGCTCTCTTTTTCACCTCAAGGCCCCGATTTACTCACGACGTTCTTCTTCGCTCTTCGCTTTGGGGTAAAAAGTAGTTTGTAATACGTGAGCAGCGATATACTGTTTAGATGCTGCGTTTAGATGATTTTGTAAATATGTGCTGCACACTTTCCTCTCAATAACAAAATAAACACAACATAAATGACAGCGGTGTGAAAACGGGGACCTCGAGGGACTGAACAGAAGAAATGAACCGGAGAAGATTTCCACGTCAAAGAAGGCGGAGCCTCTGTGCACACCTACCTATTACATCATCGCCACTGACCAATGGTAGTTCAAAGGTGTTCACCAGCCAGAGCAAACTTTTCCAGAAAGTTCGCTTTCGGAAGCTGTTTCAAACTCCCGAAACGAACACAAAATTAACTTTGTTTGGGCCTGAATTTGTTCAGAATTACGTCACACCAGTTCGTTCTTTGATATCGCTTGTGGTGAAAATCAAGTTTTTAATGTTGTTTATATTGTCTATGTGGTGTTTAATATGCTTTAAGACAAATCATGTGCAAATTCATAATTCAACACCATTGCTGAGTATTTTCTCCTTAAAACTGCAGTGAACCAAAAACGCAGTTTAGTTCGCTGGTGTTTCTGACCTCACAAACTACCTTGTAACCAATCAGGTCAACGAGTGGATCTCTGAGCTGGTGTGAGTGAGTGGAGGCGGGGCTCATTTGCATATTCGTAGAACCGCGTATACTAAATGAGGCAAGGGTGTAGAGTTACATTCAAGCTATTTCTAAAAAAAAAAAAAAAAAAAAAAAAATTGTTTAAATATGTCATTTTGGTGATCAAAGATGAGTTTTAAGGTATAAAATGATTGACTACAGGAGGACTTTAATTATACCGGGGCCTTTAAGCATGTGGTACTGTCTCAAATTGTGCTCTCAGTCCTCGTGGTTCATGTGATATTACTTCACGTGTTCACTTGGTGGATCAGGAACCATAAATACTCCTTTCTTCTTTCATCTTTTTTTTATCGTTTTCTGTTTGCCTTGTGATTCACTCTCCATGTCTCTGTTTTTCCTTCCTCTGTGCAGTCTCAGCAAGCTACTGTTCCCTTCTTCTTCCTGTCTGTTACTCCCTTCAGGGCATCAATACTGCAAGACCAACAAAGTGCTGGAGAAATGCCAGTGTGTGAATAAGTGATCAGGGGTTTTGTGCTGAATGGTGCTGTTAATGTGTTTGTGTACAGCACCTGGAAGAGAGTTTGAAACGGCTCCGGGACGAGAGGGATGAGGCAGAACTGAGAGTCCGGGAAGTTTGTCTGGAGTCACAGCAGGTAAACGAACCCCATTTGCAACCATTTATACATCAGCAATAATAATAGGGGACATATGAAGTAAGCCAACTGAATCTGAATGCTGTGGTGTTTCCAGTAATGATCATCTATCCCTTTTTCCAAAGTCCTGAAATGATTGCTCAAAACCAAGTCAGAATTTAAATTGCCACCTCCTCCTCTGCTGATCACAGCCAGTGTTGAAATCATGCGAGCTCTCCAGAGGATGGACATTTCTTTTGCCTTTGCCTTTGATTTGATTGCTCTGTTTCTCTGTTCCTCAGATCACAGAGAACATGGTTGAGGATCACAGAGGACTCCGCTCGGGATCGGAGAGCTTTAACTGCGAGGATGAGCCACAGAAACTCGGGGAAAGCTTATGGAGGACGGGGAAAGACGGCACACTGTCCACTCCTGCTCAGGTAGCAGATGAGACACATACATTTAACCATTTTATATTATATTTGTTGAAAATCCATTTATAGTGATGACTTATTAAATGATTATTTTGATGATACATTTTACTACATTTGTATGCATGGATTAACTTTTATTCAGCAAGGATGCATTCAATTGATCATACGCGACAGTAGAGACATTTATGTTGTTAAAAATATTTATATTTTAAATAAATGCTGTTCTTTTGAACTTTCTATTTATCAAAAAATCCTGAAAAAAATGTATCTCACTTTCCACAAAAATATGAAGCAGCACAACTTTTTTCAACATTGATAATAATCAGAAATGTTTCAAATCATCATATTAGAATGATTTCTGAAGGATCATGTGACACTGAAGACTGGAGTAATGATGCTGAAAATTCAGCTTTGATCACAGGAATAAATTACATTTTAAAATATATGTGACCTGGACCACAAAACCAGTCACATGGGTACATTTTTTGAAATTGAGATTTATACATATAAATAATAAATAAGCTACCCATTGATGTATGGTTTGTTAGGATATGACAATATTTGGAAATCTATTGAACTATTGAAAATCTGGAATCTGAGGGTGCAAAAAAATCGAAACATTGAGAAAATCGCCTTTAAAGTTGTCCATTTATGTTTACGATTGTGCTGCATTCACTCACAAAAATAAATGTTTTATATATTTACGGTAGGAAATTTACTAAATATCTTCATGGAACATGATCTTTACTTAATATCCTAATGATTTTTGGCATAAAAGAAAAATCTATAATTTTGACCCATACAATGTATTGTTGGCTATTGCCACAAATATACCCGTGCGACTTGTGACTGGTTTTGTGATCCAGGGTCACATATTAAAATAGCAAACAGTTACCTTAAATTGTAAATATATTTTACAGTATTATAGTTTTTTTTACTGTATTTTTGATCACATAAATGCAGCCTTGGAGAACATGTTTTAAACAGTATTGTAAATTAAATATACATTTAATTAATATATATCTCTTTATAAATGTGTGCGTGTGTGTGTGCGTGTGTGTGTGTGTGTGTGTGTGTGTGTGTGTGTGTGTGTGTGTGTGTGTATGTGTACACAGTACATACATTTATATCTCACAATTTGGTCCCGACCTCGTCTCTGGTCCTGAGGGTGATTATTTTACCTCAAATGTCAGGTTTGTGTGTTTTATTCCTGACCTGAAGGTTGTACTTTGTTATTAGACCCACGTTTGCTTTTATGACCCTAAACTGGAGCCCTGGGCCTCAGCATTACAGCGCTGGGAGATGAAGAAGGAGCTGGGAAGCATCGCCGGCAGTTCCAAACACACAAGACGCGTACGCACACTGACCAGCTGATAACAGCCTCCAGGGGTCATGAAGAAGTGCATCAACAACTCATAGATCATGGAGAAAGGAGAAATGAAAGATCTACAGTTGCTGTGTTTGTATATGCTGGGAAATATCAAGCATGTTTAACAAATTCATTGAAACGTATATTAATGCTTTTGTCATTACTTGAACATAAAAAGTGCACTTGCAAAAATACTTTATGTGTGGATGTAGAGAGAAAGAGTTTTGACAACCAGAAAAAGATCGTCATGCTGCTCATAAAATAAAAAACAGAGCCACAAATGACCTAATTACTCACAAATGACTCATGTTAAACATGTTATTTCCCTGCAGCCCGCAACAATGCTAATCCATCACAATAATACAAGGTCAAACTCCTACACCTGCAAAGTGCAAAAATAACTACAAGTGTAAATTAAGTCTTGCTGTTAGAAAGGGGCAACCTGTTTTGTATATGTGTATATTTTGGTATTATATTTATATAATAGTTTTTATTGCTATATTGTAATGTCAATAAAGCCGCTTGAATCTGAAAAGACAATACTGTAATAAAATTATTATAGTTACACGTTTGTGTGTATGTGTGTGTGTGTGTGTATATATGTATGTATATATATATATAAATATACAGTACTGTGCATGTTAATATCCCCCCCCCCCCCCCCAAAAAAAAATGGTTTTAAGTCAGTTATTTATATCTGTTGCTGTAGTGTGTCAGTAGGAAATATCAGTTTACATTTCCAAACATTCTTTTTTCCATTAATTGTAATAATCCAGTGAGATTTGTGTATGCACAAGGAGTCTGACAACAGCCGGTATGATCTGATCTCACCATCATCGTATCCGTCTGTGATTACATGAAGAAACAGAAAAAACTGAGACACACTAAATCCAGAAGAACTGTGGGAACGTCTCCAAGATGCTTGAAGAAACCTATATTAACATGCCTAAGACTTTTGCACAGTACTGTGTATATATATATCATTATATATTATATCATTGTGTAATTCAGTGCTCAAAATTCTAATTTTATTTAGTTAAGCACAAACTGAGCAACTCCGATCTGTACAACCAATGGCCTTTTTTAAACCCCGCCCACCACTTATATGTCAGCCAACCAGCACACATAAAAGGCAAAAGAGCATACGTACTCTGATTGGCTCAAAAACATGTGGGCTGCTCCTCTGGTTCTTATTCACTGTTTACAGTCTAGTGCTGTTACAGTATGGAAGCTTGTTTCCGCCATGGAATAATTTTTTTTCTAAAGATCGTTTGGACTCTTTATCTCACAATTCCCCAACTCAAAGTTTACATCTCGCACTTCTCGAAATTGCAAGCAAAGTCCAATTCTGAGGAAAAACGTTGGCTCGCAATTCTCACATCACACCTCCGACTTTATAAAGTGTAATTGCGAGTTCAGACAGTATCACAATTCTGATTTTATTTCTCACAATTGCAAATTTCGCAATTCTGACTTTATAACGTGTAATTGCGAGTTCAGACAGTATCACAATTCTGATTTTATTTCTCACAATTGCAAATTTCGCAATTCTGACTTTATAACGTGTAATTGCGAGTTCAGACAGTATCACAATTCTGATTTTATTTCTCACAATTTCAAATTTCGCAATTCTGACTTTATAACGTGTAATTGCGAGTTCAGACAGTATCACAATTCTGATTTTATTTCTCACAATTTCAAATTTCGCAATTCTGACTTTATAACGTGTAATTGCGAGTTCAGACAGTATCACAATTCTGATTTTATTTCTCACAATTGCAAATTTCGCAATTCTGACTTTATAACGTGTAATTGCGAGTTCAGACAGTATCACAATTCTGATTTTATTTCTCACAATTTCAAATTTCGCAATTCTGACTTTATAACGTGTAATTGCGAGTTTAGACAGTATCACAATTCTGATTTTATTTCTCACAATTGCAAATTTCGCAATTCTGACTTTTTAACATGTAATTGCGAGTTCAGACAGTATCACAAGAGGCCCAATTTTGCCTTTATAACACGCAATTTATTTCACACAATTCTGGCTTTATAACACGCAATTTTGCATTTATTTCACGCAATTCTGAGAAAGAAAATCTAAGAAAATGTTGCAATTACCTTTTTTTACTTTTTATTCAGTAAGCTTCCATAGTTACAGAGATAGCCTAGGTGTGATTTCTCAAGAATCACATTTTATTGATGCAAGTAAAGTAGTGGGGGCGTTTTATGTTTATAAAAAAAAAAAATAAGTTTACAGCCCTTTTTCGGCCATTGTGTATTCTGATCTGTTGGTCGTCTCCGTGTTTCCCCCTGTCGGCAGCGAGGAGTCACTGTCACTACAGATGTTTTCTTTTTTTTCTTTCACATCTTTCCCGTCTCTCGTGCCCCCGCAGAGGGAGAGCGCGCGCGTGCGTGCTCCTCCTCCTCCTTCTCCTGCGCGCGAGGCTCCAGCTCTGCCACGTAATCTCGGTCGAGCCCCCGCTCACTCACTAGAAACCTCCGGGAACCGTGACAACGACTGCGGAACACTCAAACACACTGTACGAAACCCCTCCGGGCGGTGCGCGCGGGTGTAGCGGAACACACACTGTGGCGGTAAGCGAAAAGTGCGTGGAAGTGTCCCCACGCGCGCGGCGCGAGTGCACGAGACGCAGTCCACATTTAGTGCATTTTTAAAGCGCGAGCACAAGCAACAGGGCGATCCATGTGTGTGAAGTAGGATCGGATACTTTTCGAGTCATTTGCATGCATCAGGTCGTCGATTTGTTGTCTGTAGCAACTCGTTTCATTGTAAACACTGACAAGCAACTTCGACGCAGAAGAGAAACTATGAGGCGCACGCTGTCAATGCAGTAGTTTTCTAGTATGTTCAATAGCAGCCTGGTCTGTGAGCTTGACCGGGACGCCTTAGCTTTTATCACGGCCAACTTCCATGTGTTTTGAGCAGTGATTCTGAGAACTGTAACTTTTTAGTTGTTATATTCAGAAAAGTTCAACACAAGATGTCACACACACCACCTGTAGTGCTGATTCATAATGTGACTTGCAACAGCATTTATTCACAGTATGGCGCATGTCGTGTTCATGTTATGCTGTATTGTGCTTGGTGGGTTTGGGATGTTGTATATGTGTGTTATAAAGTTTGTTCAGCCAAAAATTATGTCATTAATTACTCACCTTCATGTCATTCGAAACCCGTAAGACTTCGGAACAAAAATAAAGATCTTTTTGATGAAATCTGAGAGCTTTCTGTCCCTCCAGTGACAGTCTATGCAACTACTAGCTTTCTGAGGCTTGAAAGTGGTAAAGACATCATTAAAGTAATCCATGTGACTCCAGTGGTTTAATCATAACTTTATGAAGTGATATGAATGCTTTGTTTTTGCAGAAAAACACAATTTACCAATTTGTTAGCAAAAAAAAATGATCCCCACCATACATTCTCAAGAGCACCACAATGCATGCATGCTGTTTCGACGCGATACGTGAATGTGTGTTGGAGATTAATATTGTAAGATTAAGATTATAATATTTGTAAATAAAGTGATACATTATGTTTTATATTAAGGGCTGTAAACTTATAAAGCACTCACGTCGCTTCATAAAATTGAGGTTAAACCAAGAGTCAAATGGATTACTTTAATGATGTCTTTTTATACGTTTCTGGGGCTTGAAAATGATAGTTGCATAGGCTGTCAATGGAGGGACGGAAATCTCTTGGATTTCATTAAAAAGATCTTCATTTGTGTTCCGAAGACAAAGAAAAGTCTTAAAGGGATAGTTCGCCCAAAAATGATATTTAAGCCATGATTTACTCACCCTCAAGCCGTTCGAGATGCATATGTCAATCTTTTTTCAGACGAACACATTTTCAGTTATTTTAGAAAATGTCTTAGATCTTTCAGTGGTTATAATGTGAGGCAAATGGGGTCCAGCTGATTCACGTTCGAAAATGTACATGCATCCTTCTCAAAAGTAATCCATCCGGCTCCAGGGGGATAAACGAAGGCCTTCTGAGGGTAATCCGTGCGGTTTTGTCGTAAAAATATACATATTTAAAACTTTATAAACTAAAATAACTGGCTTCCGGTGGCGGTCGGTGCGCGTTCACAGAGATGGAAAGCGTCGTGACGAAGAACGAACGTTGAGTTTTGTTTTGCTCTGCTCTCTGGCTGCGCTGTCACGTTCGTTCTACGTCACGACGCTTCCTACGCTACGTCTTACGTCATATGCCAGCAACCATCTCTGTGAACGCGCACCGACCGCCACCGGAAGCCAGTTATTTTAGTTTATAAAGTTTTAAATATGTATATTTTTACGACAAAACCGCACGGATTACCCTCAGAAGGCCTTCGTTTATCCCCCTGGAGCCGGATGGATTACTTTTGAGAAGGATGCATGTACATTTTCGAACGTGAATCAGCTGGACCCCATTGCTTCACATTATAACCACTGAAAGATCTAAGACATTTTCTAAAATAACTGAAAATGTGTCTGAAAAAAGATTGACATATGCATCTCGAACGGCTTGAGGGTGAGTAAATCATGGCTTAAATATCATTTTTGGGCGAACTATCCCTTTAAGGGTTTGGGACGACATGAGGATGAATAATTAACGACAGATAAGGTCATCTAGGACATTATTTACTGGTTGTCCACCAACACGTTACCAACAAATTATGACATGACAACCCAGATCAAATATATATATTACATAATTTTGACACTATTAAAGGGGTCATATAATGCCATTTTTGTACAAGCTAATATGATTCTTTAGGGTCTAAATTAAAAGTTTGTAATATACTTTAATTAAAAATTCTCATTAGTATTGTAAGAAAACACTAATTTTACCTGGTCAAAAACAGCTCTGTTTTCAGCACGCCGTTTAAGTGCATGTGTCTTTAAATGATAATGAGCTTTGCTCACCCCGCCCCTCTGTTCTGTGCGTACACCGTTTGTAACACAATAACCATAACGCGCTGTTCATTATAAACGTGGGATTATGAATTATATTGAGAACGTCGTACATAGAAAACATGCCGTAATGTACCCTGAGTTTAAACCTTAGCCACATTCACCGTGAAGCGATTTGCAAAGATTAATATAAATATTAATATAAAGGTTAATAAAACATTACACTCACTTCAGTTATTCTGGAGGTGCAGCAGGAACACAAAGTTAGTACCAATCCTTTTTTCAGGAGCAGCTTCTTAGCAAAACCAGCTTTATGCTGACCTCGTTTGTAAAGCAGTCTGGTGAAATGATTCGCGCAAACATGAACGCATTGACGTTGATCGTGGGGAATATTCCCTTCGAAAACTAACTCAGCCACTGCGTCTTCAGCGGTTCGGATTTAGGAACATCAAAATGACTGCTGTGTTCCTTATTACACCCAAGAACACCACAATTGCTTAGACGCCATTCTGCTCATAGACAGTGCTCCACCCATCAACAATGACCGACAGCGTGCTCACGAGCGAGGGCGGGTCTGTGTTGAAACGCTGCTGTCAATCAACAATCGTGGGAGGGGCGTCGATTTTGTGACGTCACAAAATCGAACGGCTTGATTTGAGAGAGGGGAAAACATATAAGAAGATAAAAAAAAAAAACACTGGATGTATTTTTATCATTTTATGATGGTTGTGTACAGGCACTGCCAACACACATTTCAGTACAATCAACTTGTAAAAGTTAGGGGTGTAACGATACACGTATTCGTATTGAACCGTTCGGTACGAGGCTTTCGGTTCGGTTTTCGGTACGCGTTTTCAAACTTGGCGCGTTGGACTTGGATCATTTTTCCTGCCGACCAAAATTTCGTTATTTCAAATGTAGGCGCGTGGCAAGCGCGCTCATAATGTAGAGACGCCGGCGCGACCACAACATTGCCCAACATCAAATGGCAAACGTAATGCAAGCGGAACGAAACTGCTCGTCATTGTGTGGTTGAAGGACCGTTGTTTATCAGTTTGGACCAGTGCAGCGCGAGCCGATCATGATCATGCGACACTGTTACTACACAGCGCTAATAAGAGATCCAGTAAAGAAAGCATTTGAATTCGCCACAGAAGTAATAACATCGCTGCGAGATCTAGTGAGAAACATTCACATAGTTTGGCAGGAATAGTAGACTATAATGCCTTCAAGTAACATTACGTCGGTTTTATTTTGACATTATGAATACAATGCAAATGTTAATATTAACTAAAATAAACATTTGTTTATAACTACTACAATACATAAATACAATTACATTTAATTTTTTCCAAGGAGCTGTTTTGTTTTATATGCTCCTAAGAAGAGTCAATTATAGCTCCAGAATTGCTCAAAGTAAAAAGAAATCATATTTTATGATGCTAGTTTTAATTAAAAAAAAGAAGAAAAATAAATAAATCAAGGAAATTGGCATTTCTTTCTTTTTGCTGTATCGAAAACATACCAAACCGTAACACATGAGTATTGTATTGAACCGAACTGTGAATTTTGTTACACCCCTAGTAAAAGTGCATGTACCATTATATGACCCCTTTAATAAAGGCTTTACAGTCATGGACATTTTCTGAATAATTGAGTATACACTTTTTTCAAATTGGTTAATTTCAATAAATCACTCCAACAAATTGGCCTGATTGATTCACTAGAGAATCAGTCATATTCAAAGTTATTTTAAAATCCTTATCCATGAATCACAAATGAAACCCTGTTTCAGTTCCAGAATCTGCCAATGGTTTTGGCATTAGATTTGACCAATTCTTCCTATCAGTTTACATTACATTTGCTCTAATTGTATATATCAGCATTTATATATAGAAGTATCAACATCAGTCACTAAAAAACTTGTCGACTGCTTGTAAAGTTACACAACAGAGCGTCATGTCCCAGATTACCCTAATTCACCTGAGCTGGTCTGCAAAATACTATGAGAATCGGCTTGTGTGTTGATTTTTTGAAAGTGTTTTATTTAATTGAAAATGTGGTTTTATTCAAGCGTGTAGTTCATTATGACACACACATAATGTGTGCACAAAATCACACAATCTTAAGATTCAGGATACAACACCCAGTTCCTGTTTGCCTGGGTGGGAATTGTGGCTGCGGTTCTGTATGTGTGTGCGCTACTGCATTTTCACATTCAGATTTCTTACTCCTGGCCTTTGCTCAGTTTCCATGACTACGGGTGAAAAAACTTACTAAAGGTGTGAAGCCACAGATATGGAGCAATATTTAGGACCTGAGCACCAATGGTGCATTTATTATTAATGTATTTTTATTTTGTATAGACAGCATGTATTAAGTGTGACATGCTATACATCCAGGGGTCTCCAACCTTTTTTCATTTGAGAGCTACTTTTTAAAAATGAAAGTGGCCGAGAGCTACTCATGTAATGCAATACTTAAATCTCTTAAATAATGTCTCATAACTCTCATATTAGCAACTATCCAAACTGTTTTAGACCTAAAAGAGTTTTTGTAGGCCTATATATGTCACCCTTAAATGTCAGAGATTTAAAAAAAAAAAATATAGAAAATTGTACTTTGCATATTATATTGTAAAAACACATAACTATTGTTGATTTTATAGTGCATCATAACTAGAGATGAAATGGCATGAAAATTTAATTTCATGATTATAGTGACCAAAATGATCACGGTTATCACAGAATCCTGTTTAAAAAGTACTAATACTACACAATAAAATCAATTCACCGAGTTTTATGTCGAAAACCAGCAAATAACAAATAAAATTAGCATCAATATGCACTTTTTGTTTACATAAACATTAAAATAATAACATTAAAAATGATGGCCAGATTTTAAAGGAGTGTCTTGCAACATGTTCTCTTCTAACATGTACAAGTTCAAATAAAGTTTTGACAAAAAAAAGTTTAATAAAAAGATAAACGTCGCATATTTCAGCCTTTAAATCATTTTTATTAAAAGAATGAGTCAAAAAAGATAAATTACTGACATTTACAATACACATTAGCTTATCTTTTATTATTAATAGTAAAATTAGGTCCGATTTTCCCGTGGGGTCTGTCGTTGCTATGCACTGCGCTCTCCACAACGACAAAGTTTTAGTAGCTAATGGATTTCCACCACCGATAAACGCTTGCTGTAGCTCTGCTACAAGATTTATTTACGGAGAAGAGAAAAACACCCGTAGTGTTTGGGTGCACCCCCATCCTTCCTGTTGACTGAGCTTTCAGTGTTGTTACGGAAAGGGTGAAGCTGATTGGTTGGTGAGCGCGTCGCTTCAATTATTTGAAATAACGAACTTGAGCGCGCAGCAAAAGACGCGATATGCGAACGGCCCTTGGCGAGGGCAATCAGGCCACGAGCAACGTGTTGGAGACCCCTACGTATACTCCATATTAAAAAAAGTCAAGTTTTTTTTATATATATTTTTTAGGGCTGTCAAACGATTCATCGCGATTAATCGCATCCAAAATAAAAGTTTGTGTTTACATAATTTATGTCTGTGTACGGAGTATAATTATTTTCTATATATAAATACACACACATGCATATATATATTTAAGAAAATGTGTTATTTATATATAAAATATTTATATATAATATAAATTATATATAATATAAATATATATACACAGTATATACATGCAAATATTTCTTAAATATATACATGCATGTGTGTGTATTTATATATAGAAAATAATTATACACAGTACACACACATGTATTATGTAAAAACAAACTTTTATTTTGGATGCGATTAATCGCGATTAATCGTTTGACAGCCCTAATTTTTTTTTATAATTGTCATGCATGCATAACTCATTTGACATACTACAAAATTAAATTCTCACAAACAATTTTAAAGATCTTAAAAAATCTTAAAATTGTATTATTTATTAATAATATACTAATATTATTACTTATTGATAGTATAGTCATATTTTTTTTTTATTGTGCACAGTTCATCATGGCACATTATTATAAGAAATCTTCGCAATCTTTTATCAAAATATATCAACTTACTGTGCCTCAGATTTTTACAGTCAATTCCCAATGAATGAAATCAACATTAACATTGACTAATATTAAGAAATGCTGTAGAAGTATTGTTCAGTGTTAACTAATGTTAACAAGTGACACCTTATTGTTGAGTTTACCCTAAAATCTTTTTTGTTGTTATTTTTTAGCTATATATAAATAAAAGCCATCCAAAGGTTTAAAACTACATTGCTACAATTTTACAAAGGGTTATTCATGTATTTTACTAGAAAACAATTATTTATTTAACAGTTGCATTGGTTCCGGTTCAGGTCTTTAGTATGTGCTTCGTTAAAAATAGAGCTAATTTACTCAAGATACCTTCAAATGAATGAGCAAAGATGAGCATAACAGTCCATCACATAGGCAGATTGATTTTTTAAAAAAAAAATTAAATTATTATTCTAACTAACATTTGAATATTAAGGGTGTTTTCAGACCTGTAAATAAATTGCTTTGTTCCGAAATAGGGATTTAATTTGTTACATTGTTGCATTTTCTTCTTGGTTCAGATCACTTTCACACAGCAACATTTGAAAGTGTTCCAAAAATGTGTTTATGCAAGTGAGAAAAGCTGTCCTCTTATTGGTCAGATTTCACCTGTTTGCGCTCCTCTGCGTCATCCATCAAGATGGATTAACAAGTTCACTTTATTTTAGTGGCTTTATTTGTGGCTACACACAAACACTTCTAATGCAGTTAGAGCGGGAATCAAGGCTTCGTCAGGACAGCATTCTTGCAATGCATGGAGAAGGGCAATTAAACAACATTTTAAAGGTAGAGTAGGCAATTTTTTTTTCATAAACACTTTTTGTTATACTGGTTGAAACTCTCTTCACATCCTGATAGCAATCAATTATAGAAGTGGTCTAAATATTAAAATATGTACATATATCTTCTGTGGAAGTCTCGGCCAAAAAATGTTCGTCCAATCATTGCATTCGGTCCAAATGCAATGATAGGATGTCCTACCTGCCTGTCAACACATGTATTTCCATACCTCCGTGCAGCTGCTCGCACAGACATCACACGTCATCACCGCGTTCTGTAAGGCTATGCAGAGTTGTAGACAGACAGTCACAGAGCGCCACAAACAAACAGCAGCCGCCTTTTACAGTTCCTCCTGAAACAAAACATCGAGCTTATGCTGCGTTCACACCATGTTGTAACCGTAACTTAGAGATGGCAACCCATGACGTTCTACCCGGAGCTGTCCTCAGACTTTTTTGTGTATACTTAGACAGATTTAGTCGAAATGAATCTGCAGCAGTCAGGTGGTACAACCAAAGTCCCTTTAAGACAAGTCATTTCACTCGGCGGCCATCTTTGAAATGCCTCTCG
Source organism: Vimba vimba (assembly GCA_022828995.1). Classification (NCBI taxonomy): domain Eukaryota; kingdom Metazoa; phylum Chordata; class Actinopteri; order Cypriniformes; family Leuciscidae; genus Vimba; species Vimba vimba. The sequence continues at coordinate 12,388,155 of CM040826.1, forward strand.
GACATGCAAGTGCAGCTCTCATCTCTTTGAATGGGGAAACATCAAATTCTTTAAAACTGTTCGCCAAGCTTACAATCAATTTTCTGATTTGAAATCACCAATGAAATCTGACAACAGATATGTCTCATAATTTTGTTTCTAAATGCTCAAATCATGATAGAAAACTTAAATTTTTCAGGCTGGAACAAGCTAATGCACATGCGCACTGTTTCTATGGGAGCTTGGCAGCTGCAGTGACGCAATGACTTTACCAATCGGCGATTGTCTCTTATTTACAAGGCTGGACTTATTCCGCCATATTGAGCATTGCACTTTTCCCCATTCAAAACAATATGAGTGACGCATCTTGTGTTATTCTATAGTCTTTGGTACAATTACAGCTCTGTTCATTATTATTCTTATGACGCTTATCTGCTCTGGCTTTGCTTCACCTGCGTGTTCATGTGTTTTAAAGGAGGCGTGGCTTAGGAGGCGCTCTGAAGGGAGGGTGGGACCTCATGCTTTCAAAGCAAGCTTGCTATTGCTAGCCTCTTTCCTACCATACCTATAAGATGGTTTGGCTTTCAACTGCGATAACTAATGTGCTCACTCATAGAATCAGACACTGCAGATGAATTATGATACCGCTTGGTTCGTTGGTCCATTGGATCATGTTGCTTTTTTGACCTCAACCGAACCGCCTCTTTCAGGAACTATCTGGGAGCGATTCTTTTGGCGTGATTGCCGTGTTTACATATGCCTAAACTAACTAAAATAAAGGAGAAAACGCAGCAGGTTCCGCAACAAATGCTCTATATACGAGCCAGGTGTGAAAACGCCCTAAAACTGAATAAAACGCCAACAATATAAAGAACTAGCTAGGTTAGTTGATTATCTTCCATAGATATCACCGTCAGTTCGTACTACCATTAACACTTTCTCCGACAAGCGGATGCAATGAGACCTGTTTTTCGGTTTGTTCATGTGACGTTTGACATAAAGCCTATTGTACATGTTTTCACAGGAGGGCATCTTTTGGGTTTTTATCTGGGATCGCCGGTAACCCGCTGTGTGGATACGCACTGAGCCATGCGGCAGTTGAAGGGCAAGCCGAAGAAGGAGTCGTGGAAAGACAAAAAGGAGCGCAAGCAGGCCATGCATGAGGCCAGGGAGCAGGTGACGACCATCGTTCTACCGACGCTCGTCGTGCTCGTGCTGCTCATCGTCCTCTTCGTCTACGTGGCAACCAGACCCGGAGCCATCGAGTAAAAAGACTCCAAATAGCCAAATCCCCCTGTCCTTGTCTTGTCTCTTTCGTTTTTCCCTTTGTTTTTTCCCAATGCCATGAATTGGACACAATCATAAGGATGAATGGATTGATAAAGGAGAGGTTTTCAGTGCCATGTTTGGAGTGTATTAATGGAGTCTCCCGCTTTGGCTTCCAGCAAGAGCACCTCTCCCAGCCACCAGCGTTCGTGTCTGTGGAGGCCATGTTGGCTCTAAATGCATTTACAGGGTTCCAGTTTCATGCCAAAGCACCTGAGACGCAGCAGACTCGGACTGACCCAGGAACAGGGTCAGACCTGATGCCTCTGTGCTCAGTTACAAGTCAGTACAAATGAGAAGTGACTGTAGAATTGCACATGTCTGTAGCATGCACGCTTATGCACACACACACACACACACACACACACACACACACACACATACAGATCCCGTGGACGTGTCACAAATGAACTTTGATGGATGTCACATGAAACCAATGACAGAAATGAATGTTTATACTTCTGAATGCTCATTACCGAATGCCTCTTAACAGTCAGTTGCTGATGTGTTTTGGTTAAACCATGTGTGTGTGCGCGAGCAAATGCACCATTGAGTGCATGTTTTTATGACACATCTGTGATATACAATCCCAGCGGCAAACATGCTCTTATTTTAAAATGTATTCCAGCAGGACTTGGATCTAAGAATGTGCCTTAAAACTTTTAATGATGTAACCGCAGTTAAAGTATTAATAAAGAAGTTAAAAGCCACGCTGACTGCTTCAATGCTTTTAATAAGACTCCGTGTTGTGATGTTTTACACTAAGTTTGAGAAGTTCCAAGTACAAATCCTTCTCATTTTGCTCAAGAGCACTACAGCCTGAGGCGCTGAAATATCCTGTGTTTCATTCTTAAGGGTTTAAAACCCTATGCCCTAATCCCTTCAAAGGGATGAATGGGGTGTCTAAACTCGGTCCTGGAGGGTCACTGTCCTGCAGTGTTTAGCTACAAATTGCCTCAACAGACCTGCTTGGAAGTTTCTAGTATGCTTAGTAAGACCTTGGCTGAATCCGAAATCGCCTCCCTATACCATCAAATAGGGCATTATTTAAGGGGACAGCCGTTTGTAGTGGTGGACGTTATTGAGTGCACTCATTCAATCCCACATTGCACCGCAATAACAAGTGTACAACGACTGTCCAAATTCGCTCACTCGTTTTCATTCACTCCTTCTTGTGAACTGTAGTGATGGAAAGAGTACTAAAAATTATTAGTATTGTTAATAAGTAATAATTTACTTAAGTACAAGTAGAAGTACTGAAAAATAATATGACTAAGTAAGAGTAAATAAGTAGTTTGCTTAAAAACTACTCAAGTAACTACGTTACAAAGTACCACAAATGGGGAGATGATGGCGATATGGAGCGCTAAACACTCTCATGTCATCTGTTTCATTCATACTGGGAGCCCAGTACGGATTCATCCCTCGCGCAGAAAGTCCACAAGTGAGATTCATAGAAGTATTAAACTTATGACGTTTCAGGAAATGCCTTATATGGATATTACAACATGCAAATAGAGACGTTTTGACTGATAAAACATGAAGACAAACACATAATATATGTGTTCATCAAGCTATCTCAGGTATTTTCATAAGAATTATGTATGTCTTTAAAGGGACAGTTCACCCAAAAAGGAAAATTAGCCCATGATTTACTCACCCTGAAGTCCTCCTAGGTGTATATGGCATTCTTCTTTCAGACGAATACAATCAGAGTTACATAAAAAAATGTCCTGGCTCTTCCAAGCTTTATAATGGCTGGAGAAAGTTTGAAGCCCAAAACAGTGCATCCATCCATGGTAAAAGCACTCCACTTTTACTCCAGGGGGTTAATAGAAGCCTTCTGAAGTGAAGCCATGTGTTTGTGTAAGGAAAATACCCATATTTAAAACTTTATAAACTATAATCACTAGCTTCCGAAAGATGGCCTACGCATCGATTCGATTTACAGTGGAAGACTAACCCCTGACCCGACGCACAATGTTACGCACGCATAAGCTCAGAGGAAAGAGCAAGACAAAACCCTGGTCGCGAATGAGCAATTTTGAAGAGAAATGTCAGAGGATTTCTATAATAGAAGAGGAGATTCAGTCTGTTGCCCAGCCCTATTTGTTTAAACCGCGAGAGGAGTCTAAGCTACAGTACATCCTACTTCATACATGTGTTACTGGTTACTCTTGTTGTAGCGCAAGTCAATTTGCGTATATGTGTACGGTCGTCTGGTGGAAGCTAGTTATTTTTGATTATAAGGTTATAAATATGGGTATTTTTCTCACGAAAACCCATGGCTTCGCTTCTGAAGGCCTTTACTAAACCCACTGGAGCCGTTAGGAGTATTTTTTTTTTTTTTATATCATGAATGGATGCACTTTTTTGGGTTTTACATTTTTTCCAGCCATTCACTCCCATAAAAAGCGTAAAAGAGCCAGGACATTTTTAATATAACGTCTGAAAGAAGAATGTCATGTACACCTAGGAGGACTTGAGGGTGAGTAAATCATGGGCTGGGTGAACTAACCCTTTAATGCAATGCTAATCAACATAGCCTGTATCATAGAATTTAATAAAATAATATATTCTCACTCTGTTTTAAGAAGCAACATGAAACCACAGAAGTAATTTCAAACACGACTGACATTTTGGATTTTGGAGCAAAACATGATATTAAACTCACAAATTGTAGTGTTTGATATTATGCTAAGCAAACATAACTTACTAGCTTTCTCTGTTGTCAAGAGCAATTGTTTTATGACTAATTTTGAAAAGTAAGTCCAGGTAAGATCCTTTGAATGTTTTATTTTTAATAAGTTCATAATTGAAAGCAAAGAAGGTTAAGTGAGCGGTCCGATTAAAAAAAAAGAGAGTTGTACAACAGTATGAATAAAAAAGTGCCAGTAAAAAAAATAATAAGTGGAGTATGGTTAACATGTTAAATTGAATGCTCTTTTTTTTCTCGTTCCACCGCAAATGTAGCCTGACTACGTCAGACTTCTTACTTCCGCTCAATTTCATTTCGCTTCTGTAGTAAGTCTGAGACAGCGTAATAGCTTTCCGTTTTCCTCCGGCCTGAAAACAGCCGGGCCAATCAACGAACAGAGGGCGGGCTGAGAGCCGTGACGTAGACACTGATTGTACCGTGGATGCGTAGATTTTTACTTCACATAATCTGCAAAAGTCGCGCACAGCCATGTTCACTCCGGTATTTCGCTCGATGGTTTAGTTTTCGCATCATACATGTGTTTACAGTGGAAGTTAGATGCGGCTGAGCATGCGCATAACACACACCATAATCAAACGTTATGTGACTGGCTTACGGGTAACCAATGATTTTAAACTTCAGACAAGCGCCCCCCCGCGAGAGAGAAAACACTTCTCTATTATGCCATTCCAGACTCTGTCTACGAAGCAAAGCGAAGTAGCAGAGTTTGGTATTACCAGGCTACCGCAAATGTGCTGGGAGCGTAGACTGGGTTGGGAGGGAGCCCATTGCTATAGTAACGAACTACACTTTTACATGCATCATGCAATCTTATTTCACAGTTATTGAGGTTTTTTCAGCTTTGTACAAAGTTTGCTTCGTACATTTAGTTTAACTGTATTGTTAAAGAGATCGAGCTTTATCGAGCTTAAAGAGATCGACCATTCAATTGAAATGTGTCCATGCACTTAAGTTACATTGTTCTTGCTACATCCACTGCGTCCATGTTAGGAGTCGAGTTTTTTATTTAGCCTACTTCAACTGCTCAGTGCTCTGGTATTATCAATGGGAGGACCCATTTCAGGAGTTGCCATAATTAAAATTTTAATATATGAGCATAGCTCACTAACATATTCACTAAAATATTAAAACGTTAGCGATACTGATTCAAAACAGGAGCGCCAGTGATTGAATGTCAATCGATGTCAATGCGCGGTTTGAACGCCCCGCCCCCCAGCCGAACTGGAAGTTTTGATTGGTTTTGCACCCGAGTCAGACCTGTCTGTTATTGGCTGAAGCGCATCAGACCTGTCTGTGATTGGCTGAAGCACAGGGCTCCACCGCAGTAGTTTGAAAAGTGCCTCAAATGTCAGCTCGTCCAGTTGCTCCGTCGGCACCTTTGTCAAAGTACTTTGTACTTTTGGTGAAAAATAAATGTAGCGAAGTTGAATATTTCATTTTTATTCTACTCAAGTAAAAAATAAAAGTACCACAGTTTAATTATACTCAAGAAATTAGAAAAAAAAATCGAAAAATCTACTCAAGTACGTACCTTAACCGAAAGTATTTGTAATCAGTTACTTTCCACCTCTGGAACTGTATTAGTGTACTAACGTAGGGAATAGTGATTGAGGGTTAAGGGGGCGATTTCGGATTCAGCCCTTGATGAGCTGGTTCAGGTGTTGGAGCTAAACTTTGCAGGACAGTGGCCCTCCAGGAGCAGGATTGGACACCCCTGGTGTAGGGCATAGGTCTTCAACCCAGAGTTTAGCTCCTACAGAGTAAGTTTCAGGTTGACAAAACCAAACAAATCTAAACTGGGTTCATTTGGGTTAATATATTTCATGACGCTGGTTATCAACTTTCTCTCTCAACCCAGGTTTAAACCCTGAATCAATGATTAATTATCATGCACATGCACATAAAAGCCACACCTATGCCGTGAACAGCCAACAGCATTCAGGTGTGCCTATTTCTCAGTTGAAGAACAAGAAATTATTATGAAGAAATATTACGACTTTAAGTCCATTTTAATCACAAAAAGCAAAACCACTGCAGCGGCCAAAGCTTTGTAGAATTGCTGGCAGAAAATAGCTGATTGTGTAAATGCAAAAGTTTTTACACTAATTTTTATAAGCTCACAACGAGCATAAAACTGATTGAAAACTCATAACGCCAACATATTACATATCATATGAATTGAATATGAAATGATATATTTCATATAAAAATTACAAATCTTTGTACAGAAATACTTAAAAGTGAAGGTGAAAGAAAAGAAGATTTAACAAATTATTTTATACTTGGATGCAACCCGAACGCCATAAGATATTTGGCGCAGATAAAAATGAAATACAAAAACATTGTTCATAATTGCAATATGTTTTTTTATTGTTCTTGTGTGCATATAATAAAGTGTATCCTCTGTAGCCAAGAGAAAAAAGTGTGAAAGAGTAAGAAAAAGAGGGGAGGGCCACCTCCTCAAAAATACACAGTTGCAGTGTATAAGTGTTTGGCTCCTCCAAACGGGCACCACTTATACAGGGTATGTGTGCATAAACATTTCATCCTTTTTAAAACTTAACTCTAAAATACAAGCACTTATGCCTTAATGTGTTTTTCAGCTGGGGGAAGTTCAATTACCTTGTCAGAGCCGGCACACACACACCTACAGAGTCTCATACAGAGATGACAACATGCTATTGCCATTGTGTTTATTGCATGGCCTTATTTGGTTAATAGGGGGAAGCTTGTGATGAGGAGACACTATCAGTTTGCTCAGAGACAGCCGCAGAGGTAAATGTGCTTTGTTAGAACATATTTTAATGAAGAAGAAAAGGTATCTGATGTCTATTGTATTACAGGTGCTGGTCATAAAATTAGAATATCATCAAAAAGTTGATTTATTTCAAGAATTCAACTTAACAGGTGAAACTAATACAGACTCATTACATGCAAAGTGAGATATTTCAAGCCGTTATTTGTTATAATTTTGATGATTATGGCTTACAGCTTATGAAACCCACAAAATCAAAATCCCAGAAAATTAGAATATTACATGAAATCACACAGTAATTACACAGTAATACCATGGTCATTGAACCAGGTTTTGGTTCTTTTGGCAGTGTGGGCAGGTGCAAATCCTGCTGGAAAATGAAGGAAGCATCTCCATAAAGCTTGTCTGCTGAAGGAAGCATGAAGTGTTCCTGTTTCACCTGTTAAGTTGAATTCTTGAAATAAATCAACTTTTTGATGATATTCTAATTTTATGACCAGTCACCAGCACCTGTATAGGATTTCTCACAACTGCATCCTACATGAACCCTCTTCATCACAGCTTCCAAGGCCAGAGAAAAAGGGTAATGCAAAGTTACAACTGTATACAATAAAATTATAACCAGTCTGTTACTACTTTAGGTGGAAACAAACACCATCAGAGACCTCTACAAAAGATATCTGGAGCTGGACTATAAGACGAAACTACAGCTTGAGGAGTTGGAATACCGGATGATGATATGTGAAGTCATGAAGATTAAAACACTGGGATGCCAAAGTATGTTTACTGTTCTTTTTTTTTTTTTTTTTTTTTTTTAGAAATCAACTGAAATACTGTGCTGTTATTGCGTCTCTGAGTGCTCTGCCAGCTGGAAAGTCCATCGTAATGGGGTCAGTTTCATCAGGGGGGGGTTGGTGGTTTGGTTGCGCTTGCTCTTTTCTTATAGTGGCCATTTTGTGCATGCACATGCAGCCACTATCTGGGATGCTCTCTGTGGTGATGCCCTCAGGCCACGCTGACAATTAAATCGAGCCTTCAGAATGCCAAAGGTATTCTCGATTCTGACCCTGGTTTTGCTGTGGAGATGTTGTATTGCTGCTGGGGCCTTGCGTCAGGGTCAGGGTATTGGGTGACATAACCTCTGTCTCCAACCAACATGCCATCAAACATCCCTGTCAATAAGCATAAAAGAAATTATAGAAGTCTTCAATATAGTTCAATTGTAAGTATGTGTGGGTTTTTCTCTTTCTTCCCAAACCTTTCTTCAAAGCGCTGACCTAACACAGACTCCTGTAAAATTCTGGAGTCATGTATATAATAACAGGTGGTATGACCATAGGAAAAAAATCATATGATTTGATAAGAGTGTAATCAGTTAAAGAGAAATGAGAGGGCATCTTGGACTTTTCTATTCACAGAATCAGCCTCATGCTCAGGGCTGCAGACATTGCGATATGTGCAAATCCATTGCACCAATGATCCTAGGAAATGTCAAAACATTGTTATGCAACTTTAAGATCTTTAACATAAGATTAATCTATTAGTCTTAAAGTGGCCAGGAAAAATGATGAATACATCAATGTATTCCTCCAATGCAAGTCTCTTCTACTCACCAAGGCTGCATTTATTTGATTAAAAATACAACAACAAAAATCAGTAATATTGTGAAATATTATTACAATTTAAAACAGCTCTCTCTTGCAAAAGTATTTCATTCCCCTGAGAAACTTTGCATCCGCTCTCAAAACCTTTCGGGTTCTCACGCAAAAGTATTGGTTTTATCCCACAAAACTTTGCATTTTTTTGCAAAAAAGGCTCCGTAGACAGTAAACTGCGCTAAACTATGGCTACATCCGAAACTGCAGGCTTACCTAGTAGCTGAAAAACTGTTTATGACAATAGTAGTAGCCTACGTCGACGTGAATGACGTGAGTGAAGCGACAGTAACTGACGCTGGTTGAAAACATGATAATGACAACATGGCGAATGTACTACGTCCACATTACATTCATACTACACACATCTATACTAGAACATACTGTTTTAGCGGTCGCAAAGTAGGCTAAGTATGAGATTTTGGACGCAGCCCAGGTCATGTCTTCTGCCTGCATTAAACAAACAAACAAAAACAATTCTCTGCTTGCCAGAAGAGAACTTTAGTAGTACCAAATTTAACAGAGAGTTTCTAACAATTTGATTTAAAGACAAATGCACCTTGTGGAATTTGCTCATATGAAATCTAAATTATGTAGCTGGCCCATATTCATGAGTATAAGTATCAAAAGAAAGCAGCAATTGTATTATTATGCATACAAAAATGTTAAGATCACTGCTGTATATTATTTTTGTATAGCTATTTATGATGTTGTTATGGGAATGTAACACATAGCTCTCAACAGGCATCCTATAAAATCAACCTAGTGAAACATCTTCAATAATATATACCATAATTAAATATTTCAAGTTTGTATTTTGGGGAAGAAATGTAGCCTGTATTATTGTGTACTAACTGCTAATGCTAACTACCGTACTAGTCAAACTCGAGTCCTGGCCGTAACCAGTGTCTGTGATTTGAGTCGCGGCCCCTTTAAGGAGTTGTACAGTCGTGACGACGGTGACGTTCACGGCACAGTTTGTGTGTGAGATCCAGATCCTGTGATGATGTTCACCGTCCGTGTGAAAGAAATCTCCACCAGGGCTCATCTTCACTGACGGGTATCTCTTCTCCAATGGCATGTCATCACTGTTGGCTTGAGTCGTCGTGTCGCGGGTTGTTCGGAGCGGACACCGGGATCCCGGATCCAGCACAGGGCCGGTGATGGTCGCGTTTGAAGCCGGAGAGAGCAACAGAGGAGCGGCTGAGATTTCTGCGCTCCTTCGGTGAGTCGCCTCCACTTCCACTACACAACTCATCACTTTAAACTGCTTAAAATGCACGACATCATCAACACTTTATATTGCTTTTTAAAAATATAAAGTTATTGTTGAGCAGATATATTATTGTATATCGTTATAAAGAATAGTGTAGTATAAAGTATAGGTTTAATATATATGTGTTAGTGTGTGTGTGTATATATATATACATATGTTCGTGTATGTGTATATAAAATATATAGGCTATATATATATATATATATATATATATATATATATGTATAAATATATAACGTTATATGTGTGTGTATGTATGTGTGTATATATATATATATATATAATTTAAATCTAAAAAATTAAACAAACTTTCATTTTTAGTCAGCACATTTATTCTATTAAAAAAAATTCTGTAAACAAATTACAAATATATGTATTGCGTATTTTGCATGTTGCCTATTATTGTTTGTATAATACTTTGTATAATGTTTGTATAACTTATAGTCATGGTAAATAATAGGTGTGTGTGTCCAAACATAAGTCTGGAAGTCTGCATAGTATGCTAAATATTGATATGCTCTTGGCTGCTTAACAATTACAAATTTTGACATTTATAGTTTTTAATATAATTACAGCATGAAATTGACAAAGGTCACAATAGTGTGTAACAACAGACAAATTTAGTATTTTGAGTTTTTGTCTATCATGTGTTTACATCATCTTTTGAGTCTAATGAATGTCTGTGTCTGTGCATTTTTATTGGGTCTACAGCTGATTCATCATCAGAGCACACGACACGTGGCCGTAAGATAATCAGCTTCAGTGTGTGTGGATAAACATCCTCCAGATGAGCAGCAGAAGATGGTCTCAGCTGAACAACTAGGTAATGATGTGTGTGTTACACCACAGATGACACTGAACCATCTGTGTGTCGCCGTCTCTTTCTGTCTCTGCTTGATGCATTGGTTTAATCTCTCTACATCTAATACAGAAACGTTGATCTAAGTTTAATCTAACAGAAACTTACCACTGTCAAGTAATTGTATGCAGCACCTTTGTGTGTGTGTGTGTGTGTGTTATTGTGATACTTTTTATGTTTTGCTGCATTTAAATCAAAATCATCCAGAAGAGAAACACAAACAGACACACCACAAATTTCATTTTATAAATGCTGTTTGTGTGTTTCTTTATTAACTGAATAAAGCATCAGGCTGCTGTTTTTTTTTAAGCAGGCCTTTTTTAAATTCATGAACTAGATCCATTTTAATTGGGCCATTAATAAAACAATGTGTGTGTATGTGTATAAATATATTATATGTATGTGTATTTATGTATTGCTGAGTAGTAACTGATTACATGCAATCTGGATTATGTCATCAGATTCCAAAATTGAAGTAATTGTAATTAAATTATATTACGTTTTAAAATACTCATAAACAGACTACAGTTACTTTTTTATTGATTACATGATTACCTAATATTCCCAAAATTGCAGTAAATTATTCATAATTCATTGATTCTGCCTAGTTATTATTTTTTTATCTTTTAAATTTTAAGTTCTCGAAAAAACCTATTGCTTATATACGTTCGGAAAGTCTTCCAGTTTTGTGGAATTACACACACAGAGAAAGGCCGCTAGTTAGGTGACTATAATTACATGGAATATATAATTAAATTGAGAGGCCACACAGCATAAACAAATACAATATTTTATATTTTTGTTAGTGTTTTATTTTGACAAAATCACTCCATTTATTTAAAATTATTAAGATTTAATTAGTTAATAGCTTTTCATCAATTTATGAACCCTTGCAGTTCCTTCCCAAAACCGTTTAATAAACTTCATGTTGTTGATAACAAAAAAATTTTAGTCAGTCAAATTTTAATGTAATTAATGTCATATTACATTACCTCAAATGTGTAGATTACATTACAAACTACACTTTTTATCATGTAATTTGTATTCAGTAATAGACTACACTCTGTAAATAGTCTACACAGCACTGTATGTATGTATAAATGTTTGTTTGATGCCATTTCCATGTCTACTTTATTATTTCCCTGCACAGTGACCTTGAGCCTGGGAAAGGCACTTTATAAATAAAACGTATGATTATAATTACTGCATAAGATCTTACGAGTGCATTTGATAACTCTGTGGTTGTATTAAATATGATCCTGAGCAGACATGGAGGTGATGACCCCTCTGATGGAGGAAGCAGGAGGTGAGGAAGAGGATGTAGACGTGGATGAAGATTCAGAGCATCTGCCTCGAGGAATCACGTGAGTCACAGTCAGGGTTACTTTTGTAGTTTTGGGTTGACACTCATCAGGTGTTTGTTTGCAAACAGTAATTTTGTCTGTAACAAAAAATGTGTGTGTGTATGTGTATATATAAACAGCATACTCTCATATTACATAATGTATGTTATACCATAATTTCTGACATCTGTCTGCCTGAAATAACCACATTGGTGTGGATCTGTTTTCTCTATTCTTCAGGTTTACTCAAACCCTGCTGCATCTTTTGAAGGGGAACATCGGCACAGGGTTGCTTGGGCTTCCTCTGGCGGTGAAGAATGCTGGGATACTGGTACGTAGCATCTCCGCTTCTTCTGTGAAGGCGCGTGAACAATAAACTTGATCAGTTTCTGTTACACACAGACCATTTCTTTGCTTCTTCTCAAACTGAGCCTGAATCCGAATCCTGAATCTGAAGCTTCAGACTGTTAGTAAAACCAGATCATTCGAAGTACGCCATGAAAACTGACTTGCAGACTGTAAAAACATGAAATGCTTTAGAGAGCTTTTAAATGCATTTGTTGATGCCAAAAAAAATACAATTGCAGCTTTATTGCCCCTGTAATTGGCTTTGTTTGTTTTCAACATCATATCCTGATACTGACTATTTAATGGGCGGACGGGTTAAAAAACTAGTCAGACTGGTTTTCAAACTAAACTGTGTGACTGTGCTGACGGCCAAATTGGTTTGTAAGAATGTCAGTCCACACATTTTATTGCTGTCATAAAGCTTTAGTACAGCATGTAGGCAAAGTTCATGTTGAGAGAGAATGAGAGCGATAAAGCTTTATTGCTCTGGAAGACATTACATTTGGTCACTAAAAACAGATAATATCTTTTAAAACGGTTGATGTGCTTTAAAAGTGTCTAAAACGCATTAGACTGAACATGGTTCTCTGTTTTTCCTCAAGCTCGGTCCGGTTAGTCTGGTACTGATGGGTGTGGTGTGTCTTCACTGCATGCACATCCTGGTCAACTGCAGCCATCAGCTCAGTGAACGGTAAGAGTCCACCAATCACAGCCCACCGTCTCAGTCACCACAGCCAATCACATTTCAGCTCACTTTTTTTTTTAAATGAACACTCAGTCCTGGTAGGGATGGGCGATACCACTTGTTTTGTTTTCGATATGATACAATACGATACTTTCAAGGCCGGTATCGCGGATACAGATACCGATACGATATCTCTAAACTGAACTTTTACATTTTTACATTTCTTAAATTATTGAATTACTAAGAGTAAAATTGGTAATGATACACACTTAACATTATATTTGAAAGGCATTTTAACATTCAATACGCCTTAATTGGAACTTATTAGAATATATTTTTTGTTTACACATGGTTAAAATATTTACTTGTAGTGGTAACGATGGAAATCTACAAAATATTATAGGCCTAGTTGAACTATGGTCACTGTAATGTTCATTTTTATAAGGGACTGCCAGTGACAGGCTGTTGCACCCATAAAATGCACCTTTTTTATTTTGATAGTGTATGTTTTATATAAATTAGTTGCAGAATAGAACATCAGTATGAATTTTTAACATTCAATTTAAAACAATTTAATTGCACAGACTATGTAGTAGTGGTGCACGATATATCGGCCGCCGATATAATATCGGCCGATATGGTCTTTTTTTGACACAGACACTATCTATCTATCTATCTATCTATCTATCTATCTATCTATCTATCTATCTATCTATCTATCTATCTATCTATCTATCTATCTATCTGTCACATTAATTGGTTGTCTGGGAGGGTAATGCTTTGCAAAAGTTAACATAAAACACAAATGTTTAAAAAAAAAATTTAACATAAGATATCTCTTTAAAAAAATAAAATAAACATTTAAATCTTTTTAAAATTGACTTTTGCAAATAACCTTTGTTAAATTTATAGAAGTATTTGTTAATATTAATGGACCAAAGCTTAAATAGTTTTATTTTTTAACTAACAACTAAAAAAAGATTTATAAATACTAGCAAATATATTGCTCATTCATTGTTCGTTAATGTTAGTTAATACATTTATATGACAAACAAATTTTAAATGGGCTTTTTTTGTGAGAAGTTTTTATTTCTATGATGCATTTATTGGAGAGAATAATCCTGTCAGACGCAGCACTGCTGTGAACGCGCGTTCACGTTTAAATACAATTTAAACAATGTATTATTCAATGCATTACTTCTATATAATTATATATTAAGTTGCTCAAGCAAGTGGTAAAATATTTAACCATGTATTTATATTAAAATCTTTTGCATTTCAATTTTAATACAATAAATCATGTCACAAAGAACTTGTTTTTCCACCTCCACGAATGTCATTATGTCGCCTTGTTGAGGTAAATTGTAGTTTTCCTTGCCTTAAAATGAAAAAAGTAGTATTTAATTAAATAATTTTATGGTATAAATACATACATTTTATTTAATTAATCGCACTTATGGTGAAATGACTACATTTTCAGGTCAATCTGTGTTCATTTTGACCACGAAACATGCGCTGTCACTTTAATTCAGCGTTTGCAGCACAGCTAAAATCATAGACAGTATATAAACGGAAAAAATAGACTCGGTGCGGAAACGATCGCTGCACTGCTGTATACGCACCGCAACTGGAACGGATCGATCATCGACGGACTGCATCCGCGTGCAGTGTGAAAGCTCTGTTAACATGGGTACAGAAAACAATACTCACCGCATACACACTGCAAACGAAATATGTGTGAAACGGGCGTTAGACTTGGAGCAGTAGAGCGAGTTTTGCCTTCTTCAGTTCAGCAACATATTTCCCGCCGCGCGCTCTCTGTCCGCTAGTGCTCTGTATTTGACGCAAGTGTTTGTTTGTGTGTGAGTGTGCGCGCTTGCGCACTCATTGGGATAATTGTAAACGCGCAAACACAGACAGAAAAGACATGCCATCGTGGAAATAAGATAAATAACATATTACTTAAGGGCTATTTAGTTTTTGTAATAAAATTAAAAAAATTAATCTGGCGCTATAAAAGAAAATCAAATCAAATTTACTTGACCTTCAAGGGGGGTGGGGGGAGCCGTTAGGAGGGCGGGGCGCCCCCCTTATATAATGGTAGGGGAAACACTGTGTCTCAGGTCTGTGAGGCAAGTAGGCTACCTTATACGCTGAGTTTCGTTTCATTTATGAGACAAGCTCCAGGTTCACGCGCCGGCGCCTCCGTGTCGTGATTAAATATTTTCTACTATATTTACTTCTAAATACAGGCAATTGGTTGATGAAACATTGATTAAAATTAAGATACAATTAATACAAAATGAAATTAAATTTAAAGACAGGCTTTGTGCTTCCTGTTTGAGGTCTCTGTGAAAGTTTTAAAGCAGTCTTTTAGTGCCGCTTTCAGAGCGCTCACGTCCGTAATGGAGAACTGTCCCGTCCGTAACATTGTTTTTTTGTGTGTGAAATAAATTTCTAAATAAATGCGACTTATAGTCTAGTGCGACTTATGTTTTTTTTTCCTCTTCATGACGCATTTTTTGACTCGTAGATATTCGAATACATTGCTTGATATTTGATACCCGTTCGAATTTGATTTTTCTCAAAAGTGACAGCCCTAGAATCAGGCAGAATGTAGTTATTTGGTCGTAATAGGAATTGCAAAGTACAGCAGTTGTCTTGCCAAACAGTCCAGTTTGGCTCAATCCATATATTTGGCAACATAATAGTAGAAATTATGACACTATTTATGAAATTATGAATTAAAACACTTCCAGGCCGGGTCAGTAGCCTATACAGTATCGATCGGCTGCAGCTTTCTTTTACTCTAAAGTCTTGATGTATTGTCACCCTAGTAAAAAAACAGCCTATGTGGAGGTGGAAAAATATCTTCCTTGAGTGATAAGAAGAGTTTCGTTTCACCATTGAATGGATGAAAAGCACGCTAACAATTAAAATATCCACTGTAGCTGCAGCCCAACTTTATTCTAGCCTACACGTAGCACGTACACATAGCAAGTGTTCAGCGTGTGTTGACGTGAACCATGGACATAATTGAAAGTTTATGCACTGGGATTTTGTTGGGATTCACTTAATATATCAGAGATTGCTGAGGGGTGTTTATAAGATCTGGGAAATTTCTGGATGTTTCTTAATGACAGAGGTTAGGTACAGAGCAGCCGACACAATCGTTGAACTGGAGGCGTAAATTTAACAGCAGTTTTTCAGCACTTGTCAATCTCACCATTTAACCCAATGAGCATGTTATACAAAACTCTCAGACATTGACATTGCCTATTCATTGCCTTTTCATCCTTATACATAGTGTGAATTCAGGACACACTTGTATCCTTTATAAAAAATTATTTTTATCTAAATATTTATTTTTTTCTTCTGAAAATCTGATGACATATTTTGCACACAGGTAAAGGTGCCCAATATCAGTAATTTCTGAAAATAAATTACAAAAGTAAAAAAAAAAAAAAGTGTTTTGGAAAATAGCTCTTTATTTGATTATCATAAAAATGTGTTTTCTATACAGAGATATCGACATCGGTAAATATCGGTGTCGGCCATAACATCAATATTAATATCGGTTATTGGTATCGGCCACAATTTTCACATCGGTGCATCACTACTATGTAGGCTACAATTTCAATGTTTATTGTGAAATAACTCAAGATGTTTTTCTGTCTTCTGTTAAGCATTGTTCTGGGCTGCGTTTCCCAAAAGCATCAATGGTTTCTTATGATACTTTTGGCAAACGCAGCCCTGTTTGAATGCCGGCAGTGTGTGAACGCTCTCTGGAGATTGATTGGTTCTGACTTGTAGCATTTGCGTGTTCAGATGAGCAGGAAAATAGTTCCACCACACAATCATTCACTAACATAGGTTATTCATCCAATTCAATGCATATTGTTTGCATTAAATTTCTTGTCAAATAAACAAAATAACGGGTAAAAAAAAAACCCACTGTAGTTTCGATATTTTTATTTGAGTATTGATACTCGATGTCAGTATCGATATATCGATACTTCATATCAATACGCCCATCCCTAAGTCCTGGCATGATTTAAGGCAGTGGTTCCCAAACCTGTCGTGGAGGACCCAGCAACACTGCACATTTTCTTTGTCTCCCTAATCAAACACACCTGATTCAACTCATCAGCTCATTATCACATGGGTTAATGAGCTGATGAGTTGAATCAGGTGTGTTTCACGAAGTATCACTTCCTTTTTTACCATCATATTAAACAATTTTTTTTTTTTCAAAACATTATCTCATAACATTATCAGAGCCCGTCTATGGAGAGCCTGCCCACTCCCTATTAAGTCCTATTGTACCGAATTTTGGTTGTAGTTCCACCAGAGTTCCACTGGGGGTGATCGCCTATGAGTGCAAAATGAATGGGAGTCTATGGGGCTAGACGGCTAAATGTGTCTCTTTCACCCGATTGCCGTTGAGAAATCTCAGATTTGATTGTAGGTTTTGCAAGTTCAACATGGGTTATAGGTCGAAAGTTGAATGAGCGAGTACTTATGTCCTTTCGATTTCTTACAGGTTAAGTTGTTGTTGCCCATAACACGCTAGCATTCTGCTAATGAACGCTGATTGGTCAGTGAAGGACTGATTACGACCAGAGATACCGCTTGATGGCATCGTGGCATCCGAACCGGGACCAGAAACAAACAAAACAAAAACTCTTCTATCACGTGTATTTACCTGTGTCAGCTGTGTTGTCGATGCCTCGAGTGAAAAGAAAGTGCAGAGCGCGAAAGCACCAAAGTGACTGAAGGATTGCCGTAAAGCAGTATCTCTGGTCGTACGATGTGTATGACGTCATTGACACTTTAAAATACTTTTTAAAGCAAATAAGTGACTCTAAAAAATCTAACACCCAGCAATGTGTAATTTCTTTGCATCTCCTTTCGAATACAATATTCAAATTACTAGACAAAAAATTATATCCTGAGAAAAGTGGATTTTGATGGCTGTAGCGCCATAGACCTCCATTCATTCTGCACTCGTCCTGTGAGCGCCCTCATATGGAATCAGAGTGGAACTGCAACCAGTTCAGAAGCCGGAAGTGTACTGAGAGTGAAACTTCTCGCCATATTAGACATTCTCTGACATTATTTACACCATTTTAATGGCATTCATGCCACCTCTGAGCGGCATTAAACGGTGTGTAAATGCATCTAGATGCAGCTTGTGCCACTGCAGTGCAAAAATGGCTTTTGTTGATACTGATTTCATTTGATTGAAATTGTTTAATTTATTGGTTTTATTTATTATATTAATAATTAAATTAATGGAATTTTAAAAATTTGACACCTTTGCGCCTTACCCCGACACTATTGTTACTGTTGAAAATCCAGCGTCTTCCGTAATTTTATCTGGCACAACATATGGAGCAGATAAATCTCCAACCTCTGGGGAATCATCTGTTTTAAACAAACGCCGAATAGAGGAGAGTCTGCTGACAAAAAGAGAACGAGACAGAGCTCGTAATAAAACAAGAATCAACATTAGCTTTTAAGAGATGGTGAGAACTGAGGGATTTTTTATTACTGAACAGGTGAGTTATATTGAACAGATTAATTCCCATATGTAGCTCTCTAACAGAGTTGACTGTAAACAATATTGTGCGTTGTGTGGATGCTAATAGTATTGTTATAGTTTAATTATACTTATTACATGGCTTGGTTGAATTCCAATGTAGAATGCGGTCTGTTATTTCTTGATAACAGACCGCTGCGAAGTATAACACCGTTGCCATGAAAAACAGAGCGTTGCTATGGACGCACGATTCTAACCGTAGAGACGGAACGGACTATTTTCTTTAGTGGAAGCAATGCAATAGTTTTTTAAATCAATGAACTCCTTTTTAAATCAATATTTTTTTGTCAAATTATTGATTTATTTGGTAGGTAGCCATGTAATAAGCGGGATAATGTAGAGTGAGGCGGTTGTTATAGCGAATACAACCCCTTCAGGCTGATCGGCCCGACGCAAAGCTCTACATTATCCCTTACTTTATAGATATCGCCTTGTTCTTGATGTAAATGGGCCTTTACTTCCTGTCATTCTTTATTTAACCAGGTCAATAGACAAAAATAACCCCTGAAATACTAATTTCACACATAGCAGGTGTTCATCTAAGACTTTAGATAAAGCATCGCTCATTTCAGGTGACTGCACATGTGAGATATGCTGGAGCACATGTGAGATATATCCCCCTTTTCTTTGAAATTGTACTGAAATTGTAAACGGATGTTTGATACTGATACTGGTGGTGATGGAAAACTAAAGCAAGCGTGCGTGCAGTGAGCTTTTGACAGCGGCGCTCTGGGATAAAGTGATTCCCATGATCACGTGTGGCATTTGAAATATTCCCCAATGGAAGGGGCGACCTAAAAACCAATCTCATTAGGTATTCGTATAAACGTGAGAGGCTTGGGTTGTTTGTAAAATTAGAAGTGTGCATACATTTGAAGCGTACATATTCTGTATTCTGAATGCCGCTAGCGTATGGACGTCCTGAATATCTGTCGGTGTGTTCACACTTTAAAAAACGCAACTTCTTGCATGCATTCCAGCTTTAAACACGTTCAAAGGGCTCTCCCTCAGGCCTGAGTCGAGGAAGCGGCAGAATACTGCATCAGTCACATGTGGGCAGGGTGTGTTTTTTACAAAGTGTGCCAGTATTACAGTTCAACTTCAGCTTCGTCGATGTACTGCTGAGGATATACACACATATGCAAAGTATATAAGTCACACTACAGTATATAATCCCACTATCACTCATTCAATTGCTATTAAACCATTCAAGCGCGATAAGATGCACAAAAAAAGAACTTAAATCTGCACTGTGTGACACACACACACACACACGACTCGTGCGCACAGAAAGCCACTCCAGACAACGTGCCGACCGCTTTTTCTCTTTCGCGCTTGAACGGACAAAAACACAAAATTATGCCAAATTGCCCGCTTTGTCGAGTATCCTCGTAAACATAGTCTTAAATTACATAAATATAATATTATATTGAGTTACATAAGGTCTTAAATGACCGTAAAGAGTTGTGAGGCCATGGGATGTGTGTCAGATCTTAAAGTGACAGCAGCCTAATAAACCTGTTTCTGTCTGTTATTAATTTAAAGCAAAGAACAAAGACAAAGATAAAAACACTCACTGCTCTTGACTGAATAACTTTTCTAGCATTAATAAGGATATATTTAAATGATAATTTATGCATGGAGACTGATGTGTTTGATAACTTTATTCAATTTCTGTGTATTTTTCTGCCTGTTAGATCAAGTATTTAAAATGTACCGTCTTTGAATTTGAAATTATTACAATATAAAAATATATTCAAAACTATAATGTTAGGTGCGAGTAACGATCACGATCTATTACAGAATAATGTGTGATTAATTATTATTTTTTGTAATAGATATTATTACAATTTAAACTAATCATTTTCTTAATATATTTTAAAATGTAATTTATTCCTGTGATTAAAGCTGTATTTTCAGCATCATTACTCCAGTCTTCAGTGTCACATGATCCTTCAGAAATCATTCTAATGATCTATTAAGAAACATTTCTGATTATTATCAATGTTGAAAACATGATACTTTTTTTTTTTAATTTCTTTGACTGAATAATGAATAATTCATTTCTTTGATGAATAAAGTTCAAAAGAACAGCATTTATTTGAATATAAATCTTTTGTCACATTATTAATGTCTTTAAAATAATAATACATTTTATTTATAATGTGCTTTACTCACACCCAAAGCACTCACAGAGTAAAAGACAAGAAAACACACATAATACAATATAAAATCTCTCAATATTGTTTTCTTAAAAAGAGATTTTTTTTTTTTTTTTTTCTAAAAATAAATGTAAGCAATTTTAAGATTAAAAAATATATATTACTGGTAATCTTTTCTTTTTTTTCTTTTTGAGGACATTGTTAGATTTAGCTTTGGAGGTCAATTTTGTCCCCAAAGTTGAGTCGAGTTACTCCAACAACAACCACATAAAATATAAAAAACACGTATGATGATAAAGTGTTTTGACCTCATTATTTTCCACCCTAGAATTCCACAAAAAGCCGTTTTGTTTTCTGCACTGCTTTGCTCTTCAAGAATATTTTCCTTGTTTTCCCCTTTCTCAGTCTCTGTGTGTCTCATTCCTGCATGTTATCTCACAGGTTTAAGCGTTCCCCCCTTGGTTACAGCGAAACGGTTGCCGTTGCCATGGAGACCAGTTCCTCCCAGTGCCTCAGGAAAGGTGCTCATTTTGGGAGGTGAGCTATCCCATCATGCAGTTCATTGGCATGACAGCCTTGCACCCCACTTGTGTGCATATGTGAGAGAGAGAGAGGGATAGCAAGAGGGCAGACGTCTGTGCTGGAATGAATACACTCATTAGAGTGCAGAGAGAGACAGGACGGTGCCTGCAGTGGTGTTTTCAGATCTGATGTCCCACACACACACACACACACACACACACAGAGAAACCTCGTGCCTTGAATCTTAAAAAGATCTGTCTTACTGGGAAATGTTGCCTCGTATTGTCATTGTTGAAAGATAATATCATGCATACTGAAAAATAAAACTAACAATACTACTGCTAATAAAAAAAGTAATAATAATATTACAATTATTAATAATATTGATTGAATAAATATTTTAATAACTTTTAATAATTTTATTCATGGCAATTGCACGGAAAAGATTGTTGTCTCTAAATGTTCCCCTTTCATGTAATTTTGAAAAAAGGAAGTCATATGGGTTTCGAACAACATGAGGTTGAGTAAATTATGACAATTTCCATTTAGTGTCTTTTTTTTTTTATATATATATATATATACCATTACCTTTTTTTTATCATTTTACTTTTTATATTTTATTTAATTTTGTTAAATTTATAGTAATTACAAATAAATTAATTATTTAGAAATATATATATTTACTTTTTTTTTTTTTTGTTAGTAATTTTAGCACTTCAACTTGACGTTATTTCAATTAGCTGCCAAGACAAGCTTACTCATTTAAATCTAATATTTATATTTCGTTATTTTTCTCCTTTAATTCGGTTTTTTAATAGTTTCCATTTTTAGGTGAACTATCCCTTTAATTTAACTATTCCTTAAAAAATTTTAACAAAAATGAAGTACATGTCTGATGTCTCTCTGGAATACTTGATTCTTATTGGTCAGTTGCTTCAGTCAAATATTTTTTTCTCTAACCCGATAAACTGTATAATTGACCATTGTTGCACCTGATTCATGTCTCTTATCACATATTATTAATATCTTTTACAGGCACCTGGTGAATTTCTTCCTGGTTTTGACCCAGCTGGGCTTCTGTAGCGTTTATTTTGTGTTCCTGGCCGAGAACATTAAACAGGTATGTGCGACAGTAGTGCTCCAAAATTTCATTTTCTCCATAGATAAGCAGATTTTCACTATAAGATCGAGCCAGAGCCGATGAAAACGAATGGAAAAACACATTTCGTCAGCACCCAGACATAATTCCAAACAAAAATGTGATTGGCTGTTACGTTTAAAGCCAGATTAAGTCAAAGCTCAGCGTGTTCTTGTACAGGTGATGGAAGGAGCTCGTCCGAACACTTCCGCGGAGACCGTGCTGTTATACTCCAATAGCTCAGAGGAGGGCGCCGTCTCCCCAGACACTCCTTCTGCTGCGGGGCTGGATCTGCGGCTCTACATGGTCTTCCTCCTTCCCTTCATCATCGTGCTGACCTTCATCAGGGACCTGCGGAACATGGCCGTGCTCTCCGCCATCGCCAACCTCTGTATGGCCATCAGCCTCATCCTGATCTTCACATATATACTCCACGTAAGTGTGCGTGTGTGTTGAGGCTGCGTGATTGTGGGGGAAAAAAATCGAATTGCGATATTTGATAATTGTTTATTATCGATTTGAAAATCGATATTTAAAATGTTTTTTGTTTTTTTAAGCTCCAGGTTTGTTATTATATAGCAATATGACAATTAAATAAAAAAATATTATTATTATTATTATTAAATAAACTTTTAAAATAAGAAATATTACTGTAAAATAAAGTATTTAAAGTCTGCCTGTAGTCAATCATTTTAACACTTAAAACTCTATATTATTTAAGTGTTTTTTCCTTGAAAAAAATGATTGATGCCTAAAAATAGCTTGAATGTCCTTTTCTAGTTACTTGAAAAAAGTAATCTGATTACGTTAATGGTAATGCATTACCCCAACACTGATTGAATTCATGAAATTTACTCTTACTCTCCCAGTTATTTAAGACAGTTCGAGAGGTCTCAAGTTTTTCTCTCAAAAACAAAACTTAATAAAGTGGTCAAAATCATGTCTGGCCCATCTTATGATCCTGTCTTACTCATGCTGTTCACTTTTCTTATAATCAACATAGATGGAATTAAAAAATAACATTATATTATGTAAACATAAATATGAGATATGATTTTAAATCATTAAATCTAGGCTATATCAGTGAACAGTGCACTGGTTTAAAATGTGTATAAGACATGTTGGAAAAGGTGTTTATCTTTAATTTCCAATGTGAATATCACTGTATTCTCTTGAAAATGATTTATTGTCAAATGTGTGCTGAATGTAAACTCCTCTTAGGAATTTCACCATTCAATGTGAATTTATCTGAGAATATTCTTAAATAAGGAAATCTATTCAGTGATTGGTCCATGCCAATGTCGTCATCCAAAATCCCATTTCTGGCACAGCAAAGTGTCGTGAATCATCTCTAAGACTGACACTTAAGCTTTAGTCCTACACTTCATCTAAATTACGACTGAGATGCTTGATAACTAACTTTTAAGAGCAGCTTTGAGGCTTGATAAATACAGTAAATGAACACAGTTCAAGCAAATACATTTAATTTAAATAAATCACAGTCTTTGATTTGATAATTGCATTAAGCCATATCGCAATTTTGGTTTTATTTCATACTTTCATATTATTTCGATCTCATATGTCCACTTTTGTAGTCAGAAATGCTCATTGTGCACGACTGATACAAGCCTGTGCATGCAAACTCTCTGACACTGCATGAAGCCACCAGATCAGATTGGAGTCATTTTTCTATGCATCAAATTGTGAAGGCTGTGGGTGGCTGGTACGTCTGAGCCTGACATTTGATCTTAAAATATATTGTTCCTGTAAGTGTGTGTGCATATTTCAGCCTTTATACTAGAAAGAAAGACTGCAATTATAGTCATGTGAAACTATATATCTGTCCGTAGGATGTGAGCGATCCCAGAAGCCTGCCATATGCCTCCACATGGCGGAAGTTTCCCTTCTTCTTTGGAACAGCCATATTTGCTTTTGAGGGAATTGGAGTGGTGAGTTTATGATTCAGGTTTTATTTATTTCATTTCGATACATCTACTATTTTTTTTTTTTGGTATTGAATAAATTAAGGTATAATAATAACAATGGACAATTTTCTTTGCCTGGTCCACTATCATTTCATGCTTTCTTTCCCACTGAGCTTGTTTTAATGCAGTATGGGATTTCCTCTGCAAAGGTCACATTTGCATAAATATATTTTGGCAGATGCTTTTATCCATAGCGACTTTACATATTTTCAGTGCAGTATTAATATTACAAAACATATTTTCTTCTTTAAAACAACTTAAAGGGGCTATATGTAAGAATATTTGTGTATTAATCGTTTTTTTTTTTTATTGCCAGTGTGTGAACAGTTTGTAACGAAACTTAAAAACGAGACCTTCCCTGACTTCCTAGGTCGTCTTTGAAAGCCTGTACACTGATTTTTATGTGAAGGACTCGTTTTTTCCCGGGAAAAATAAAAGTATGTGACGTTTACATGCTCCTGAGAGCCTCTCTTCCGTTCAGTGACACGTGAAACAAATGCTTATACAATGTTCAGGATAATAATGAAAGAGCCATTCAGTACTGTAATGTTAATGTCATGCAAAGAAAAGCGATTAATTCAAACTATAGCCTCAAATGTACTTATTAATCAAACTATCATAACAGTAATTTTAATGACCTCATCTGCTGGTGAATAACAGAGCTGGTGCAAACATATCCACATCACTATGATCAGATGCTCTTAAAGGGATATTTCACCGCTGGAAAGATGAATGTGTATATAAATTGGGTCATTTATGTAGTAGAAATGTGAAATTATTTTAGAAGTTGGTGCCTTTTACACCGTGTCCTAACTACACGCGACACGTTAAGATTCCAGCGACAGGCAGTGTGTCTGTCCACACTAGACGCGACCCGACTGTGAGACGCCACAACGTCAATCAAAAATCACAGCCAATCAGCGTGTGGGCGGAGTCTCGCGGCAAGTGCACAGCACTAGAGTAATCTTGACGGCACTCGCAAGAAAATGGACACTAAAAGTAGCTACATAATCAAATTCACAAATATTACACCATTTAAAAAAATACATGGGCTACTGAGTTACTAAAACAATCTTTGTCAAATAATACACTTGTTTGTTCACAGTTTCCATTTGTTTAATTTCAAGATCTGAGTGAATTATATCCATTGTTGCTTTTACAGCTACAAAGCTGGAGCACTAAATGATATTCAAAGTCACATTAGACGCTTTTAACATTAAATAAAGCACATAAACAGTACCTGAGATTATCATTGCCACACTTTGTGTTTGTTGTTCCAGCGCGACGTCGGAGAAAAATAGAAACGCCGTTGCGCCTGGTTAGGACAAGGTCCCTAGTTAGGTTCCAGACACACAATACAGAAATCTCTCGTCTCAGGGGGACATGAGTAAGGGTGTCACGATTCTCCAAATCCTCGATTCGATTACATTTTCGATTCTAAAGTCACGGTTCGATTCGATTCTCGATTTGTTTGATTGTAAAAAAAATTGCATCACAATAAGTGTATTGTGATTGTCACCAACATTTTAGTAACTAAACTGAATTTTATTAGGTTTAGTGACAACATGTTACAATGTTTACATAATACAATTTCTGGTAAGCTAAGCTTTTTTATTATTTCAATTCAATTCAATTATTGTGATTTGATTTAATATTGACTCATTTGGATAAATATTAGGTAGGCTACACAAGATAGGCGTTAACTTGTCTCAAGAAAAAAAACAACTCACCTAATGCTGTAAACATACAGAGAGCCCTATCAGCTGGTAGTAGGCTATTATTTAAGGTTAAAAATAATTAAATATAATGCGTTTTTTTTTATTATAATAACTTTATTTAATGATACAAGTAAAAAATATAATAAATATGTAATCTAGAACACATATTTAGCAAAATACTCTCTATAGCTATTTTTTTTTTGCCAACTACATGCTGTAGCCTATTATGGTCATTAAATGGCTTTCCTGAGGTAAATGTGACATAATTGTTCTCCAGCTATGTTATTGACCTCTTCACGCTGATGAAAAACACTGATTGATCAATATTACGTATGAGGAATATACATTTCGGTAAGTTGTACTGTATCTTTCAACAGTGTTCGTGTTTTTTACTATTAGCTAGTAGAGATGATCGGTTCTCGTGCGCTAGGGATCTGTCACGTAACATTTACAAGCGCCAAAACGGTATTTATTGTTTGAATTTCGTAATAAAATTGACAGAATCTGAGAGCAGAGATTTTTTTTATATCATAAAGTAACCTGCTCTAGTCTGTCGGTCTCCGTGTCCTCTTTGCTTCGCGATTTTTCTGTGCGTGTGAAAAGTGTAAATTGCGTGTGTCTCACGGTGAATGCGTGAGAGTTGGCAGCACTTCAACACGTGTGTTTTTTTTCCCCCCCTTGGCAAGCCGAGCTGACGTGACATGGGGGCGTGGCAGGATCGACGATTCCATTTTTTGATTCGATAATCGAGATTGAGCATTAATTTCGATCGATTTCGATTTAAAATCGAAATCGTGACACCCTTAGACATGAGGGAGGGAAGCACGGTCATTCGAAAATACTACCGGGTTTCTACTGATGCAAAGCTTAATGCTAATCTGTGAAGTATCCCTTTAACTGCTGTTTTCTCACCGCTGTCATTTTTGTTGTGTGTTAATTTTGTTATTGAGAAGGAAACACACAGCACATTTAAATATTCATCTAAATGTCGCTCTCAGCAGTGTGAACGCCGTCTGGATGTTCGTTAAAAGTTGGAAATACTGTTTTACCCCTAAGTGAAGAATGAAAAATAACTTTGCAGTGAGTATATCGGAGCCTTGAATCACGTTCAGTCTCTAATTGCTCGTGCTCACAAAACATACAAGTTGCTAATAACAAGTGTTTCTGAATTCTACATATAGCCCATTTAATGTACATTTATAATGCCATGCATTGGGTTGGTACCCTAGCATTACATTACAAAAAAGTAAACTCTGCTGTAAGTAGGTGATGGTAAATTTGACATCTTACGCTCTTCTGACCATCAAAATCAGACAATAGTGAATTTTTATTTTTTTACAATTAGAGCAAATGGCAATGCAAAAATTATATTTGCCTTGGTGTCTGGAGTGTGCATGTGATGCCTGGAACAATGCTTCACCAATCAGTCTTCTGTATGTCCTGTTTTGTTTGTGTAGGTTCTTCCGTTAGAGAATCAAATGAGCGAACCGAAACGATTCCCTCAAGCCCTCAACATTGGCATGGGCGTCATCATCGTGCTTTACGTGACCCTGGCGACGCTGGGTTACCTCTGCTTCAGAGACGACATCAAAGGAAGCATCACACTCAACCTCCCGCATGATTCCTGGTAACATGCGCTCAAACTTGCTTAAAAAGTCATCGAAGTGGTATTGTGGGTGAAAATATAATCATATATGCACATGCTATGGCGCGTTAGTGCTCATGTGAGAAAAATGGGTTCAAGTCCGGCCTGCAACATGTTCCCATTCGACTCCCTTCTCATGCTTTTCCGTCCTCTCTCAACTACCTCTATACGTTAAAAAGTGGCAAATGCTGAAAAATCTAAATGTAAAACGTCTCATCCGAGTGTCTGATTCAGAGCAATGTAGTTTTCGCAGCACTCTTCCATAGTGGAGTTAAATTCAGAGACATAATATAAAACTCCTCGTCCTCTGCGCTCACTGTCAGAAACGGCTCGAGTGATTGATCGCAGTTCGGAGCGACTTAAGATTAAATTAGCAAGAATTCAAAACCAGCTGCTTTCAAGTTTAGCTTTAACTAAAGGCTGCCATTTCCAACTAACTTCCATCAAGACTTTTATTAGCAGTTAATGTATTTCTAGAACTCATTAGCATCCTGTCAGCCGAGAACAGTCTGTCACCAGAGCCAATGTCTGATTCAGCAAATCGGTTGCTGCCTTATAAAGCAGCGTGACATGCTTCTGAAACTGTTGAACAATGTTTTTTTGAAAGAAACAAATTATTTTATTATGCAAAGATGCATTCAATTGATCAGTAAAGACTTTTAGAAGAATAAATCAAATAAATGCCGTTCTTTTTTTTTTCCAACTTTCTATTCATCAAAAAATCATGGAAAAAATTGCATCAGTTTCCACAAGAATATGAAGCTGCACAACTGTGTTCAACATTGATAATAATAACAAATGTTTCTTGAGCAGCAAATCATCATATTAGAATGATTTCTGAAGGATCATGAGACAATGAAGACTGGAGTAATGATGCTGAAAATACAGCTTCAATCTCAGGAATAAATTACATCAGAAGTCAAAAAGTCATAGTCTCTGCATTCAGTTTCCTTTGAAGTCATGTGTTGAAATGGTGCATTGCATCACTGACATTCCTCAACCGTAATTGCACATTCTATTATTTCTGATCTTTCTCTGTGTGTGTGTGTGTGTTGCAGGTCCAATCAGCTGGTGAAGGTCTTGTACTCGTTCGGCGTGTTTGTGAGTTTTGCAGTGCAGTTTTTCGTGCCGGCAGAGATTCTGGTTCCGCCTGTGTGTGAGCGCATCAGAAAGAGCTGGAGACAGACGGCTGATCTCAGCCTTAGAGCGGTGCTCGTCTGCCTCACCTGTGAGTGTGTACACACACACACACACAAACAGACGCACACATGCATGCACACACAGACACACACAAACAGATAAACACGCACACAAACACACACAAGCAGACAAACACATGCGCACGCACGCACAGACAAACACGCACACACAAACAAACACACAACCACACACACATACAGACACACACCGACAAACACAGCCAAACACACAAAACAACGCACGCAAACACGCGCACACGTACACATAGCGTGTAAAAGACTATAAAACCGTCAATTCCTAAGAAATTGCCATAAAATATTTGTAATAAAAATGGAAGTTGCTGCAGTCAGGGATAAACTGTGGCTCTTTTCTTCCCTCCATCATAAATGACTTGAACCCAACAAACACTGTCATGTTATTCGGCATTAGGACGCTTCTGGGAGGGAATTAAACCAAATCATTCTGATGACAGACTTTGGCTCAGGCGTTTCAGAACGACATTTGAGATGCTGTGCGATGAAATCGGTCCACTGGTTAGTCCAGTTATCTAATCATCCACTTTTGAGGCAAAGTCATGTGACTTTTTTGTTGTGCATCGAGGGATTTATTCAGTAAACGTGTTTCCATTGTTGTTTATGCACGTCGTCTTATTGAGTATAAAAATGATCCGCCCCAATTCAGCGCATAAATTGTTTACAATTAATTTGCATTTTGGCGCTTCCATAATTTTTTATGAGATACCGTAAAATTTGCATAAAATAGGTGACTGGTAACATAGTTATAGTCACATCTTTCATAATGAAAGCAGTCCCAGAATGCATTGTGCCGAGCTCAATGACAACAAAAACATCCAAGGTGGTGAATATGGGTTTGTTTTGCCTATATAGGAAGCTCATCGTATGCTTCTCCATCTTCATCATCCGCTTTGTTTCCCTCCTATATTATCTGAACTCGCTCCACCCATCCATCCGGTCGGTCTGTTTCCCCCCCCCATTCTTATCTTCTCCTCATCCTAATCCTCCCTCTAATATTCATTGGTGATGAGAGGCGAGATAGTGGAGGTTTGTACCCCTCCCAAAAATGATGGATGGATCCTGTGAACCATTGTAAACCTGAAGGTTTTTGGATTACTTTGATATATGTTTTTTATCTTTGGAAAAATTGAGTCTGCCACTGAACCGTGAACCACCCAGAGACCTAAAATATGAAAATAAATATTTGTTTAACACCGGCAGTCATGCAGGGACAAGTGAGAGAGCGTTGCTATGAAGAAAGAGAAGGAAAGAGGAAGAGAGCATGTTGCAAGAATTGTTTGCGCATGTCGTAGAGTGAATGGAAAAGTGAGTGATGGTGTGTTTTTGTATTCGAAATGGAGAAAAATGGAGTGAGACTGTGTGAAGACTGTGCAAGCCGATTTCATGTTATGTGTATATTTTATTCTATTTAATTTTGTTTCCAATTACCTTTCTATCAGTTTTTTAAAATCTCTGTCTATCTGTCTATCTGTCTATCTATCTATCTATCTATCTATCTATCTCTCTATCTCTCTATCTATCATTTGATTTATCTAAAGAATGATAGAAGTGAAAATAGCTAAAATGATAGAATAGCTCAAATCTATCATTCCATTTATCAATCTTGTCTATCTATTGTTCCATTTACCAATCTTCCGTTCCATTTCAAAATCTACAGTTCGTTCCATTTATCATGTTCCATTTATTTTTATATATCTATCTATCGTTCCATTTATAATTCTATGTAGCTTTTCTCTCATTTTAGCTATTTTTACCTCTCATTCTTTCTAGCCGTCTTCATTCTAGCTATCTTTATCATTCTAGCTTACTATCCATTGTTCTTTCTAGTCGTCTACATTCTAGCTATCTTTATCATTCTAGCTTACTATCCATTGTTCTATCTATTGTTATCATTTTACCTGTTGTTAATTGTAACCATCATTCTACCAGTTGTTCTAACCACCTATTGTTTTTGCTCTTTATCATTCTAGCTATTTTCTAGTGATCTATCTTTCTTACAATCTACCATTCCAACAATTTATATTGTTGTATCCATCTATCATTCTATGAAAATACAATCTTTCTTCCTTCCTTCCCTCCCCAGTGTCTCTGCTCACTATTCATTTGTCAGTCTTTTGTTCTCTCCATGTCTCTAGTCTCCTGGAACATATCACGTTCTCCACTTATAAGATTTATTTTATTGCATCCATGACTTTTTCTTTTGTCCTGACCTTTCAATCATTCGCTACTCTCCGTCTCTTTTCCTCTCTCTGTTCAAAGGTTTAAGTTGCAACATGCCATCATGAAAGAAACATGAATGCCTTCAATTATTTTTTTAAAGAACAAAACTTAGTGGCGTTTCTAAAACTTTTGAGTTAAATGTTCACGTTAATTCATTGCTAAACTACATTTATATTTCCGAATTATGCATTTCTGAGTAAAGCAATTGTCGGTGGGAAATTATGTTGGGTGGGACTTGATTTTATCCACTGGGGTTTGATTGGTTTATTGGCCAAGATATTATTGGTTAATATTATTCTCTGTGCCCACACAGCAGAAAAGTCATTTCAGAGGCAGAGAAAGTCATTACATTGATGGAAAAAAATGTTTTCTTTACCATGAAATGCGCCGTGAAAATAAATGTAACTGTTTCTAGTTATGCACAGCTCTAAATAATTTATTTGCCTACAAATTGCTGTTTTTCAGTGCAAAACTTGGAAAGTATCTATAGACAGTTGGTCAGAAGGCATGGGAAGCCAGAAATGGGGTCATTTGTTTATATTATTCATTTTAATTTATTTACATATTTCTTTAATCCATAATTTATGGATACAAAAAGTAGCTGTGTATTAGAGTCATATAATTGTGTATATATATATAAATTTTCTTTTTTTAATGACTAATAATGATATAAAGTTTATGGATATAGAGTTTTAAGAATAAAAATAAATTAAAATTAACAAAAAATGTAAGTAAATGTGTATATTTATTTTATTTGTTTTTTTATTTTCTCTTTAAACGGTATATCCATAAATTATATATCACTATTAGTCATATCACATGCATCAGCTGTGTTTTTCAGTTCTGTTGGACGCTTTTATGCTGCACATTAGTAATGCTGATTGTGGTTATATCCACAGACACTGCAGATAATCTGCGGGTCGGTTGGGCCAAGTAATAAAAAGTAACAAACTGATTAATTACGGGTGGGTGGATGAGATAAATCATTAATGATGGAAATATTTCATCAGGCAATATTTTCAAGATTTTAAGCTACGCAGTTGCAGGGTCCACTTTTTAAAGCAACTATGGAGGCAAAACAGATCAGAGAGACATTTCAGAAAGCAGAATTAAGAACAAAGCAAAATAAAGTAGTTAACCAGGATCAGTCAAGTGCTGGGTATATGATATGTAACTGCTACAAACTCAAAGCCTATATCCAGCCTTTGCTTGGGCTGATCGGATTTAATTTATGCATTCAGGAAGTTTCAGTGATGGAAACAGAGGCTTTACTTCCTTCAAACTTAAATGGGAATGTCAGTGTTTAGGTTATTAAGGAATTGCAATTTTGCCAAAGAAGAACTTTGACTTTAAAACAGCCTACTTCAGTGAAATATGTTACCATATCATCATTCTTAAAGGGATAGTTCACTTTGAAATTAAATTTTGGTATGTTTTAGCTTACCTCAAGGGCATCCAAGATGTAGGTGTCTTTTTTTCTGCAGTAGTTTCAATTTTGATATTTTTAGGTCAAACCGTTCTTGTCTGTCAGTCCTATAATGCAGGTCTATGGTCACTATCTCAAAGAGCATGCACAGAGAAGTCCAAATTAAACAAATTCCCCATCGCAAGTACACATTGATGGCCTAAGACACGAAACGAGCGGTTTGTGTGAGAAAACGAACAGTATTTATATCGTTTTATAACGACGTACACGCACGAGAGATCACTTCCGGCGCTTGCGCAGACTAAGCCAGAACGCCCGCACACGTCACACACCAGGAAGCACCCGCGCCCTCAGATCACTTGGACATGGTTGTGTACAAGAGTTAAAAACGATATAAATACTGTTCGTTTTCTCACACAAACCGCTCGTTTTGTGTCTTAGGCCATCAATGTGTACTTACGATGGGGAATTGTTTAATTTGGACTTCTCTGTGCATGCTCTTTGAGATAGTGACCATAAACCTGCATTATATGACTGACAGACAAGAACGGTTTGACCTAAAAATATCAAAATTGAAACTACTGCGGAAACAAAGACACCTACATTTTGGATGCCCTTGAGGTAAGCTAAAACATACCAAAATTTAATTTCAAAGTGAACTATCCCTTTAACGCAGAATTAGAAAAACTGTAATGTGACAATCAGGTGAGGATATCTAAATCAGAAAAAATCATAGGTTCTGGTGACTGCAGGATTCGGATGTAGTTACAACTGATCTCTTCTGAGGAAGTTTTAGAAGAGACCCGTAGAAGTGCTGTTGGACAGGGGGGTAATGAGCTCCGAAGGTTGCGGGTCCGTGGCCCGTGCTGGTAGATAAAAAGATGAAGTTCTTATTCTGTCACTCACCTATGCTGTCTTTTATCTCTCTCCGTGTTCTTTCTGCCTGATGTGCTTCCTCCCTCTTTTTCTGGCTCAAGGCCGTCACCCCCCCTGAGCACCGTGATAGATTAAGGGTGCATTGTATGTATGGAGTGTGTTTGTGGCCGTCTTTTGTGGTGTGTGTGTGAGAGCTGGGGCAGAGTTGAGGGACTCATTCAGTGTCTGGTCATTTATCTCCGTCTTCCTGAAACTCTGTGAATTATTACCTGCCTGCCCTACGGAGACAGGCCCATCATGGAGCTCTCCGCTGAGGCCTGTCGCAGAGCTCCGTGATGGGGCTTATCATGCACCTGCACGCTGAGGCCCATCTCTGAGATTCCAAATGCCTCTGACTCAACCACTGTGTAGAAAGTTCACTGGTAACACAAACATTTCTGGTTCGATCCATACAAGAATCAAGTCACGTAACCCCAGGTTTCGACAGTTGTGGCCAAAAGTGATGTCCAGCCTAGGAAAATTTACACCTTCACCCAAATAGTATTAAAAGTTTGTTAAAGATTATATAAGCATTGTGACAAGCAGGGTGGGGCCGAGAGCCATGGGAATGGAGCAAGGCCAGTGGCGCGAGTGTTAACTCTTCCCCTGCCAGTGTTTTTTAAAAATAGTTGCCAGCCACCGCCAGCATTTTTGGTCCTTTTATTAACACTGGAATCCAACACTGAGAACACACAGCGCTCCCATTCTTCATCTTCATTAGTTTACAGTCTCTGTTTAACAGTTCTGTCTTACATGTTATTAGATAGAACTGTTAAACAAAGAAAATAAACGGTATACGAAAAATTACTGAGTACCCTGTTGGTTACAGGGTTTACTTACTTTTTTTATTCATTCATTTGTGAAAAAATATGTTGTAAATAAATATGAATTATAAATATAAATGATATATCGGCCACCCTGCACTTTAAGATATAGGCATCGGCCAAAAAAAAAAAAAAATATTTTCGATGGTTTAATCAAATGTGTATGGTCGTTAAAAACAAAAATCCCCTCCAGACATCACTTTTGGCCACTACTGTAGATCATTGTTATTTTGGTATTTATTTATAAAAAAAAATGTTTTGTTGGTTTGAATATACTGATATACATTTAGAATTTTCCATTTTCTTTTAGAAAGCAGTTTTTTTATTTAGATAACATTTATTTCAAGTGACGATAATGTACGGTTTTAGTTATCAATAACATGAACTTGGATTGACTCTAAAACAAGTAAAATAAGTAACTTTTGCTTCATCAGAACTCATGTCACATTCCTCTAATTATTATTCATGGTTGATTATTTGTTTGTTCATTTTTAGATTTTCATTATTTTTTTGAACGTGGGTCCATGTGTTGGTGTTGGTTTATCTCTCATATCATGTACCGAACTGTCAAAACCTCTATCCTGAGGGTGGCAGTAGCACACAGAGACGAGAAACTGAAGCGTTCATGTGTGTTTGTGAGACAGTGTTCAGAATGCATGAGAGAGAGAGAGAGAGAGAATTGAGCGTGTGATATGTTACTGGTTTCTTTCTGAAACAGAGAGAAGGAGAGCGAGAGAAAGAGAGAAGATGTAGCTTAGAGAGCAGGTGTGTGACGCTTCATGGGGGCCAGCACCCCCTATCCATTATCCAGGTCCCTTAATTGATTTCTATCCCTTGCATTAGCTTTACTACTAGATATATTTATGGAGATGAGAAATAAAAACCCGCCCTGTACAGCTATGATCAGCTGTTCGGCCGAGCTTTCGATGTTGTTACGGAAAGGCTGAAGCTGATTGGTTGGTTTTTGTCACATGACCTGCTGTGCGCTTGCGGCATTCTGAAAAGTTGAGATGTTTTCATCCAACCGCGTCGCTATTATGAGCGTGATTGCTGCGCGCCTACATTTGAATTAACGAATTTGCACGTGCATAAAACGCAATATGTGAACGGCCTCTGACTGGTTCGAGTCGGCACTCGGCACCACTGCGGAGTAGCACAGTACCAAGACGCCTGCAATTTTGTTTATTTACCGCTAGAGCGCCAAAAGTTACAGACTGCAGCTTTCATATATAATTAAAAAGCATGTCACTAAAAGTCAAATAACAGATTTGATTTGATTGAACTGTGGGAACATTAGTATCAGTTTCCCAGAGAGCATATATCAGTGTTAACGAAATGCAACAGTTACAAATATGACATTCAATATTTAATCAACAGCAGCTGTACCGCGAACAGCCAGTCAGCAAACAAGAAGCAGTCTTATCAATTATTTTCAACGGAGAACATTAACAGGGAAAAAGCAGAATGATTTATTTGAACTTTCGAATTTCGAACTTGATTTGAAAATTAGTGTGAGCCCTGTGCTTGATGTTTCTCTGCTAATTGGAAAAATTGTTGGAAAAGCAAGAATCAGCAGCCTGATCTTTAGCCAGGGAGCCGGAGACCGCTGGGCATATTTGCCCCACATGCTGCACCAGCCAGAGGTGCGAAACATAGCCTGGGCTTCGTCGTCGCACTGGATGTCGATAAGATGCTCCTGAATAGCGGGCTCGCATTCGATCACATCCGTTTGAAAGGGCTGCGCAACCCAACTGGGAACATCAAGGTTAAGGAGGTCCCTGAAGTGGATCTCCAGGTCGGCCTTAACCATCCTCAGGTGGTCAGTGTAAACTATGAGGAGGTCATCGGTAAGAGCCTCAGACACCTGTAATGAGTATTATTTTACAGTTCAATTGTTCTCTCATCTCCATGAATATTTTTAGTCTGATTTTGAATTGGTTGTTTTATTGCTTATTATTCTATTAAACACTTTATTTATATTTATAAGGTAATGTGTGCTATAGGTGGGTCTGTATTTTCAGACTCAATATAATCACTCGAAATAATAAACATTACAACAGTATTCATGGGAATAAATTATATTTGGCTAATTATAATAATAGTGGGCCTGTTATATGTATTTAGTGTTGTTTCTGAAAAAAAGATCACCTTGGCCAGCTGTGGGAAATAGCAAACTGGCTCCTGCCTGTAATCTTCTAATATAACAAGAATAAACACTAGGGCTGGGAATCGATTAAAAAAAATTAACTAATTAATTGCACAATTTCTGTAATTAATTGCAATTAATTGCGTTTCCCCCAAGCTTGTAATCATCAATATTTAAAGGAATAGTTCACTTTAAAATGAAAATTCTGTCATCATATACTCACCCTCATGTTGTTTCAAACCTGTATGAATGTCTTTCTTCTGCTGAACAGAAGATATTTAGAAGAATGTCAGTAGCCAGACAGTTTCTGGTACCATTGACTTCCATAGTATATATTTATCCTACTATGGAAGACAATGGGACCCAGAAACTGTCTGGCTACTGACATTCTTCTAAATATCTTCCTTTGTGTTCAGCAGAAGAAAGAAATTCATACAGGTTTGAAACAACATGAGGGTGAGTATATGATGACAGAATTTTCACTTTAAAGTGAACTATTCCTTTTAACTTAGAATCACCTAATTAAACAGCACAGGGAAAAAAAGGAACAGAAAATAGCCCTATATTAAAATATTAAACATCAATATATCAATATATTATTCTTTTTCAATAATCAATCAACATAATCAATTTAACAGATTATTATTATTATTATTTTGATTTATTTTTTTAACTAATTATCAAAATAAAATATAGTCCTACAAAGCTATTATTACCAGAGCATGTGATCAGAGCAGGTAATTTTACCATTGTTGCCCAGCATGGCTATACCAGCTCAGCAAACAGAAGTCTACTGAGAAATTTCACGTTATTTGAGTGGACTTTACTTTTCCAGTGCTCGGTACATGATTGAAGCGTTTGGGCCGTTAACGACAGAGTCGCCGACACACACACACACACACACACGGAACACAGAGCGCGGCGCACACACGGAGCGGAAAATACCCGCTCATGAAAGCTGCGCGAGAATGAAACCTAATCGCCGAACACGGAGAGGCGGGATGGCATATTTCGGTCTTTTCAATAGCAGCCGCAACAGGAAATCATTATAACGAGGCAAAAAAAAAAGTGCTGCGTTAACAGAACCATTTTTTTTTTTTAACGCGTTAAACATTTCAAATTAATCGCAAAGATTAACGCGTTAATTCCCCCAGCCCTAATAAACACATATGAACAAGTAAATTATTATTGTATTATTAATTATTTTTAACCATCTTGAAACTATCCAATCAAATTGTCATTTTCCCCTTACAGTCTTGGGAGTTACCAATAATGCCTGACCAGTAAATTACTTGGTGAACAAAGAGAACATTTTTGCATTGGCATTAGTTGATGCCTAAAAATTTAAAAGTTTTACCTTATAAATAGAATTTATGAGAGGGAACATGATTTATTGAAAATATATAAGTGGTTATTAAGTCAATACTTTTTGAATGGCTTGTCAACTTTCCATTCCTCCGCTGCGTGATTCTAGTCAGCGCTGGATTGTTGTCAGCGTGAAACACATTTTTGAGCACATGAATGCTGATTCTAGTCAGTGCTTGAGTGCTGGTCTATGACTGGAAAAATAATAGTCATTGCAAAAGAAACGATACTTAGCTTACGTCACATTAGACTGGCAGATTTTAGAATGTTGTAGGCAATTATTTTGCAAATAATTACATCTTTAATCTTTTCTTGTCCGGATCTTTGGTGTAAACTCGTGAACGCCCCCCATGAACACCTGAACCCCTTTCAAAAATATTGCTTCCAACGCCCCCCGTTGAGAACCACTACACTAGAGTCTCATGAATTAAACATGTGTACAGCCAGAGAGTGTGTGTATGTGTGCTTTTTATAAAATGCTGCGAAGAGTGTCTGGAGACATTCCACTACAAGCTGCATGTGTGTGTGGATATCAATTGTTGTGCCTTTGTTTTCAGGGAAAGGAAAGGGGGTTTTGTCTTCCACGTCAGCAAAAAAGATGAATATTGATTTTTGATTTAGACCTTCAGCCACAATTCTCTGCTTACACTCGTCCACAAACCACTAAACCAGTCAGAATGTCAGAGAGTTAAAGACATACTGCAGTTTAAAATCACAGCCGGATGAATTGTGAAGAAAAAGTTACTTTGTAGATTTTTTTTTTCCATCTTTTTTTTCTTTGTTGTAATTAGTGGTTTTTGCACAAACTTTTGACCATAAGTATGAAACTTCTATATGTAACTCGTTTATGCTACAGACATAAATACTGACAAGAACCAAGATTTTGACCCTAGCAATCATCCAGACAACCTTAGCAACACCCTAGCAACCATCCACCACACATTAGCAGCTGCATTGTAATGCTTTATATATGCCAACATTTTAGCAACCAACAAGAACACACTAACAACGGCATTATAACAGTTTATATATCCCAACACACCATAACGAACCCCTAGCAACACCATAACAATCACCCAGAACACCCTAGCAACAAGTTTTAGTACTTCTATTATGTGCTTTTGTCTTGTCAACATGCCGAAGAGAGCATTTTGCAGTGCCCTATCAACCACTCTAAAAACCCTATAGCAACCCAGAGCAAAACCCTGATTTATATCCCAACACACTATTGGACACCTAGCAACACTGTTAACCACAAAAACACCCTAGCAACACCTTGGCAACCACTCAGCCCTGCCAGTATCATTGGATTGAGTTTCTTATGAGCAAATCATGTTTTCTTCAGAACATGAAAACATCTCATTTCTCTCTCTCTCTCAGGTGTAACCGCTGTTATGATACCACGGTTAGACCTGGTGATCTCATTGGTCGGCGCGGTGAGCAGCTCAGCGTTGGCGCTCATCTTTCCTCCGCTGGTGGAGCTCATGGCGTTTCCCAGTCAACCCCCTCCTCCTCTCCTCCTCCTCAAAGATCTCTCCATCGCCACCCTCGGCTTCATTGGCTTCCTGGCTGGCACCTACGTGACGGTGGAGGAGATTATTTATCCCGACGACCAAGGACAGACCCATCTCCGTGACCATGGGAACTGGACCACACCCACTACCTCACCGCCCTGAGGACCACGCCCACCAATCAAAGAAGGCACAGTTCCACTGTTAACGCTGTGACAGCACAGACACTTCATGGTGGCTTTGGGATCAAGAACTTGTCTTATTGGGGTTGAGGTGTATTTTATAACTCAATTTGTTTGTCATTCCACAGGCACATGCCTGAGGTGTGCTGCTGTAGTGTGTGTGTGTGTGTGTGTGTGTGAGAGAGTGAGTGAGTGAGTGAGTGATGGCGTGCGTAGGAAATATTTTTTCCATACAGCCTTATGGGCTTTCCATGACTCCACCCTGTTCTGGAATGGCTTTTACTCGATCAGGTCGGTGGACCATATAGCATGTCAGCATTTAACGCAGCGGGAGAGAAATATTGCACACTGTAAAGAATGTACGTTCTCGCTGACTAGAGGTATTATTAATAAACTAATCCTTTCTCCTGAGGCTTGTGATATTTAATTATTTTTATTCTTTTTTTTGACTGCAGCAATATTCAACGGGAATTACAAGTCTTAATTAACGACAATCATTAAAATGTTAAATGTATTGCGAGCAATTAAACTGTTAAGCAAAAATCCACTCTGATAGTAGAAGACAAGCAAGTCTCCTTTTTTATGGAAATATTCAGGATTCAAAGCCGTATCGTTGTCAATTAGCACAGACATCATTTTCGACTCGTCCCTCAGTTTGTAAAGACACGCAAAAATCGTGTTTGCACAAGGTGTTGAAGAAGCTTTTTAGTTAAAGCTCTTAATTTCTTCAATGCGAAAATGCATTTCTAAATAATCCTGTTAGTTGTGTATTTCTGATTGTCACCAAGAATCCTCTTGGTATTTACTGTTTATCAGCAGGACTGTTGGTTATGAAATAAATGCTTATTTCTATTTTATTTTCATTTTTTTATTTGTATTCTATCAATTATTTAAATTTTTCAGTTTAATTTTTATTGTAGTTTTAATATTTTGTGAGTGACAAAGCTAACTGGTGTTATTAAAAATGCAGCATTAATTTTTCCAGCACACACTAGTGTTATAGAGCACAACAGTCGGGTTCCGGAAGGAAAACATTAATTTTCTCCATAAGGAAATTGATTTTGAGTTATAAACCCTATACGCTTATAAAGACAGACCTACTGTGAGCTACAAGGTTGTTAATCGATGGTATTTGCTTCTGTTGAAGCCGTCAGCCTGTTATTTCAGCTTATTTTTAAAATAATCGTGTTTAACAGTGGAATTCCTGGTGAAAAACTACATTACCCATGATGCTGTGCAGAAAATTACACCAATCAGAAAGTAAAAAAAGTCTCGTTAGCTCCGCCCACTCCCATGAAGCACTGCAAATGACATTGTTCTACACTCTCAAAACACTTATGTTTGTGTATGTATATGTATAAAAAAATCAACATTTGTAAATGAGTAGTTTTCTATTTCACCATTATTTTTAATTTGATTATGCTGTTCACAATGCTTCATGGTATTGTAGTTCTTTCCCAAACTAAAGCCACAGTCTTGAACATTTTGTCTTTTTGTGCGATTTTCAAAAACTTTGCTTGAAATCAAAGTTTGTACTGTTGTGATTCACCTTGTATCGGATTGGCTTGGTTAATGGCTTATAATACTTTAACAAAGACATTTTTTTAAATCCCTATGTGAAAAATAAATGGAAAAAAAGTAGGGCTGTAATCTCCCAGTCGATTAGTCGATTATTGGTCGATACGTTCTGGCTCGACCAAAATTCTGATTGGTCGATTTTTTTGCAGAGTTCATTTCATCAGTTTTGCCGTGCTCATTTCATCAGGTGGAAAGCACTAATTGCTAATGGGGGTGTTTTCAGAGCACCCGTTTCACAGGTAACATTCTGTCTTCAGAACACCCCCCTTGTTTTCACTTCTTTTGGATTAGCCCAACCCACTGGAGAAGAGCGACAGATTGAAGAAAGTAGGCTACTAGAAGGTTTGCTGAATATTATTTATTTAATTGTGAGAATGTTTAATTCATAGTGAGTCCTCCTCTACCATGTCAACAAAGACATCGGCAGTGTGGCAGCATTTTTTTTAAAGTTAATAGTCTATTCGTGTCTCAGCCGCGAAGCTGAGCTCCTTTGTTCAGCTGCACAGAGCGGCTGAAATTATAGTGTCTGTCAGTTATTATAATACATATGACAAAAACAATTGTCTTCTAAATGATGTTGCATATTCCTCAAAAGCTCTTGTGATGATATCACTACATAGTACTATTTTCGGAAATCATAGGCTATGATATTGCGCTGGTGCACGTGATGCAACGCTGTCAGAGCCAACAGTCTGACTCGTGTGTCAGACTCAAATTGAAATTTGAAAATTGAAATTTTCAGTGCAAAATAATTAGGTCAAAAACGATTTAATATACTGCAAATAGCCTACTAGTTTTTTATGTTTATTTATAATTCATTTAGGTGGACAACAAGGCTACCAAGTAGCCTACTGCGCGGCTAATTAATTTAACGTTTTTTTTCCTAACGTCATTTTTAGTTGAAAATTTCAAGACTTCAGTCGACCAAGATTTTCTTTGGTTGATTACAGCCCTAAAAAAAATACTTGCGGAACCAGCGGTGCTGAGAAAAAAAAAAAAAAAAAAGCTGTTGCACTTTATTGCTGACTAGTGGCATTTTCATGTTAATTCAGGCAGGTTGTTAAGGTTTCAGATTTTATAATATGCCATATATCCATACATCTATGTGGTAATGAGTCAAAGAATCGTATTTTGAACAAGGAAGGATAGTAATCCATTAAACAAAGGCCCTGTTTACAGCTGGTATTAAGATGTGTTTTGGTCGATCGGATCACAAGTGGACGAGGGAGACACATTCCCATTTACACCATAGGCAGTAAAAGAAATGGACGCAGCGACCCCATTGGATTCAACGGAGAAAAGTGAAGTCAATTAGAAGCACTCACTTCCTGATGGCGGAGCGTACTGCGCAGACTCAAACTGAGCTTGATGACGTAGATGTGACGTGAGCAACCCGTCTGTCTTCTAGTAGCTGTGCCAAGAGAAATCTGAATCATCCCTTCCGAAACTTGCAGAGACGGAGAGTGTGAGTAGGAGGTGTCCATGAGCTAGGAGCAGGAGCAACTTTTGCTAAGTATTCTGTATTTAGTATTTGCCCACGAGCTTCTCCTCCCGTCCATACGGTAGTTTCTCTACTGTGCAACAGAGAGTCGCGTGGTTATGATGCAATCGTTAGCCTATTTTTTTTAAAAACTGCTTCTACGGGGCCATAACGTAAGATACAAGCCTTTTATACATTTTCGTGTTTCTTTAGAAATAAATAATGGACAAATGGAGTCTTTAAACGCCTAAGATGTAAAGTTATTCGCTGTCAAAGTGACGCCAAAATGAATGGGAGTCAATGGAATGCTAACAGCAGGTGATGGTCTGCTAATCAATGGCGGCGCCTGGGGAAACATTGGCCCCCTGGTTTACACCTGGTGTTTAAATCCATCTCTTTTGTCCACTTCCGGCCACTTCTGTCCTGATTTATTTAAGGTCTATGGCTGGGTAAATGTAAGTTTTTTTGTTGTTGTTGTTGTTTTTTTAGATCTTTTGATCTAATGGACAAAATAAGCTTGTGCAATTTACATATGAACGCGACCGAAGACGTCAGAAAAACATACGGAGAGTATCAGCTTTCGTTTCTTCTCTGATAGTCGCAAGACCATGGCAAACGTTATGAGTGCGTGTTAGAAATCAGGAATGGTGAGAGAACATTGGGTCTCATTCACAAAGCACGCGTAAACTCGAATTTGTGCGTGAAATCTGCGTATGAACGTTTTCACGAACAAATAATGATTCATCAGTAACTTTGATTCTATAATTTATTCTAAATTACCAAAAACTGTAATTGAACTGAAAACACTCTTACGCAAAAATTACATAAACTTAGTGGCCTTATAAAGATGTTAAGATGAAATTTTATCTTATTTAGGCTTTATTTCATCATATATAGGACTCACTAGTTCTAAGAATTAGAAAAGGTGCTATAGCGAGAACGCGTCTGTAGAGATTGCATGTTTGATGAGAGTGATGAAATAAAAAGGTGTGTGAAAAGCCCTTATATGGACATGGTTTGGGGCGTGTTTTATGTAAATTAGAAA
Organism: Vimba vimba; assembly: GCA_022828995.1. NCBI lineage: Eukaryota > Metazoa > Chordata > Actinopteri > Cypriniformes > Leuciscidae > Vimba > Vimba vimba. Next base: position 12,431,799 of record CM040826.1, read on the forward strand.
TTACTTATCTCGGTTCGTGGTCGCTCATTCAGAATTCATCAACATTATAAAGAGGTTAAGAACAAATTCATTTGCGTACGAATGTGTTGTGAATTACGCTAAACGTTTTTGTGAGTTCAAATGTACGTAAATGTGAATAATGTACGCAATTATTAGTGAATGAAACCCGTTGTGCTTGGTTCTTCACCCGACAGTTTAAATCCTGTCTGGCTAGTGCACTTCCCATAATGTTTACGCATTAGGTCAGGTCTTTTTTCTTGTTCAAACACATGAGCGTTTACATTACGAAAGCAATCTGATCTAATGCGTTTTCGACTACCTCTGGAAGTGGTCGAAAGTGGAAAAGCTTAAAATGTTTTATAGGCCTATGTCACACTTCCTGCTTCCGGAACGCGGAGTAGGGATTCAGAACTTCCGGTCAGCAGTATTTCTCGATAAGGATTTAGATTATCAGCCATAATGTCTAAACCATCCGAGGTAGACTGACCACGAGCTATGAGGTTGTGAAACAACCAAACTTTGCCAATCCTAAGCGTAGCAGCAACGTCTGCTGATTGGTCCAACTCGCTGTTACCATAGAAACGTTTACCTTACTGGCGAACAGCTAGAGCTATAACAACAATACGCTGATTTCACGCAGCTGCCATTTTGAAATCGAAAGTGAGGCTCCGGTGGGAAAAACCCCGGAAGTAAAGATAAACAACAATGCCTTTGGACTACCAACGTGAAGCTGCTGCCGCGATTTACACTATTGGATGTTAATATCCAATATAGGATATGTATATAGTTCATTCCTGCTTCTTTTTTTACTTTCTGAATTATATAAAAAAAAAATTATATTTATAAATGAATTTCACTGTATATAGTCTAAAGTATAAAATAAATGTATGTACAGTTTTAGAATTGACACAACATCATTAAACACAACAATACGCCATCGCATTCACGACTCTCCTGTGATTAAAAGCAACACTTCCGGTTTTCTTCCCACTGGAGCCTCGCTTTCGATTTCAAAATAACAGCTGCGTGAAATCAGCGTATAGGTTCTCCCAGAAGAACTTGTACCCTTTCCTCAGTTTTGATGTTTCCACTTGAGAGTTTTCATTTACCATCCGAACCACATCGTCATATGTGACTTCAGGCAGGTTGCGGAGAGATTTGGTCCAGCGGTATCTATCGGACTCCGCCATTGTAAAAAGCTAACCGGAAGAGCCGTATCCCTACTAAAAGACGTACTTCCGGTCTTCAATTTTTTCGTGACATAGGCCTATTGCATGGCTTGGTTGATTCTAATGTAGAATGTAACTGCGAAGTATAACACACCGTTGCCATGAAAAACAGAGCGTTGCTATGTACGCGGAACGGACTATTTTCTTTAGCAGAAGCAATACAATCGTTTTTAAATCAATAAACTCCTTTTTAAATCAATATTTTGTGTCAAATTATTGATTTATTTTGTAGGTAGCCATGTAATAAGTGGGATAATGTATAGCGAGGCGGTTGTTATTGTGAACAACAACCCCTTCAGGCAGAGGGGTTCAGCCCATTCAGCCTGTCGGGGTTGTTATTCGCTATACATTATCCCTTACTTAGACCCCATTTACACCTGTATTTCGCGTCATCTACTTGTCCGTACGACCAAAACGCATCTTAATACCAGGTGTAAACAGGGCCAAAAAGTTTTGTGGCTATACTTTCAGAACGTTGTAATGTTTACATTTATGCAGTGCAAATGTCAGTATTACTGTAAAATATTTTTTTCCTTTTATAAATTGAGGGATGAGTCCATTTTCTGTAGTAGAAAAGAAAACTAGAAAATATAGACCCTATTTTGTATTGAACCTTTCCATATTCATGCAACCCAGTTTACTTCCACTTATATTGTTGAAGTTCTTCAAAAGCGGAGGAAAGTTCTTCTTGCCATATTTCCAAGTGAAACAGATTAATCAATGAGGATAAATCTAAGGCAGTACTTGATTTTAACCATCAGGAATATATTGGATCGTAAAAAAATGAAAGATGAAGAGGTTGGTGATGCCAGGCAAAAGGAAATTAATTTCAATGTCAGAGGAAGTTATTAGATTTTGATCAAAGGTTATAAAGACAATGCATGTTAGTCTTCGGACTAACGTGCTCTGATGAATCGTTCACAATATGAGCCGGAACGTGTATTAAAAATGTAAATGGGGTCCATTTATCAATGGCTTCAAATGAATCATGCAATATATTTCTTAAATGCCAGCGTGAATTAATTAAATTGCTCATTGTCCATATCATAACGGTCATCTGTGACAGAATTGAAATATGTCACGTTTAATAAGGTTACTTTATATAGAAATACAGATCAGTTCAGTCACCTGATGTCTAGACGTTCCCTCCTATTTCTGATTAATTAAATAGATCTGGAAAAAGCTCAGTGACACCAGACAGCCCTTTCTTACTATCTCTTGGCCTCTCTCTTTCTCTCTCTCTCTCAGGCTTTGGCTCATTAGTCGGGTCTTGTTTATATTCTCCTCATGTTTTCTCCTCTCTCTGCCGAAAGCTGGACACCTGACAACTGGCACGCGACACACACACAGAGAGAGAGAGAGAGAGAGAGAGAGAGAGAGAGAGAGAGAGAGAGGCTGATAGAATATGAAAAGCGATGGGCAAAACGCTCGAATCCGAGAGAGATGGAGCAAATTAGAAGCTGAAAAATAGAGGGAGACGGAGAGCGGAGCGAGCGAGGCGTAGAGGGAGGGAGGGAGGAAGAAAGGACGGGGGGAATTTTACACGAGATCTCCGAGTGCGTGAGGGGAGTCTGTCTGGCACGTGAGGACAAAAATAGACTTCTCCGAGCTAAATATAGTGCAGATCACAGCACAAGCGAGATGGAGTGAGCAAGAAAGGGACTCGCCCGCTCTTTTGGAAATGATTTCTGAAGGAGTGCACCCTCCTTCATCCACCGACTCCTTTTCGTGAAATCTATTTTTGACATGCATGAAATTTAACATCTATCATTCAAATGAGAGCAGTAGGACTCACTTTAAAAATGTGCATTATTCAGAGGGAGGGCTCTCAACGTGATGCGTATTTATAGGCGCAGCCTACGAAAAGGTATATTTAGAGTTTCTTTCTTTCGTCGATCCGACACGTTTGGAGTTCTTTGTCACGTATGCGTTCGTCTGTAAGGCCAGAAACATGAACACTTGACTAAAGAATTGCACCATGAGCACAGATCAAGTGAATTGCCATTTGCGAGAGGAAGAGCAAAAAATAACTGACACTTTCACCAATAAATCATTCACAAAATTATGTAACACTAGTCTGGTGTTAACAGGCATACTCTGCACAGGTCAAGTCTTCTGGCAAGTCATTGTGTTCGTGTTGTAATTGTTTTTACATTTATTCCAATGCAAATGTGCGTTGCTGTAATTGCAATTTTTGGCTTTTGCAAATTGAAGGTTGAGTCTATTTTCTGTAGTAACTATACTAGAACTGAACTCTTCCTTTAATGTCACCACATCTGTGCAACCCAGTTTGCTTATATTGTTAAATCACATACACTAGGCCTACCGTTCAAACATTTCTTATTTTTGGATTCTTTTTTCAGGATTCTTAGAAAGTTCAAAAGAACAGCATTTATATGAAATAGAAATCTTGTGTAACTTTAATAAATGTCTTTACTGTTACTTTTAATACATCTTTCCTGAAAAAAAGTATTAATTTATTTAAAAGAAATTGAACGACCCCAAACTTTTGAATGGTTGTGTGTGTGTGTGTGTGTGTGTGTGTGTGTGTGTGTGTGTGTGTGTGTGTGTGTGTGTGTGTGTGTGTGTGTGTGTGTGTGTGTACACAGTTGAGTCAAAACATGAACACCTGCCTAATATGCTAATGGTCCTCCGCTTGCTGCCAGAACAGCGCAGACCCGCCGAGGCATGAACTCTACAAGAACTCTACAAGAACTCCCTCTACAAGGTGTCCTGTGGTCTCTGGCACAAAATACATTCTCCTTCAAGTCCTGTAGGTTGGGAGGTGGAGCCACTATGGATCGAACATGTTCGTCCAGCACATCCCACAGATGCTCAATTGGATTGAGATCTGGGGAAATTGGAGGCCAGGGCAACACCTTGAACTCTTCATCATGTTATTCCCACCATTCCCACCAGGGAACTCCACTGTCATGACAGGGTGTACCTGCTCTGCAAAGATGTTTAGGTACTGTAGGTGGCAAATTTACATCCACATGAATGGCCCGACCAGGGTTTACCAGCAGAACATTGACCAGAGCATCACAATCCCTCCAACGGTTTGTCATTGTCCCACAGTGTGTCCTTGTGCCATCACTTCCCCAGGTAAATGACGCACATGTACACGGCCGTCCATGTGACGTAAAAGAAAACATGACTCATCAGACTGGACGACCGTCCTCCACTGCTCGCGTGCCCATTATAGGTGCTTTCGATGGTGGACACTCTGGAGCAATGCAGCCCAATACGCAGCAGAGTGTGATACACTATTTGTTGTGACACATTCCACCCATAACATCATTAAAATTTTGTGTGACTTGTGCCACAGTAGACATTCTGTTGGCTCTGACCAGATGGGATAGCCTTCGTTGCCCTCATGGATTATGCGCCTTGGGCGCCCAACACTCAGTCACTGGTTTGTCCCGCCTCTGACCTGTTGGTAAATTCTCAGCACTGCTGACCGAGAGCAACAAGCCTTGCCGTTTCAGAGACACTCTGACTCAGTCGGCTCGCCATAAAAATGTGTCCCTTGTAAAAGTCTCTCATGTCTTTACTCCTGCCCATTTCTGCTGCATCCAACACATTGAATAATTGTTCACAGAACTTGACTTTTGACCTTGTTAGGAAATTATAAAAACAATATGCATCACACATGAGTGGTCATAATGTTTTGGCTCATCAGTGTACATGTTCTTCAGTACAAAAATGGGTGTTTATTTGAGCTTCTGTATTTTCCAAGTGAAGAAGAATATGAGGATAAATCTTGAGCGGTGCTTGATTTTATCCACTTGGATTTGATTGCATTGTGAAAAATATGTGTTTTGTACCAGAATAGTGTTCACAATAAGAGTAACAGGTATTAAGGAAGTAAATGATTTCACATTGACGTGTTATGATGTTTGAGCACATCATCTGAGCCGTAAATGCCATGTGACCTATTACTCGGAAGCTAAAGGATATCACGTGTTAAATTGCTGAGAATTGACTAGAAGAAGAGTAATGTCTTTCTAATGATGTTTATGCTAATATACATAATGTCCTATGTATTGCATGATGAATTGTGATCTGTTGTGAATTGTGACACATTTCAGGACGCAACAATGCATGAAATTGAACGTAGAAAGCAGCATTTGTAAAGCATTTGCAGCATTTGACTTAAAGGTGTGCATGCAAAGTATTCAGTGAGGTCGTCTACCGTGGTACTTTTTTTTTTGTATGGAACAAATAATGGTACTACTATGGTATACGCCCCACCAAAAAAAAAGAAAAAAAAAAGCATGTTGTTGCATGCATTGTATGTATGGTAAATGTCCCTAACACAGGTTGAACGGATATTGTAATGAATGCTACCGCTCTGTGTGTATGCGCACAATGAAATGCATGGATTCTTGGTGTGTGAACGAGAGCATGTGTCTACAGAAGATGGAGTGAGATGGATGCGTCTACCCCGCAGTGATCAGTAATGTATGAGCTGATTCAGGCTTGGCTAAACGTTCAGAGTAATGGATGGGAAGAGCCAAGCCTGTCTAAACGCTCACATAGCCCTTCTGTGATGACTGACAGGTCATCTGTGGCTCCCAGAGCAGACCGTGTCATCATTACACATTCTCCGTCAAAATCACTGCAATCCATAATCTTTAAGTATTTGTGCTTGTGTAACAAAATATGATTGTTTACCGTTCTATAAATCTGAATCTGAAAACGCGGATTAAAAATGCCCGAATTGCCCTTCAGGGATCAGTGAAGCATCTTCCTATCAGACATCAAGTCCTTGTTTTGCAAGTCAAATCTGAGATGATGATCGAAAAGAATTTGAGGCACGTATCAAATTACAAGACTGGATTTTCATTTGTGAACAAAAAGTCCACACTAATGAGGCTAATGAAGCATTATTCAGCAGTGTGCTTGTCACAAACTACCAATAAACATGAAATATAAGATCAAAATCTACATAGGAAGTATCCTTATAAAATGGAAAATAGGTTTTGGAACAGAGCTTGTCGCCTTTTAGCCTGTTGCCAAAAACAGAAAAAATAAGCATAATCTGTACAAAGTAAATAAAATAAAAACATCCACAGATTCAATGATCCAATTCTTTTGTAAAATAGTATAATATCAAAGTCCCCTTAGGGCAAGTCATCTCACTCGGCAGCCATCTTTGAAACGCCTCTCAGGAAGCTATTTCAGTCATGCAAGTGCAGCTCTCATCTTTTTGAATAGGGAAACATCAAATTCTCCAAATCTGTCAACCAAGCTTATGATTAAATGTCATACCTATTTGAAATCACCAAAGAAATCTGACAACAACAGTATTAAAAAAAAAGTGGTTTCTAAATGCTCAATTCATGAAAAAAAAAAAATGCTTTTGTGTCTCAAAACACTTTCTATAGAAACTGGAGTTTCTCAAGGCAGCTGCAGTGACGCTCTAGACTTCACGCGGCACTTCGCAGCATCTGACTTGAAGCAGCGAATGGCGGTTAGAAATTTTGTTCTTCTTGAGACAGAGATGGTCTTGATATTGGGAGATACGAGGGTCCATGGCTCTACCATTGGAAAAAGCTTTTTTTAATTTATAACAGTACAAGCGCTTTTCATGTAACCACTACGGGAAGCAGAAAGTATCCGACTTGACAACTCCGTTTTCAATTCCATCCCCAACTACAAGCGGCTTTGTATATCTAAAGTCTTTGGTAACATTCAAGATAGCTAGCTTGCTAAGTATAGCACTGTGTAAAACAGTATTGTTTAGCAAACGTTCACACTATTTTGTGGATTAATGTTCCTTTTTATGGTGCATCTGTGATTTAAATCTTGTTGCAAATCTGTTTTTGTTGTTGCTTAGAGGGCCAGAGCGGATTAACGTGCTTATTGATTTCTGGGGTACTAGAAATCAAACTGTGCCAAAATGTACTATGCATATTTTGATGGCTGTCAGTTTTGGAAATTGTGATGCTTGTGGAAGATTAGTTGATTTCACTGACAATGACTGGCTTGCTGTTTTTTTCCAAATCTTAACAAATCACTAACAAGCACAAATTATCTATAGATTGTGTTGTGCAAATCATACATTTTTACTTTTTAACTTTGCCGATTTTGAACCCACTTTGTATTGTTATAATGTCAGTAGTATACGTAAATGAACAATGTTTACTCGTTCTCCGTGTTACCTGGACCGAGATATTCACGCATTTTTGTATCCCCGCCTATTGACAGAGAATTTATTTCAAGCAGTGGCGTAACTTCATTTTAAAACTTTTTTGTTGGTTATATCATAAATGTACAATAATAAATGCACAATAAATAACATTACGATGTTGAGAAATCAATATCAAAAGTACATTGTGTTTCATTTATTGACATAGAAATAGAGTTTGAGTGATCGAATGGAATTCAAGTGTAGTTCATGCAGACCGCTGATCGCTAACAATATCAGCTGACGCTCAGCTGATCCATTACTCCACCTACTCTAATCAACCACAATATTTAAGCCCATTCAAATGTATGCTCCTCAGTTTGTCACACAGACATCTGCACCATAGAGATCACAGTCCCACAGCATACATGTGACTAATAAAAGCCTTGTTCCTCACCTTTCTTCGATATGGAAGAACATAACTTCCTCTTCGTGGATTTGTCCGAGAAAACTCAATCCAACCACCTTGACATCAATGAAATATCCATAGACACCCAACCACCTCCAAGATTAGCTGCAAAATCTTCATCTATCAATGATTGACCTCTTGAGAAAATGGCGCACTATAAACAGAATATCCAGATTCCGCCACATGTCAGCCACGAGGATCTATTCCAACTCTTCTCAGGAACTGCACAGGAACAAGAGTGTATTCCACCATCAGAAGTCTCCACTCCATGATCTTCTGGATGGAAAGCCACACAAAAAAGGAAGCATTTGTCAATCGAGCATCTATCAATGCACATCTTCAAAGAAATGCAAAAGTCCTCGGCATCTCATCTTATTTTATCTTCTATTCAAAATGCTTATCTCACATGGATGTAAGGTTACAAGCCTTTGAGAACCAGCAACATACTTCCAGTCTATATCCCATCCTGTACGATTCAGGTATTTATCCACAGGCGATTATCCACCAGTACATTCCAAACACATGAGAGCCTTAATTTCCAGCCCAGGGAAACACTCTGGCCCGCCGTTCTAACAGCTTCACCTGGAGTGCCGTTCTTCCCACCAGCAATCACTCCTCAGTTGAAGGGTCAAATCCTGGCAGGTAACAACATTAATTTAGTAAAGATCTTGTTATGCTCTGAATCTAGGGATAAACGGGTTGTAGACTGTGGTGACGTATCTGTGGTATTAAAAGAAAGTGACCACATCCTCTCTAAGAGCCTAACCATGGCCTAATTTAACATCGCTTTCAGAGTGTAAAAAAACATTACTTGTGGAATTCAACCGGAAATGAGGCATGAACTGGACACCTACCTTGCCATCATATCAGATCTAGCGATGTCTTACGGTGGTTTATGAATGTCTCAAGCCTTTTCCTCTTTATTATGCAACTATCGACCACGGCATTAAATTCATTAAAACTGTCGGCAGAGGTGCTTGGTTAAGTAAAGCTGATATAATCGATGCATTTAAAATCATGCCCCTCCACCTGTCCCAGTGGCACCTATTTGCATTAGATGGCGCATCAAGGATGGATTTTCACCTTTGGTTGCAAAAGTAGCCCACACATCTTCAACTCTTTATCTGAAGCCTTGTGTTGGATCTTATCCAATATTTATAAACTGCCTTTGGTGCTCCATCTGCTGGACGATTTCCTAGTTATTGATTACCCTCTTTACCTCTGGATAAATTAAATCGTATCAGAGAATTTATACAAGCCTTCTTGCTAGCTATCAGTCACCAAACGAGAGCATCTCTTTCTATTAGGGAACCTTAATTTTGCTAAGAGAATTATTCCACAGGGTCGCTCTTTTATAATAACTAGTGCAAAATGCCCGTGCAAAATCAGTTTTTGTGTGTGTTTTTAGTAATTGTTGGTTTGGTGCCCGTGAAAGAGACTGTGAACGCATTGAATTCAGGGTGCAGGCTAGGTTACTACAAATGATGGCTGTGAATAAACTATAATATTCAGAAGTAAACAGTGTAGCTGACTGAGTGTTTATGTATACCACAACCTTCTAAGTGCTAGTGCAAAATGCCCATGCAAAATCAGTTTTTGAGTGTGTTTTTAGTAATTGTTGGTTTGGTGTGTTTGAGTGCTTACAATTACACAGCAAAAGTTCAGTGACATTTTTATTTGTGCATGGTAGAAAGCACACAGTGAACTCCGAGAAAACGCTATGCTTGAGGAAACAGTTTGTGAATAGGCTACTACAAATGATGCCCGTGAAAGAGACTGTGAACGCATTGAATAGGATATGTTTAGTTGGTGAATAGCATAGGCTACTATTACACAGTAGCGATAACTTTAAGCGCACCAGAATGAAATATAATATTCAGAAGTAAACAGCATAGCTGACTTATAGATTCAGTTTACATCCACAAATGAATAATCGCATCGATTCAGGGAGCAGTGCAAAGTGCCCGTGCAAAATCAGTTTTTGTGAGCTGATCGCCGTCAAAAAAGTTCAGGAGATATTTCTTAGTGACGGCTGATTTCAACAGTTTCAATATGATAGCATTTTGAAAAAAAAAGTGTCATGAATTTATTGCATTTTTGGGGGAAAATAATCCGTTTTTATAATAGATCTTTGAAAATCCAAATCTGGATTTGAATTTTTTATGATATTATAACCTAAAGATGCTATGTGAAAGTTTGAAACAGAAAATAGTGGTTTTCATCCACTTTCTTGGTAAAGAAAACACATTTTTACTCAAATTAATCAAAATGGATTTATCACGTTCTGGAACCAAACTATAATATTCAGAAGTAAACAGTGTAGCTGACAGAGTGTTTATGTCAGAATTTTTATTTTTAAACTACAACCTTTTAAAAATGATATATTTAACGATATCTTTAGCATTTCTCATCCAAACAACGTCAAACTTGGCACTGCACTTACTCGTGCCCGTGGCAAGACACCTGTCGAATTTGAAATCCATCGGACTAACGGTTCGAGAGATATGTGGTTAAAACACACACACACACACACACACACACACACACACACACACACACACACACACACACACACACACAGACAGACGTTCCTGTAATTTATAGAGAGATAATAAATAATAATAATAACAATAATAATTTGTTACATTTATATAGAGCTTTTCTAGGTACTCAAAGCGCTTTACAAATGGAAGGGGGAATCTCCTCAACCGTAATTCTAGAAATATCCAAATATAGTCAGTAATCTCCTTGATTCAGTCTTTTTAGATGAAGGCTGCAGGTCAGATTTAGTGTTTTGGGTTAAACTATGCAAGTCTTGGAATGGCATTTCCTTTTTCTACCATGATCATTACGAAACTTCCCCTGACCTACGATTTTTCACTGATGCGGCCCCCTCTATAGGTACGGAGCCATATTTCAGGACCAGTGGTTTGCTGATTCCTGGCCAATTGAAATTGAAATAAATTTGCCTTCTGATCTCCAATGTACTGCACAACTAGAATTATATCCTATAGTAGTCACAGCTATTCTTTGGGGGAAAACAGTGGCACAGAAAGCAAATCATAGTGTTCTGTGTTAAAGCTACCGTGAACATTATAAATAAAGGATGCTCTTCAGTTCCTTTCATTAATAAACTCATTAGACGTCTTACCTGGTCATGCATACTGGGTAATTTCACTATGCGAGCAGTGCAATGCAATAAAATTGCTGGCTCCTTATCTCGATTCAATTCCCAGTAATTCAGATGGTTATGCCCAGGTCTTTCCCAACAAGCCTCCACTGCCTTCCCTTCAGTATAACTGTCCTAGACTAAATGACTCTCTAGGGCACCTGATCTCTTCAGCTAATCAACACATGAGATTAGGACTGGCAAAATCCACATTAAAACCTATGATTCTGCCTGGTCTTACTATTCTTCATTCTGTGTTGCACATCCAGTTTCTATTGTTTCAGTTAACATCCCTACAGTATGTGACTGGTTGTCCATTGTTTTGAGTCAAAAGAATTGCAGTCTTCATCCATTTAAAGCACTAGTATCAGGAATTCAATTCCATCTAAGATGCTTGGTTCCCGAGATGCGAAGCTTTCTCAAAAATCCATCCATCAGCCTCATGAAAAAGGAAATTCCAGTCATTAATGATAACAGTTTACCTTTCACCCTCCCTAGAGTCCATCTCATGGTTTCTCAGCTGCCCACAGGTTTCTTTGGCCCATATGCTAACTAGGGGTGGGAATCTTAAGGCACTTAACGATCTGATCCGATTCTGATTCTGGGAGTAACGATCTGATTCCCAAAACGATTCTTAACATGCATTTTTGGTAACTAATTATCCTGCTGTGCAAATATATGAACTTTACATTTTAACCAAAATTGGAGTTACTATGCTTTTTGTTTATAGTTAGAATATCTGTTTGACAGTATTGCCATATTAAAAATGATTATGAAGATTTCTTTCAATACTTTTATTTTATTAACAAAGTTATATTCAGGATTAACAAGCTCTGAATGAGCCATGGTAAGCCATACAATTGCAAAGAACAATTCATTAAGAATAAACAGTTCTCAATTTACAACTAAGTGTGACAATTTTTCAGTTTCTTTAGAACATTTTAGACCGCTGTTTCACTAAAATAACGACGTGAAGGCAAACTGTATCGTGGCTCAAGTATCTGTAACATTGTGCGAAATTGCTTACTCCACAACGGAGTAAGGGCGCAAATCTTTGGCAATAAAACCCGCCACTGACCGGGTAATTCGTTTCGCCTTTTCAGAATTCAGTGGAAGCTTTGCTACTTGCTCGAGGGTCCTTTGACTGTAACCGGGAGTGTTCGTGATTGGAACGGAATGATGTTACTCCAGCTCTGAGTGGAACCGCGTAATATGTTTCTTCATATTAGTTGCGTTGCCGAAATATTTTAATTTGGTGCCACAGACTTTGCACACAGTATGGCTTTTATCAACAACACCTTTTTCGGTGTCTTCAGAAAATCCAAAATGTTGCCACACAATCGATGGCCAATTCAAAACGAAGCCAATTCACCAGCATACGAACGTCCGTCTATCAACGGGTTTTTCTGTTTGGCCAGTGACCACGCGCGTGCACAGTGGTGAAGTGGCAGTTTGAATTGAACACAGAATCGATTCTGAATTGTTAGATAATGAAACGCGATGCATCGATGCATCGACCTTTTCTCCCACCCCTAATTCTAACGCACTCCTGGAAGCAGATTTTCTTTTTCAGCCTTTTACGTGGGGAATTTACTGCACGTTCTGAAATGTTTTAACCCTTTCACCTTAAACATTCAAAGTCAGATAAAGAAAAGAAAGGTGTGTTTGTAACCATATCTCATAATAATTAAGAATTTCGTTCCCTCTCTTCCATGGTCCGGTACCTGAACTACTGCGCTCATTCGCATTCCAACGAGCCACTGTTTGCCACAGAGAATGGGAACATCATGACAGGATGCTGGTTCACACATCACCTCCGTCTACCACCCTTAAACTCTACATAGCGCACTCCTTCCGCATCGGCGCAGCCACAACAGCAGCTTCTTCCATCCCTGCTCCTATTATGCTCCTATCCTATTATGGACATCATCTGCTTTCAAACGCTACATTCACCCAGGAACTAACGACATATTGCAAGCCCAGAAAACTATGAGCAACCACACTCTATAGACTCAACCCATCAGACAGAACATGTTAATCGATCCTAATGTACCATGTACTCAGTTTGTTGGGGGATTGTTAAATACATTTTCAGAGATAACCTACATATTTAAGTACAGTCTTGCTCCTATAGTTCTTCTGAACACGCATGATCAGACTCTGAAGACTAGCTCAGGAAACTCTGTTCCCTACCCTCTTGAGGTACCCTCCCTGTTGATTTTAAGGAACCGCGCTCCTCTAAGACACACAGTCTCTAGTCAGTTATGAAATCGATCCCGACTCATTGACTTTGAAATACGCTATTGTGTTTATGGGATTTATGCCTCAAGGATGTATCTCAAACTGTCTAGTATGGCAGCTGAGCCCCTTAGAGCCTAAGGCTTTCGCCAAATCCTAGAATTGTCAATAAATTGTATTATTCTCAAAAGTGGTCCTGAGTGATCGAATGGAGCTTGAGTGAAGCAGACCTTGAGTGATCAAATGGAATTCAATCATAGTTTAGGCAGACCGCTGATCGCTAACAATATCCGTTGACACTCAGCTGATCCGTTACTCCAGCTACTCTAATCAACTACAATATTTAAGCCCATTCAAACACACGCTCCTCAGTCTGTCGTACCGTGTACCCATCTCCACTCCTCCACCTCCTAGCATCTCTATAATAAAGCATTTGGATTTCTGCTTAGAAACTGTTTTGACTGGACTACTATTGTTCACATTGCCATGTGCCAATCTTTTGCAATTGTTGCATCTCTTTCTGCAATGTGTATGTAGCCAAGAAACATTTGGATATTATCAGGCTAGGGGCATATTACATGTGTTTACTCTGTTGAGGAATGAGTGAGCAACCTTTGGAGAGTCTTGTATGAGTGAATGTCTTGTTTGTATGAGTTATGTATTATATATTTCTGCACTTACCATTATTGTGAAGTAAGTTGTTGTTTTTTGTGGTTGTTGTTTGTTTGTTTTTCTTCTCTTTTTTTTGTGTATGTGTTTTCTGTTTCATTGTGTATGCGTTTTCTGTTTTATTTGACTGCCGCTGTAAGGTCAATGCCAATTTCTGTACCTGGACTCGAGGACCCCCTCGAAAACGAGATGGTTCATCTCAAGGGGTTATTCCTCTTCAATAAATAAATGTCAAATTTATGCCTCAAGGATGTATATCAAACTGTCTAGTATGGAAGCTGAGCCCCTTCTAGCCTAAGCCTTTTGCCAAATCCAAGATATTCTTAAAAGTGGTCCTGAACCTGTTTAATTTGATAGTTTCATCCTTACATCTTCCACGATTCAAAATATCGTTAGTCTCGAGAGTATTTACATTAGTGAATACATTTCATGTCTTAATGGATGGGTGGTAGAATTTTTATTAAGCATCCCAGAGGTTCTGGGTTCGAATCCACCCTCGAATATATATATATATTTTTTTTCATTAAAACCAAAGATGTTCATCAGTGATTGTATATCTAGAGCAGGGACATGTTTGTGACATTTTGCTTTGTGATTTCACCGGAACGAATAGTCTCCACAACAGCCTTAAGCGATAGATTGAAGCACTCATGTGTGTGGAGACTGTGCACGAGCACCAAGAGAACACTGTTGCCTTCCGCCACTCAGCATGATTTCAAAAACAATTCCAGCACCAGAATGCTTCTTATTTAACACAAAGGATGAATTGCTAATCAACTAGAGATGTTTCTTTTGTATGAGGTACATCCGTGCCTCAAGACATTTCAAAAAGTGGTGGGGACATGCGTGTACATATCTGTGGGGACATGTCCCACCCAGAGCCATAGAGAGAAAGAGTTGCGACACTCCCATAGACCTCCGTTGTAAAAAATGGCGGCGCTTTCAACCGCCTACTTCCGGGATTTGAAGATCAGATTAGTTCCAAACACTGTCATTTGGGCGTTGGACACCATTCACTTACATTGCTGCGCGTCGAGTTGTTCCAGAGGCAAGTTGCTGAAATATCGACCTCTTGAATTGTCAACTGTCTACATTGTATCAGAGGCCCTTTGCGATACTTATACTGGTCTTCATTTGTACATGCACAGCGTAATTATTTATATTTTATGTTGGTTGTTTCAACCAATTTTCAAGCACTGCCTGCTAGCTAGTTAGCTAGCGCGACTACGTCAGCTGTGACGGTGACAGTTAGAGTTCGGTAATGAATCGCTGCCACCTTTATAGCAACTTTAATTTAATTCAATTTTTGGGGATATACTAACTTTTCATTATGTTGTGTTGTCTTGAGTGAAGCGGCTTGTGAGAACAATGCTGGACCTCTAGGATTGTTATGGCCATCACCAGTCCTGTCTGTTTCATGGATCACCTGCCCCTGGTTTTTGTTTTTCATGTTCACACACACTCACACAAGCACACATTTTTGTTGTCTGTCATTGTTTAATAAAAAAATATTTTATTTGAAAACCTTAATTTGTAATATCAGCCATGCTTAATTGATGTCTCAGTAGCTGTAACAGAAGTTACAAGTGTTTTGTTAGTTAGTTAATTGCTTAAGTTACTTGGATTGAGTTACAGCTACCCTTACTATTAGCCTACTCTGTACACTAACCCAGAGCCATAGAGAAAAATCTTCACTCTGCACTTACCTATAGACCCAAACATAAAAGCGTAAATTCGTTTTTAATCTGTTATAGTTTTGATAATGTGTATGGCTTAATCTTAAAATTATATTCTTAGTCTTAACATGATCATGTTTCACGTTGTGGTCCTGGGGGTGGCCACTTTCATCAGAAGAAGTGAGCTAGCTTCTAAGCGATTTCTGAACGGACCGCCACGGCAGACCTCTTTGCGTGATCACGAAGGAAGGCTAATGGCTGAATCGGAATTTATAAGCAAAATCACGGGAATCAATAGCCTAATACAGCCCAGTTGTGCTAAAATAAATATCATGAGACGTCCATCATCAGATGAATGATATGGAAAAGTTAAGTTAGAGCCACTAAAGCCAGTGCAACCCATGCGAACATGAACAAGCTTTTCCCTCCAAAAATATAGCCTAAAACTTATCTCCAAATGCAAAACTGACATTAACAAAATGCAATAACAGCTGAAAAAGTACTTGGGTGTGTGTTTTATTTTATATTTACCGTTCAATAATGCAATCGCTGCTGTCTGTCCCATAGAAGAACATGACAGCCAGCGTATGTTTTGGAACTATTGGGGCTTACATGAACCACGTGACAGCCATAGCGGCGACATCAAAGAGTGTCGCAACTCTTTCTCTCTATGGCTCTGGGCCCACCTGCAAATTGCGCCTATGATTTTAAGAGTAGGTTTATCACTGAAAATTATATTTTCAATTCGCAGTAAGCTCTATGTCTGCTCTTTGAACAGCATTATGGTAAAAATGGAACACTATTGCAACAGCTTTCTTACCTATACAAGGTGGCGTTTTGCTTCAGGCAGAACTGACAGAACTGTTTAACTGGTGACTTTACCAGATATGGTCTTATTTTTGGGAGATATGATGGTCCATGTCTCTACCATTGGAGAAAGCTAACTTGAATAACGTGTGCCTTGATAACCAATCACAATACAGCCTTGACATTATTGAATTTTGTTCAGAGTTGTGCGACAGTCAATCACTGTTAATGGATACCATAGAAATTAATGAAGTGCCGTAAACTGAATCCTACCTGTTGAGCAATTGTCTGTGGCTTTTCTTATTACACAGATTTTTTTCGCTGTAAACTAGATAGATTAATCCAAAACAAATATTTGGTGTTTAGTTTAGTGAAGCCTCTCCTCCATTGACATCCATTAAAAAAAATGCCTCTTGTCTCCTTTACAGCAGCGTTGCGTTACGCTTTTTTCGCAGGCTTGCCTTCAAGTGGCTTTGACTTTACGCCAGATGTGAACAATCGGCTGCAGATTTGTCAATTCCGGAAAAACCTGCACAATGTGTTCATTACAATTAAACTTTCTTACTACATGATGTTGGTATCATTGTAAAAGATAAAACACAAGTGACAAGTTAATATAAAAAACACACACACACAAAAAAAAAACCATACTAGACAATGTCATCCTTGTTACAGGATTCAAATGCAATGTTGGAGTGTCTTATTGAGTAGAGATTGTCTTGTTTTATAAAGAAACAAAAGAAAAAATCGTATTATGCAACCTGTTAGTGTTTTTTAGGTTGTTTTATGAGTGACAAAGTGTGTTTGTTGGGTGAAAAACCTGGTTAGTGTTACAGAAGACATGTATATGAACGTATAAATTTAGAGACATGTATGAAGTGTTTTTGTAGTTTTAGTGCATTTTGAATCTGAAATTAACTGCTGTGCCAATATGAAAGTTGGTTAGGAGATCTGTGTGTAGAGCTTTGAAAAAGTGTTCCAAGTACTGAGAAATGTGTCCTAGCGATGGTAAAAAAACTGCAAGTAGCTTATTGTTATTAAACACAAAACCCAAATCTTCAAACTAAATTCATAAAACCCCTGACTCTTCTGGCAAAATCAAACAATTGGCTCAAAACAATTTCAACTGTACTCAAAATCAAACCATGCTTTCAGATCATACACACAGCCAGTCAATATAAAAAATATCATTCATTAGACAGTGCATAGAAAAATTGAGAACACAGCATCCAGAGCATGCGGTTACAGAAAAAAAAAATGTATAGTGTACACTGTTTTACACAGTACAATATATAAAAAATGTGCAATTACATAAAGTACTGTAATAAGAATTTAGTCAGGTGAATATATTGCATACTGCATGTACTGCAAGTATAGTATTGAATTTATGTATATTCAGCCCTTGCATACTGATCAGGAGACAGATCAGGTAGGCCATCTATTACATCAAAATACAGGCATTTTACATTCCAGAATACCATGTGATACTATCAACAGAGGCCTTACCCTGGTAAAGACTGCCAAATTACTGTAACTTAAACTTCATCTAAAAAGGTCAACTACAGTATAGATTACAGTACAGAGGGAACATTTACTGTATTGACAGCATCTGTTCTAGCACAAAAACCCATGTCAATGTCATTTTTTTATCACACCTTATGATAACACACTGAAGTTTTGACACAGGTTTTGATATAATGCTTTCAGTACAGCTATACATCTTTTTTTTCACATATCTATTCAGTGTGTTATCAAAAGGTGTGATAAAAAAAAAGACATTGCCATGCGTGTGTTACGAGTGTGACTAAATCACCTCAATAGAGGGCTTGTTTATTCAGGTCATTTGTCTGCTCATTGAAATACTGAGTGATGAGTATTATGTCTCACAATATGTGGTGGAGCTGTGTTGTAGTGTAGTCCATCAGATGTAGTTGTTAAATTGCTCAACTCGATAAGACACTCACATTGCGTTGATTGTATTTTTATGGACGAGTTCGAATCCCAAGCAGCAACATAGTGTCGGCCCAGATGGGCCATCACTATGTTGCTGCCTGGTGATGTCTTTTCCTTCTTCTGCCGTTACAGGTAATTACATCACTTGTGTTTTGCATTTTTCAGAAATGATAAATCTGTGGCTGATCGTTCACATCTGGTCCCAATTCTTTTCTTTCAGTTTTTCCCTTCCATTTAGCCTAAAGCACTGTGTTCATGGTCATCCAGTTTGAAATATTGACTACAAACACAGGTTTTTCAGATTGTCTGTTGCACTGCTCTCTCTGTATTTATGACTCTTTGCAGCCTTTAGCCGCTGCCTACAACACACTGGATCCTTAACTGGAAACGAAAGTAACTCACTCCCGGTCAACATTTACTCTTTGAATTCTTGCACATGATAATGCGAGGAGCAACTAATACGCATTAAACTTCTAATCATGTCTTCTAAATGATGTTACAATTCAGATGCTCTGACTGAGTCCCTCTAGGCATGAGTCATTTAAGAAACTAAGAATCATTTCTGCATTTGAAGTATTTTTTGAAACATCCCTCTGTGACTTCTACTTTTCACCTAAATTCACTGTGTTCAACAATTCTGGTGTCCTCAGATAATCCGAGGCTTTTTGCAGCTTCGAAGTAAAAGAAAAAAGAAAAAAATGAAATGCTGCCTCACCATATGATTTCATCTTGTTTTAGGAGAACATGGATAATTTGAGGACCTTGTGGGAAATTGGGAATGCATCTCCATATTGCATCCATCCACATTATACCGGGACGGAGGTCATGCAGGGACGAATAAGCTAATGAGTGTTTTTTGAGTTGGAAATCCAGTGCATTTGGTGTGATGTTCACTTCTGCCTCTGGAGTGAGTATTAAGTTCTGTATTAAGCATTACGTTTTGGGTTCAGAAGAGCTTTAGCGCTCCTGCCAGCTGGTAATTAAAGCATACAGTATGTGATCCTTTCAGTGAGAAGGACAGACCATGATTTTCCTTATTTTATTTTTTAACATTATGCTTGTGCATCTTTTATATTTGTTTTCTGTTATGTTGCAAAGTAATTTTGTTTTGCACCGTTGGCATTTCAGTATCTAATGCTTTTCTCTATTAAGAATTTCTGTTTGGACAAAATAAGTCATGTTACGTTCAATTGGTACTCGGTTATAAAGGCCTTTAGCAGGACACTTTTTATATGCAAAAATCTGTTGGTGTTTCATAGCTCAGAAAACTGATTTAAGCAAGTAGAAAGCAATTTAAGAGCGAACTAGAAATATCTGCGATTGTTGTATGATTTCTTTTCCCCAATGCTTGCCCTAAATTATTTTGACTTTTGTCAAATACATAAACTAATGCTAAATTTCTCGTCAAGCTGCCTGGTGAACCTATATTAAATGGATTTAGACCTTTTTGCCAACATAATGGTAAAATAACAGATGGTGGTTTAAGGCATCAAATCCAACATACAAGGAGAATTCAGTCAAAGGAGAGTGTCCACTTTAGACAACTGGGTATATCAATTAAGAAAACTAAGTGCCTGCCTTAATTATATACATTGTGTTATAATTATTAACATCAGGGGGTGTTGTGACGCACACTCTTTATTAAAACCTGCAGACATCATGAACACTCCCAAATTAGAGCATCAAATCACAATGTCTTGTTTTAATAATTGTAGCTCAAAAATCATTAAAGGTACACGGTGTAGTTTTTTAAGTATTTTATTAGCTAAAATCAATGTCTTTATTCATAAATATGTCCTCATTGGTGTAAAATTACCTCTGCCGATGATCTGACTTATCCTCGTAAGCGAAGAATTTCTTATCTTTATTTACATTGGACGGGTAAGTCCAAGGAGGCTTCCATGTCGTTCCGCCATTTTGAAAAACTATAATAGCAGAGAGGGACAAAAAAACACTAGCCTACCTCAACACGTTTGCACTACGCGTTTTCGTTCAGAGCCAGCGTCACGTGACTGAAACCAGGAGATCAGTGAGAGGCGCTTGTCACTGCCCCGGCAAATTTGAAAGGCTGCACTACACGGTACTTCATAACGCAGGATCATACTTATGCCGAGTCACAAGAGAAGGAATCCTTGTCATAGGCAGCATAACAGTAGAACATGCATAGTTAAACTCGATGAAGTGCTATTGGAAGACATGTTGTCATAGCTTCTTGGTACATAACGGCTACCGTAGTTGCAACACGCATTTGAAAAAGCTGGCGCTAGAGAGCACTATTCGTTTGAATTAGGGATCGACCGATATGGATTTTTTAGTGCCGATGCCGATACCGATTTTTTTTCATCAGCCTTAGCCGATGACCGATAACGGGTTGCCGATTTTCTTGGGCCGATATTTGGAGCCGATACTGCTTTTGCTCACTCAGTTTACATCATAAAAATGACATGTATATAATATATAATGATAACAACTGTTACAAGTCTCAATTAAGAAAGGAACATTTATTGAACTAAAAAAAACAAACAATATTTGACAAATATTAAAAACATGTGAGGTAGAACAGAAAAAAAGTTCAGTGCTGAAAATACTGAAAATAAATATTTAAGCATAATTCAAATTCTGAAAATAAATTCTGAATATAAATATTTAAGCATAATAAAATAATTTGACTGGAACATGTTATTCTGTGTAGTTGTCTGATCTATGTAATCGTGATCTCCATTTTAAACAAAACAAAAACGATTTTAAACCAAATAGATTCTAAGTTTATTATGAATTTGGGATCGCGTCTAAAACGTGTGGAAAGCACGGCCGCGCCGCTTGATTCTACAAGCGCTTGCGTCTGTTGTTGCTATGCAAACATGAACTACTCTCTCCATGATGACGAGGAAGTAAGGATTAATTTATTTCTAGCCCTTTACGACTACATATATTTATGGAGATGAGAAATAAAAACCCGCCCTGTCCAGCTATGATCCGCTGTTCGACCGAGCTTTCGATGTTGTCATGGAAAGGTCAGTTGTTTTTTGTCACATGACCTGCGTGCGCTTGCGGCATTCTAAGAAAGTTTCGATTTCAAACCGTTTATACTGTCTATGGGACAAACCGTTTATATACTGTCTATGGAACAAACGAGCGCGCTGCATCGCGTGCGTGTCACAACCGCGTCGCTTCTTTTCTGAGCACACGTCCAAACGTCAGCCAGGTAGTCGCTGAATAAAACTCCCACAAATATCACGGAATCACCGAACAACGTCGGCATTATTTAATCCTATGACCAGTGTTCGTAACAGCTGCCGTATGCATATGGATAGCCTCAAACTTAGCTATTTGCAGCTCCCTAAATACAATGACAAGCAGTTTTATAGATGAGGCATTCGCGTTTTCCATTTGGACCCACAAACTTGCTTAGCTATAGTTGCACGCACATATAGAGCAACGTGTTTCCACTTTCAAAGTGTATTTCAGCTAAGTCAAACAGTTAAAAAGATGCTTTGAAATTTTAAAACTAACCGTTGTCTTGAAGAGGCTTCCAGCACTCTGCTAGTGTGGGAGGGGCAGTGCATGGGCTGCCTCAGGGCCGGCCCTGACCAATTTGCTGCCCTAGGCAAGATTTTACCTGGTGCCCCATGCATCACAGCCCATTTCACCCCATCGTTGTGTTCATGATTATTTAGCCTATATATATATACACACACACACACACACACACACACACACACACACACACACACACACACACACACACACACACACACACACACACACACATTACAGCCTAAACACAAATAGCAAGAGCATTACATCTAGCATTCACAAGTCAAGTCACCTTTATTTATATAGCGCTTTTTATATACAGATTATTTCAAGGCAGCTTTACAGTGATAACAGGAAATTAACGCAAAAAAGTTTGCTTCTCCTGTACAGCAGATCTAGAAGAAAAAAAGTGTCATAGTCCAGTTTAAGTAAGTTCAGTGATGGTTTAATTTTGTTGTAAATAAGTTATTAATTTAGTTAATTTATATATAGCCACTCTAGATATAAAACAGTTATGTCATCATCTAAATGTCATTCATGCACAAATATTGAGCACTAGCAAAAGTGTTTGTTTTCCAGTTGATTGTAGCAATCTTCCACTAAACTATGGCACATTTCATGTTTTCACCATGATTATAAATACGCTAGTCTTCTTTAATGTGAATTTTACATAAAACATTGCTATTTTAATAAACCTGAATATAAATATCATTACTAATTTTGGCTAAAAAAACAACAACAACAACAAAAAAAATCCATATATCCCCTCCAAAACTGCACAAAGAGTAAAACATTAATTAAAAAAGTGATAGTAGGCCTAAATGCGTCTAAAAAACATGATTTGATTGTTACAAAATCACACTGTCTGCGGCCTCTGGAGAACTCAGAACAACTGCTAGCATAAAGTTTAAGGTAAAAATAACTGCCATTAAATTATAGTATCTTACTACTATGCAATTAGATCAACTGTTCATTTATTCCATCACTTCACCTCCTTTTATCCTCTTCTCTTCTTTTTGACACTTCATCTTTTGCAGACTATAATGCTAATTTATAATGTGTCATGTAAATTCGGACATCCGTCACAATCAGGAACTTTCACCGTGTCTAGACCTGGCGCGAGCTGCCAGGCCCGTTTCTACATTGGTGCTTTAGTGTGTAAAGCGCCCTCAAACAAAAGCAATGCGGCGAGAGGCGACGCAACACAACAAATTACCAACAACTGATCGCGCGCGCTCTGTTTCTGACGCACTTCAAGCACTCGCTGGGCGGGGGAAGATTGATGCGCCGGACCGGAGTCGGAGGACTTAGTTAAGTTTTTGAGTTTTTTTTCTTTATTTGGTAGTATTTCGAATGAATGGTTTTAAAATTGTATAAGATAAAAAAAAAAAATAAAAAAAAACTCGTTCACTCATTTTGGCGCCCCTATGGATGAGTGGCGCCCTTAGCATTTGCCTATTCCGCCTATGCCTAGGGCCGGCCCTGGGCTGCCTGCACGTGAACTGCAGCGTCTCCAGCAACACAGAGCTGCCTGCGGACGCCTGTCTGTAATTAATGCCGGGAAAAAAACTATCGGCGAACGCAGCAGCCGCGTATCGGCGTCAAACCCGCAAATATCGGCCCGATTTATCGGCCGACCGATATATCGGTCGATCACTAGTTTGAATGCAAAATACAATACAACTTCACCGCTAAATGGGAGAAATTCTTACACAGTGTACCTTTAAGAAAACTTATCCTGTCCTAATATTGCTTCTGTCCATCCATCCATCCGAATGATTACTCTGTCCATCCATCCATCTATCTATCTATCAATCTGAATGATTACTCTGTCCATCCATCCATCCAATCTATCCATCTATCAATCTGAATGATTACTCTGTCCATCCATCCATCCATCTATCTATCAATCTGAATGATTACTCTGTCCATCCATCCATCTATCTATCAATCTGAATGATTACTCTGTCTATCCATCCATCCATCCAATCTATCTATCTATCTGAATGATTACTAAATATCTATCCATCCATCCATCCATCTGAATAACTGTCCATCCATCTATCAATCTATC
Source organism: Vimba vimba (assembly GCA_022828995.1). NCBI lineage: Eukaryota > Metazoa > Chordata > Actinopteri > Cypriniformes > Leuciscidae > Vimba > Vimba vimba. The sequence continues at coordinate 12,455,753 of CM040826.1, forward strand.
TGAATGATTACTATCTATCCATCCATCCATCCATCCATCCATCCATCCATCCATCCATCCATCCATCCATCCATCCATCCATCCATCCATCCATCCATCCATCCATCCATCTATCTATCTGAATAGCTGTCCATCCATCCATCTATCAATCTATCTGAATGATTACTATCTATCTATCTATCTATCTATCTATCTATCTATCTATCTATCTATCTATCTATCTATCTATCTATCTATCTATCTATCTATCTATCTATCTATCTATCTATCTATCTATCTCATCCATCCATACCATGTTTGGTACCTCAATTAAAATTCAGGAATTTGTTTAAAATTTAAATGATTTTCTCAAATCAACTGTGAATGCACACAACACTGCTCTTCATCTTTTCTGGCAGATTTATATATTGCCTCCAAATTTTTGGGCTAAATTTGCAAGTCTTTCTTAACCTGTTACATTATTAACCACAAACAGGTATGATGATGCACTAAAGTGATAAAGAAAATCCCAAATGAATCCTGGGACTGTAATATCTTGTGGTGACATCGGCAAATCAGCACAAATGAGCTTATTAGCTATTATCTAGAGCTTTTTGCCTCAGCCCATTCGTTCAGAAATTAAAACTCATCTGGGCTTCCATGCATGAAATAAAAATAATAGTACTAGCCTACTTTTTACTGAGCAAATTGATTAAACCATAAGATAAGTTTAACACTTTATTTGTTCCATTCCTTTAGAATAAATATTTGATGAGCTCAGTCTCCCTTGTACCACCACCAGTCACATAAAAGAGGACCAACACAGACCGAACGCTGCCTCGAGAAACACCTCAACAGCTCATTCTTCAAGCAGGGACCCACATGCTGTGAAATGTCTCAGTTCTACAGGTAAATCTGCAGCCAATTAGAAATCTGTGCAAGCGCGGACTGCATAATACTGCGCACGGTCAAAGAGGATTTCATGATCAACTGAATCTGGAGTCGCACTAAGCTGCACATCTGCCTTGAAACAAGAACAAATCTCCAGTTGCCACTTTAATGTATTGATTATTTGATTTTCCATTTAGCGGACTTCACAGCGGTAAATAAACATATAGTTTGCATTGCAAAAAAAAAAGGAAAGGAGTCACTCTGGTTTTTGTTCATCATTAATCTTGCGTAATGTCGTTTATCTGCATAAAAGCAGGCTGGAGAGCCGTAGCAGTCCATCAAATGCATGAACCCGTTGAAGCCAATTGATGCTAGTGTGCCGATTTTTGCCAAAGAAAATCGTTACAAATATTCGATTTGGAGGCATAATTGCACATTTATTTTGCGTAAACTGTCGTTGGTGTTTAGCTGACAAAAAAATGGCAGTTGTTTGGATTATGTGTCTTTATCAGTCTAGTGTCTTTGCAGATGTCTTACTGAACCCTAGTGACACTGTGTGTGTGTGTGTGTGTGTGTGTGTGTGTGTGTGTGTGTGTGTGTGTGTGTGTGTGTGTGTGTGTGTGTGTGTGTGTGTGTGTGTGTGTGTGTGTGTGTGTGTGTGTGTGTGTGTAAGAGAGACACAAACGACAGCTGGAGCTGCAGTTTCAGACAGTTGAATGATTGACCTTTTTGACTTAATATCTCTCTCTCTCTCTCTCTCTCTCTGTCTCTCTCTCTGTCTCTCTCTCTGTCTCTCTCTCTCTCTCTCTGTCTCTCTCTCTGTCTCTCTCTCTGTCTCTCTCTCTCTCTCTCTCTCTGTCTCTCTCTCTGTCTCTCTAGGTCTCTCTCTCTAGTAAAAATAATAACACCTGGTTTCCTTCCAGAGCCAAAAGTTACAGATCCTGCTGGAACCTGACAAAGTGTCACATTCCATGTTAATAGCTCAGCCAAAAATGAAAGGTCTGTCAATATTCATTTACCCTCATGTTGTTCCAAATGACTTTCTTTCTTCTGTGGGGCATAAGAGGTGAATGTTATTCAGGACACTCTTCTCTCTCAAAAATTAAAATGGGACTGAAAAGTCCAATAGGACACAAAAACACACTTATAAAAGTATCATAAAAACAGCCAATCTTCGATATCTTTCAAGTTGCTTTGAATGAGGAACAAACAGACATTAAGATCCACATTTGGTGCATTTCCAGTGAATAAACGTCTTTTACGAAACTTTCTCTCACAAAAACTTGTTGATTTTTTGTCATTTTTGGAGCTTAAAAGATTTGTCATTTTCATTATATCGTTGCTGTCGGGAGGAAACCTTGCATCTCCAAAAACGCTACTCTTCAACAAATTTAAAATATATATATAAATATAAATATATATATATATATATATATATATATATATATATATATATATATATATATATTATATACTATATATATACATACACACACATTATAAACATATTTTTTAAATAATTAAACACTAAAAGATCAAATGGTGTTACAAGGTTTTTCACCAGCGAATGTCGGAGGTTTGTGTTTTTGTCCGTCATTAGAACGGGTCGCATCTGAGGCAATAACTTCATCGCATTACGTTTTCATCATCTCACTGACGTTATCTGGGCACTCTGTAATTCTGTAATTTTGCCAAAAATTCATGTTATTAAAGATGAAGTGTGTTTAAGACAGTGGCTATGGCTCGATAACAACTGCTAGACTAAGACTCTCCTCAGGCCTCATTAATAAAACGTGCGTATGCACAACTTTGAACTTAAAGTAAAATCCACGCCAACGTTCATATTTATAAGAACGGTCTTTGACGTGGAAAAGTGCTCAGCGCCACATCAGGGTCTAAGTAGACGTACACACTTTTCCTTGTGGCAGAGAGTCGGAGTACTGCAAGTAAAGAATTTGGATGTCAACTGGTGTTCTGTTATATGTTAATGACATTAATTAGGCGGCATTTACAAGGTGGAGATCTGAAACCATTTAGCTGTGCACAAATTCTAGACTGTGTGATTTACAGATTTGGAAGAGAGGTGTACGCACCTTTTTTTTTTTATGTGTATGTTCGTTCTCACTTGAGAAATGTTCGTAAGATCAAATGTAGGACGGTTTCTGCGCAACATTTTATAAATAAGGGCCATAAACTTTAGTCTTCATATGTAGTGTTTCTTGAGTAAAGAAAATGCTGTAATTATTCAAACAAACCAGTTCAGCCACAAAAAAAAGACGAAATACGAAGATATGAAATGGATGAGAACAGTCATGAATTCACTTTTTGTGTTCAACTGAAGAAAAAAAAAAAAAAAAGTCTTGTGTGTTTGGAACGACATGATGACAGAATTTTCATTTTTTGGGTGTGTATTGCACCATCATGCTCTCCAGTGATGGATAGTAGTAAAGGCATGAGCCAGACCTTATCAAAAAACAATGAAAAAAGGACTGGTAGTCTGCAGTGACAGATGTGTGTATGGTGTAATAACTAGTGACACACACAAGCACAGCTGGGAACCATACTAGTGTGTGTGGGGCTTAATCTACTTTCATGTGTGCCAGAAAATTATTTTGTATCATTGTAAAAATTCTGATTTTCTTTAGGCTAAATGTATAAGAACCATAGCCATCCAATACATTTCTGGTAGTTAAATTACATGTTGTATTTTATTTTTTTAAATAACTGTTTTGAATGAATGAATAAGTGAATGAGGCATTTATATAGCACTTTCATACTACTACTTTCTATTTTGCAATGTATCTGTATTTTATTAGTTTTATGTGATTAAATATCGATTCCATTGTTAAATATACTAAATTGAGGGTGCGATAGGCTGGATGAGCATTTTTACTTTTATTGTGCTCTCAATGTTTATGAAAAGGTTTACTGGAAGAGAGATCAATATTATGTTAACTATACGCATGCAAAAGGAACCAAGGCTAAGTGTTTAAAGGCCGAAATCGAGAAGTTAATAAAAAAGGTCTTTTACTTAAGTCTTTAACATATTCGCCGCTGAGCAATATTGCATTTGTGACAGTTTTTTTTTTTTTTTTTTGCTATCCATGTGCCATTTTAATCACGAGAGGGCTTGGACGTCTTTGGGAGAAAATGTTTCAACATTTTCTAGCATTAATTGATCAATAAAGCACCTTGAGGTCTGTTCTCTCTCATCTCTTCTGCTCTTTTCTGCCTCCCTTCAAGAAATATTTAGACTTAGAGCCGTTTCTCATAAAATATAGGACTTTTATGGTACATTTCACATTTCTACTTCAAATTGTTACATTTACAAACATGAGTTTGCAAGCAAATGAAGGTGTAAGTGTGTAATTAAAGGTGTAATTAAAAATAATTAGATGTAGGCCTAAGTGTGAACTCGTCAAGTTCCCTAAAGATGAAAGGGGGCAATGTTACAGTGACAATCCCTGGCTTGAATATTCACCTAAAAATAACAGAATGCACTTGTAATGTTTCAGTTGTCAATTATTTATAAGCCATGAAGACACTGAAATCGCATACTCTCTTGAGTAGGTACTTATTTCGAATAAGTAATTACTTCACGACCGCTAAAAAAGTAAGCTCTATATCGTATGAATGTGTGTAATATGAATGCAATCTAGTCGTACTACATTCACCATGTTGTCATTATCATGTGACCTACCAGCGTCAGTTACTGTCGCTTCACTGCCAATCACAAATCCTATCCCTATGAGATACTTCTAGGTACTTTTTTGCGTACTGTGAATTCGTAAATACTTATGTCACATACTGTTTTTTGCCTACCATTTAAAAGGGAAATATGTGATTTCGGATGCAGCCAAGGAATTGCCTTCTGTGGTGACAATGAAAGTTAAAGTAATTTAAGTAAGGGAAACTTTCTGGAGTTGGTTGAACTCCTAGGGAAGTATAACAGCATATTACAACTCCATCTTGAGTCAGTCAAAGAAGAAAAGTCAAAGAAATGACCACAGGTGTCTCTCCTTTCAAGTCGAATGCAGAATGACATTTTATCAGCCCTTGCTTTATACTTTTTGAAAAGTCATACAAAAGTGAAATCCAAGATGCATCCATTTTTTCAACTTTAAATGATGGAACCACTGATCTCCCATATACAGTAGAACAAGAATCATTGGCTTGTGCCACGTGGATTCCACAACAGGAGAAGAGCTTAAGAAATTGGTGACAGTTCTCAGCGAGAATAAGCCTACCTCAAAGTGGAAAACATAAACGGCCAAGGATATGACGGTGCTGCTAATTGAGTGGTCACTACAAAAGGACTTCAGTCGCGAATCCAACAAATAAATAAAGCACTGTGTGTCCACTGCCAGGCACACTGCTGAAATGTAGTGCTTGTGGAATCTGCAGTCAAGTTTTGGCATCCTTTTTTTCTTTGGTGGAAAAGCTTTATGCTTTCATTGCAAACTCCTCAAAGCGGCATGTTCTTTTGTGAAGACCCAGAAAGAAATGCATCCAGATCAGAGTCCAATGGAACTAGAAAGGCTCTCTGACGTTTGGCGGGCATCTAGGGAAAAAGTCTTGAAGAACTTCCTGAAATTCCTGACCACATTAATAAAACAAAATCCACCTGATGCAGTTGGAGAAGCAAAGATACTGCTGCATTCAAAAAACTTAGATTTTCTGCTTTGCTTGGAAATGACAACTCCTGTATTCCTTGAAACTGCATGTGCCTCCATTGCCCTTCAAAAGGAAGACTTGGAAGATTTGGGTGCTGCATACGACATAGTGAGTATCATTGTTACTCGACTAAGAGACCTAAGAACTGAGGAGGAGTTCAAGAGCATCTATGAAAGAGCCACTTGCTATGCTGAGGAAGCAGGTATTGATGTTCCTGATTTTTTCCCCTGGGGAAACTTCTAAGATCTCTTGGTCTTAAGTTTCATTTTTATGCAGATGACACTCACTCAAAACCTGGTGATAACTCGGCTGTTGCCTTTCTTGAACACTGCATATCAGAGGTAAAAATATGGATGTCACAAAATTTTCTTTGTCTCAACAGTGAAAAAACTGAGGTTATGCTGATTGGTTCACCCCACCAAATACGTAAAGCCGGCACTTTAACCCTAAAGGTGGATGGCTCTGCATTGGAGTTTCAAACAAAATGAAAAAATCAGGGGGTGATATTTAATTCAAACTTAACATTCGATCCTCATGTCCAGAACACGGTTAAAGTATCATTTTTTTCACCTCAGAAATATCGCAAGACTACGCCCCATGTTATCTTTCTCCGTGGCGGAAAAACTGATTAACACGTTTGTTTTTTCTCGCATCGACTATTGTAATGCTCTGCTCTCTGGGGTCTCTAAATCAGCTCTAAATAAATTGCAGTATGTTCAAAACTCAGCTGCCAGAATCCTGACAAGGTCCAGGACAAGGGAGCACATCACTCCAGTTTTGGAGTCCTTGCATGGCTTCCTCTCAGGTTTCATATAGATTTTAAAATTCTCATGCTTACCTACAAGGCCCTGCATGATTTATCGCCAGAATACCTGTCTGAACTTTTAACTGTCTACACCCCAAGGCGTAATCTCCGCTCTTCTGATTCTGGCTTTTTAACTATTCCCGCTACTCGTTCACGCTCTATGGGTGACCAGGCTTTTTCTTCTTTGGCTCCAAAATTGTGGAATTCTCTCCCCACTGAGATTAGACATGCTGAATCTTTTAGTGTTTTTAAATCTTCTCTTAAAACGTTTTCCGGCTAGCATATATGTGATTTTTTTTTCATGTCTTTTAAATTGACTGTGATTTGTATGATTCTATTTATTTAATTTTTTGTATATTAATGTTTCTTTCCTGTACATCTTTGTAAAGCGCTTTGAGATGCAACTTGTAAAGGTGCTATATAAAATAAAGTTGCATGGGCATGGACAAAAAATACCTGCAAAGCTGATGCAATGTTCAGTATATCAGCAACTGAAGATCATGAGCCACACACACTCAATTTTACAGGGTAAGACTTTTCTACACATTTTTGGATGTCTGTTTGCAAGAGCTCCAGACCCACTTTTTAAAGGGAAAGAGAACCCAAATATGCAGATAAAGACTTACAAGATCATGAAGTCACTCCCTACACTGACAGATGCATCTAAATGTATATGTGTGTTGGACGATGAAGCCAAGGAAGCCGCTCAGATTCTCTGCAGCTTTTATGGAGTTCAGTAAGAAGAGCAGCTGCTGAGCATAAGTCAGAGTGTTTCATTCTGCCAGCAAATGCCCAGTAAAAAGTGCCAAGGTAATGTTGGAGATTTTCAAAGACAACAGCATTCATCTTGTGTTCCCAGCCTTATATCAGCTGGTGAAAATATATGCTACATTACCAGTTTCCACAGCCACAGTAAAGCGATCATCATCGAAGCTTAAACTGGTCAAGTCCAGATTGAGGGGTCTCTACGGACAGGAAAGACTGTCTGATTTGCTGCTACTTGGCACATCCTCATGGAAGTCATCAACATCTTTGAACAAATGGTTCCCAAAAGGAGGTTAAAAATATGAGACCAAAAAGTAAGTTAACAGTTCAGCATTTTTTTGATACTCTGTCCAGATATAGACACAGATGTATTTTTTATTTTCATAATGTTATTTTACTTTAAATACTCCTGTTATATTCACCTTTCTACTAATTTGTGCCCTCTTTTTTGTAATTACTGTATTCTATTAATTGTAAAAATAAGCAACATATAAAGGCCAAGTATGGTAACCAATACTCAGAATTTGTCCTCTGCATTTAAACCATCCAAGTTATTGTACACACATTAGGAGTGGTGAGTAGTGAACACACACACACACACACACCTGGGGAGTGATTGGGGATTAGGTGCCATGCTCAAGGGCAGCCATTTGCTGCTGTAAGCTCACGCTTGATCGGCCCAAAGCCGGCATCCGACCAGCGCAGAAGGTTTGACTATTTTTTTAACTCTTTAATGAAAATAATGTCATTTATTTTCCATTTGTCTAGGGACCACCTTCCTTTGTGTGCCAGGTATCCATAAACTCTTAAAAACCTTATTATCTTTTGTTTTACTTATTTGGAAATGAGACATTTGTACCAGTCGCAATGAGACATTGCAAATGATACTAAATGTGTATAATACACAATGTTACTCATTCGCATTAAACCATATATTCTTGGGTGAGTTTTGGTGATCTTTGCATGGGGGAGAAGGAGAGGGGGGATGAGGGAAAGAGATGTAGATTAGGATGACTCGGAGGTGAGACTTTCGTCTTGATAGTGCTCCTGAGGGAAACTTAATCGAGGATGGTCACCCTGTCAGCTCTAACATGCACAAGAAAAAGTAGCCGAGTCGTCTTGTGTGACCATTACCCACTGTTGTATAGCGAACGCAAGGCAAGTTAACTTTGACCTCAATACCAGGGAAATAATTGGGCATAAAATGTTGTTTTAAGTTTAACTATTTTATATCAACTTGAACGTGAAGCTTCCGCAAAGAAAAGTTCGCAGCAAGTGGCTTTGAGCCAAAGACGAACAAACAAGTTCAAACAAGACTATGTGACATTTAAGGGATAATAATTTATATTCATTATACACTTATTACACCGATTTTTTTTTTTTTTTTTAACCACATAATTACGGGGACATTGAATTGAGATTAATGTTTTAAATCTTACCTTTATGATTAGAAATCTTACCTTTATGGTTTATAAATCCATTATGTACAGCGTACAAAACAATCGTTCAGACAAGATGATCACAACAATATTATCAAACTCTGTAAACAATAAATCAACTCTGATTTAATTTTCAATACAATTAAAAACGGAGACGCAAGACGGCAAGTTGTTGAATGAAACGAGAGAGCGCATCCATTGTGATACATGGTGTAATGTCTGTCAGAGAGTTTGAAGTCTGCCCAGATACAAGACAGTGCAAATGAACTGGTAGTTCCACGAGACTTTTATAGATGTTTTCTCTCAGTTAAGCACACTCTTCACATACATGTCGAAGAGCGAATGTTAAAAGGGAAAATAAGATACTCTAAAACACGCTACAAATCAAAGTGGAAGTAAACATTATAATAAAACAACGGTCAGCAGTAGAGTCATCTGTTGCGCGATCTGTTGCAATCTCACTCTCACTGTGCGTGCGCGGTCACATAAAAACAGCATGCATACAATAACGTACGCCATAGAAGAAGTTATCTTAAAGGCACATCAACATTCATGTCATGAACACTACTTAAAGGGATAGTTCACTTTGAAATTAAATTTTGGTATGTTTTAGCTTACCTCAAGGGCATCCAAGATGTAGGTGTCTTTTTTTCCACAGTAGTTTCAATTTTGATATTTTTAGGTCAAACCGTTCTTGTCTGTCAGTCATATAATGCAGGTTTATGGTCACTATCTCAAAGAGCATGCACAGTGAAGTCCAAATTAAACAATTCCCCATCGTAAGTACACATTGATGGCCTAAGACACGAAACGAGCGGTTTGTGTGAGAAAACAAACAGTATTTATATCGTTTTTACCTCTACACAACCACGTCCAAGTGATCTGAGGGCGCGCGCGCTTTCAGTCTTAGTCTGCGCAAGCGCCGGAAAGCGCCGGACGTGATCTCGGATGTGTACAAGAGGTAAAAACTATATAAATACTGTTCGTTTTCTCACACAAACTGCTCGTTTAGTGTCTTAGGCCATCAATGTGTACTTACAATGGGGAATTGTTTCATTTGGACTTCTCTGTGCATGCTCTTTGAGATAGTGACCATAGACCTGCATTATATGACTGACAGACAAGAACGGTTTGACCTAAAAATATCAAAATTGAAACTACTGCGGAAAAAAAGACACCTACATCTTGGATGCCCTTGAGGTAAGCTAAATAAGCTAAAACATACCAAAAATTAATTTCAAAGTGAACTATCCCTTTAACACTAGGCGGCCGTTACAATGGATGTGCTGTGTTATAATGCGTTGCTATTGACGACCGTCATTATAAGGAAGGAAATACCACATAATAGAATCTTGCTTTAAAAAGTGCATAGAGCTGCTTGTTTTATTTGTTGTTTGTTAATTTTCAAATATAAAACTTGTTGAAATGTCTTCAGTGTGATCATCAACTCTTTTTGAAAAACTTTCATCTCGTTTTAACAAAACCGTGATAATATTGATAATCGCGATAATTTTGGTCACTATAATCGTGATATAAAATTTTCATACCGTCCCATCCCTAATAGTGCACAAGGGGGAGTTCAAATGTTAATTTCCAGAGAGGTCCTTTGTCCTCTCAGGGTCTGGTCGCTCTTCAACCAGACTGTCCGGCATTTTCTAATTTCTCAATTCTTACACTGCCAGTATTGAAAATCAAACCCACAACCTTTGGGTTACCAGTCTGACTCTCTAACCATTAGGCCATGACTGCCCCAATAAAAAAAAAAGTCCATTTCAGTAGTCTCATATTCATTATTGTGAACACAGTCTGTTTGAAATGTCTACCAGGGTGATGATAAGATTATCTATCTTATTATTAGCAATTTACATTTTAGAATTACTCTGTGATGATAGTTGTATTTACATTTGAGCTCCTGCCCGAGAAACTCTCTGCATGTCCCTGGTCATGCAGGTTTGGAAGGACATGACTCATGAGGGTGTGTAAATGATGACAGATGTTCATTCTGAGTGAACTTTTCCTTTTAGTTTGAGCATTAAAAACACTATTTTGTGTCAAAGTACCTATTTAAGTAACAGGCACGAACATGAAAATCTAAGTGCAGTCAGCTGCGAATACATCACTACATGAGAGAGTGAGCTTTATTTTGGCTGGTGTGCAGATATTACACACTTATGTACTAATAAGCACACTCAAACTTGTGTGAAAACACTTGATGGAGCTAAATTGTTGAGCCATTCTCCCCGCTTAAGTCACTTAAGCTGAGGAGTCAGTTACACAAGCCAATTGATTGTCTCATTCTTTGGTTCTCACACTCTCATTCAGAGTTTGACATCAGCAGGTCAGCGTGTGGGCCACAGTCTTGACGTCATTCGCTGTGGAGAGCAGGGGGCTATTGGTGCTGAGAACTCGTCAAGTGTCCTCATTAGCAAACACACTTCTAATGAGTCACTTCTTCTGGAAAAATTTGCGTCTGTGGGTAATGTTCACATCTAAATTGGAACTTCCCATCAACTTTGCTCTTAAATGAAGCTAATTACTGCTGCCAATGCAAGCGTCACTAACACATATAGGGATTTGTTCAAAACACCTGACTCTTAACAGTTTTCCCCAAAATGAAAGTTCTGTCATCATTTACTCCACTATTGCTTTCTTAATCCATCATATTTTCACTTCAAATAGATAAAATGGGCCAAAAGAGTTGGTAGGAAGTAGGGGTGCAACGGTACAGATAGCCCACGGTACGGTCCGTACCTCGGTTTTTGGGCCACGGTCTCGGTTCGGTTTCGGTACATGTTTTGTGCAGAAAGAGACTGCTATTTCATCCAAAAATAGGTTTTATTTTTCTTATGAGCATAAACAGAATGTCACAGTAGGAAGAACATCAATGTATGGAATAAATTAACACTCTAGTCTGTACTGAACAACACTAAGTAATACAACCTCTTCAACTATCACTTATATGAAAAACAAAATGTAAACAAACACACTTCAAAATATTCAAGTGGATCCCAATTCCAAACCTTGATAACTGGTATATGAAGTGATCAATGTGAAAGAAAAAGTGCACTTTTACCTTTAACAAACATAAATTAGGTTGTGCTTTGAATAAAAAAAAGCAGAGCAAAATAATATAATAAAAAAATACTGCATTCAGGATACAAAGTGCAATGTTATTTACTCATCCACTATTGAGAGATTCTTGTGCAAAAAGATGAGTCTATCAACACTGTCTGGTGCAAGGCGAGACCGGTTGGCACTAACGATGTCCCCAGCAGTGGAGAAAATTCTCAACTTTTCAGAATGCCGCAAGCGCACCGTAGGTCACGTGACAAGAACCAACCAGAGCGCAGCTGATGGTTGCTTTAGCAACGACAGCCGCATCCGGAGGGCAACCGCCCTAGCGCTTTGGAAAAAGGAGAACGCGGCGCGCCTAGCGTTTTCTACGCGTTTTTAGGCGCGATATGTGAACGGCGCCTAAAGCAAAAACTAAAAGGATCAGCGCGAACTCAGTGGCAAAACCGAAGTCCCGCGGGACACGAGGGTAGATTGTCCCGTGCAGGGCTGACCGAACGGTCCGGGATTTTACCGTGTACCGTTGCATCCCTAGTAGGAAGGAAGAAGGTAGAAGTTATCAAGGTGTCTTACTAGATTGTAGGAGATGTATACTAAGGTGTTCAAGGTGTTTACTAAGCGGATGTTACTAGGTGGCTTACTGGTCCATGCGAAAAAGCTACCATCTCCAAGTCCTTATGTTACGATATTATGTGACACCAAGCTGTGCGACTTCGGTGTTTCTAGTTTCTTTTGTATTGTTTCTGCCGCTGTCTGTTTTTTTTTACTTTCACTCTCACAGGCGAGGTGATGATCGGTCGCCTGATTGGCTGTCAACCATCGGAGAGGAGGGTTCTGGCGTGCAAATTATAGACCTTTTGTAATGACGGGGTTTGTTTCGTTATCTGGAAAGATAGAAGATCAGAGAGAAGTTCATATCCTCTGAGATACAGGGGCTATGCAGTCACTTATGGTGTGTGATGTTTTGCCTTTTTCCGAGGAGTCATATTGCGGCTCGAATATTCTAGTTCGTGGTATTGAAATGCAGGTTGTACCAGTTCCTTTGCATCGTGTGCACTTAGACAGTTCACTAGTTTCAGGATTTGTCAAGGTCGGTATTCGTAATTCGTTGCCTGTGAAAGGAATAACCTTTATTCTAGGAAATGATTTGGCCGGAGGCAAAGTCATGCCCGTGCCAGAGGTGACTGATACTCCGAATGTGTGTGCAATTTCTGATGATGTGGCTAGCCTATATCCTGATGTATTTTCTGCCTGTGCTGTTACGCGCGCTCAGTTAGCGAGGACAGATCAAGTTGTTCTGGCTGACTCGTTGATGGGGCAGACGCTAACAAACGGCGTGTTAAGTTCTGAGTCTGAAACGAAAGTAAAAGAGAGCTCCTCACAAAACACTGATCTGAAAATTTCAGAAACTGTTCTGGGGAAGTTGAATTCGTTAGATTTGCCCCTCACTCGGTCTCAAATCATCGCAGCACAAAAGGACGATCCATCTTTGCGTAAATGTTTTTTGACTGTTCTTAGTTATGAGGCTGCTAAGACAAGACATGTTGCGTATTTTGAAGATGATGGATTATTGATGCGAAAGTGGTGTTCTCGGGTCGATGATGATCTGGATTGGAATGTTGTGTATCAGGTGGTTGTTCCAAGTGGTCGTTCTCAGATATTATGTCTGGCTCATGAGCATGTATTATCTGGACACTTGGGAATAACTAAAACCTACAATCGTATCTTACACCATTTTTTTTGGCCAGGTTTGAAACGTGATGTTGCAAAATTTTGCCGAACTTGTCACATATGCCAAATCACCGGGAAGCCGAATCAGTTAATTCCTCCCGCTCCACTCTCTCCTATTCCTATTGTGGGTGAAGCATTTGAAGAAGTGCTTGTAGACTGTGTTGGTCCCTTACCGAAGACAAAATCAGGTAACCAGTATTTATGCACTATTATGTGTAGAGCGACACGATTTCCAGAAGCGATACCGCTGCGCAAAATAACTGCTCCTGTCATTTTGAAAACGCTAATAAAATTCTTTTCTACATTTGGTCTTCCTAAGGTGATTCAGACAGACCAGGGAACGAATTTCTTGTCGCGCGTTTTTGCTCAGACTCTTAAGTCTTTGTCTATAAAACACAGAGTCTCAAGTGCCTATCATCCTGAGAGCCAGGGCGTAATTGAGAGATTTCACCAGACCTTAAAAGCGATGCTTCGAAGGTACTGTATGGAAACGAATAAGGATTGGGACGAGGGAATCCCTTTGGTATTGTTTGCCATACGTGAAACAGTGCAGGAATCACTCGGTTTCAGCCCAGCCGAGTTGGTTTTTGGGCATACTGTCCGAGGCCCATTAAAGGTTCTTAAAGATAAGATGCTGGAGACTCACTCAGAGTCTGAAATAAATATTTTGGACTATGTTAGTCGGTTCAGGAAAAGGCTTCACGAGGCTTGTGATCTTGCTCAGAAATCTTTGGAAAATGCTCAGTGTGAAATGAAGAATCGTTATGACATCAAAGCAGTCGCACGGTCGTTCCAGTCAGGTGACAATGTTTTAGTGTTATTACCTGTCCAAGGGTCTGCATTGTCGGCTCGATTTACTGGCCCCTATGAAGTGGTGAGGAAACTTAGTGAGACAGACTATGTTATACGCACACCAGAGAGAAGACGGAAAACACGTGTTTGTCATGTCAACATGCTCAAAGAGTATCATGAACGAGAACAAGTGCAATGTGATCTTGTGAAAGAAATTGCACCTGTCATGGCAATGACGGAATTTATATCTGTTGCAGAGGGTGAAGTGGATGCAGATGAGGATGGTTTAGTGCTGAGAAATACTCCTCAACAATGTAATAAGTTAGAGAATTCAGTTATTCTAACAAATTTGTCTTCTCATCTCTCACATCTACCCGATGGGCAACTGCAGGATGTGGTAGATCTTATCACCGCATTTCCAGGTTTATTTTCTGACGTTCCGTCTCAGACTAATGTGTTGCGACATGATATTGATGTTGGTGGTGTGAAACCTATAAAACAACATGCTTATCGACTTAACGCTATCAAGCGATCCGTCATGAAGGAGGAGACTGGGTATCTGCTGACAAATGGATTGGCCCGGCATAGCTGTAGTCCGTGGAGTTCTCCGTGCCTTTTGGTAAATAAGTCTGACGGTTCGTTCCGTTTCTGTACGGACTACCGTAAAGTGAATGCCGTGACCGTACCTGATTCCTACCCTCTCCCCAGGATGGAAGATTGTGTCGATAATATAGGTTCTGCTACTTTTGTCAGTAAACTTGATTTACTTAAGGGATACTGGCAGGTACCCTTAACGCCGCGTGCATCGGATATCTCTGCGTTCGTAACCCCGGATTGCTTCCTACAATACAACGTTATGGCGTTCGGGTTACGAAACGCTCCGGCTACATTTCAGAGGTTGATCCAGATAGTTCTAGCTGGCGTGCCCAACTGTAACGCTTATTTAGATGATCTGGTAATTTTTTCTAAGGACTGGATGGAGCACATGTCCTTACTTCGTACAGTGTTTGAGAGGCTGGAAAATGCTTCACTAACCCTTAACTTGTCAAAATGTGTGTTTGGTCAAGCTAGTGTCACCTATTTGGGCAAACAGGTGGGACAGGGACAAGTGAAACCTGTGGAAATGAAAGTTGCAGCTATTACGGAATTTCCAGTACCTAAGACACGGCGAGAATTGAGACGATTTTTAGGTATGGCCGGGTACTATCGTAATTTTTGTAAAAATTTCTCCACAGTAGTAGCCCCTCTCACTAATCTTCTTAGTCCAAAACGAACTTTTACGTGGACTGATGAGTGCCAGATTGCATTTGAGAGTGTTAAAGCTTTGTTGTACAGCACCCCAGTTTTGGCGGCTCCAAACTTTGATCGCTCTTTTAAGTTGGAAGTGGATGCGAGCGCGGTAGGCGCTGGAGCAGTGTTGCTTCAAGAGAGCGAGGATGGCGTGGACCATCCAGTATGTTTTTTCTCCCGTAAGTTTAATAAGCATCAAGGAAATTACTCTACAGTTGAAAAGGAAACTTTGGCGTTGCTGCTTGCTTTGCAGTTCTTTGAAGTTTATTTAGGTTCTTCCAATCTGCCTACGGTTGTGTATACGGATCATAACCCCCTTGTTTTTCTTTCTCGGATGTATAATACCAATCAACGTTTGATGCGTTTGGCTCTGTTTGTACAGAGTTATAACCTTGAAATTCATCATAAAAAGGGGTCTGAGAATGTTCTGGCTGACGCTCTTTCCAGGGTTTGAAAAGGGCTTATAGCGGGTGAGTTATGATTTGTTTCATGTTAAGATTTTTTTTTTTTTTTGTAACAAACAATATATGTTTGTTCTTAAATGTGGGGGTGTTACGATATTATGTGACACCAAGCTGTGCGACTTCGGTGTTTCTAGTTTCTTTTGTATTGTTTCTGCCGCTGTCTGTTTTTTTTTACTTTCACTCTCACAGGCGAGGTGCTGATCGGTCGCCTGATTGGCTGTCAACCATCGGAGAGGAGGGTTCTGGCGTGCTGACGTCTGCAAGTGAGATCCAGTCATATGGTTACCGGAAACCCGCGGGAACTATAAAAGGAGTCATGGACGCACTAGACGGCGGCGGCCTTTTTGTTTGTGAACTTGACTTTGTGTGCTCGGTATTTTCTTCTTTGTTAAGCTTGATTTGGTTTTGCTTGTTTTCAATCTTTGAGAATTTATCAAGCTTTGTTAATGGGTTTGAATTTGGTCATGTGAGATCTCGTTGTGTTGCCGTCCTATTCTTTTATCTTATGTTTGAGAGCGGTAACGCTGTGTTTTGGGAATGATAAAGGAAGAGGGACAGGTAAGAGATGTCACGTGACGTACATCGCACTTAGGTTTATTTTCTGTTTAGACACACTAGGTTAAGAGGGCAAGTGCCATTCGTTGTATTTTTGTTTGATAGTTAGGATAGGGAAGTATACGACGTCTTGGACGTCGAAGACCTTTCCTTTCTACATTTTTCTTTCGTGTTAGTTAGGTTAGTTTTAAACGACGTAGAAAGATTCTTTTGTTTTATTCTTTTCTTTGAGTTGGCACTGTCCAGTTATTCCCTTTTCTCCTTCCAGGTCTGGGATAATATAATTTGCTGGTTTGTTTGATTTATTTCTGATTGTAAACAACTTTAATTGTTTGTTTTTTTTAACTATCTATATATATGTTTATATATAGATATATTCTTTGACCAGTTGCACATAATAAATGTGTTCAAACGCTCTGCTGCTTCTTGGTTTCACTCACTTTCCAGTGTGCTAATGGTAAATATTGTTGACGGGTGACATAATGTTCCCCTTCTACCTTCCTAGACTTTAAAACCATGAAGGGTCGTAACACCTTATGATGTCCAATGTACGTTTTTGAGGCTTTTATAATTTTGCCAGGGGGGAAAATCTGAAAATCATACAGACTTCAGGGTATTATTTGACCCTGGCCAGTAAGCAAACAACCAGATTACCATATCAACCACATAGCAACGCATTGGCAACAACCAATAACGCTCTTGCATCATTGTGGCAAGCTTTCTATGGGCAAAGTCATATTTCTATCGAAAATATACAAATCAACCATATTTACATGTTATTCTTTACATTAAGTTGTTTTCCTTAGTTTAAAAATAACAAAACCATAACCACAAACCATGTTCAAAACTAATACTTTTCAGAAAATGGCGAAACAATGTGATGTCAAAGATGATATTGTGGCTTTGGTTAGACACTTTTGCATGTTGTCATTATATTCTTAACATTTTACCAAAATCAAGATCAAATAGAGTTACAAGGTTACAAGCAAGTTAGGAGGTTTAATCATAAGCTCTTTTTAATACTCTTCATTAGTCAAATATGTGCAAAACCCACTTACAGACTTAAAGGGCGACCACTATTAATGAAAAAAAAAAAAAAAACTGACGAAATATGGAAATACAAGTTTTGTACCCATACTACAGCGACAATGTTATTAAATTTAAAATACATTGATCTTTTTTTATCTCCACAGTGGTTTCTGTTTGTCACTCACACATGACCAAAACACAAAAACTTCCGTCCCTGGACATCTGACTGCTTAATGACTTTTGCTCAGTTTCTTTGCGTTCTGGATGAGGTCCAGGAGTAGCTGTGTGGTGCTTTGCGTTATTTGCCTCAGTGAGCCGGTCTGATTGTTTGCGTTTCATCTTCTGTTGCGGTGCCTGTTGTTAGCATTCAGCTGAGAGTCGACGTAGTGACAAACCAACACTCATCTACCACCGTCCTTATCTCCTCAGTGCTGCGCTAGTAGAGCCCATCAATGAAAGTCCACATTCGTATCCGTACTCCCCCACATGTTAACACGCATCAAAAAGATGTATCCAACAAACTAGCGCTCAGTAAGTATGCTAAACCTGTTCTCCACTGTGTTCTCTGTCATGCATCACCTGCAAAGTCTAAAGCCGTATCAGCTTGTTCCAGATCGGGTCATTTAGTGTTAGATGCTCCATTGCAGAGTATCCTAAAATATTCATGGAGCCAGCTTGTGTTTAACAAGTCAGTCGGTACTTAATGGCAATAAATAGCTTCACATAATGAAGTGTATTTTGAAACATTCATGACTAACAGACACTAGCTAATTTAGCCGTTTATCAAGTAGGTGCAAATTGTAGCATTGTCTTTCTAAATTAATTCCTCACTTTTCAGAGATTCATGTGTTTTTCAAGTTAACATTGTGATGTGACAAATGGTAGATGACTGCAGACAAAGAGGTTTACTGGAAAGAGTAAACTTTAACATCAAAAACATTAAAGGGGTGGTTGATTATGATTTCACTTTTCTAACTTTAGTTACCGGTAGTGTGTAATGTTGCTGTTTGAGCATAAACAACATCTGCAAAGTTATGACGCTTAAAGTTCAAAGCAAAGGGAGATCTTTGCTTTTAAAGAAATCACTTTTTAAGGACTACAACAAATGGCTAGTTGGGACTACACAAGCTTCCTCCAGAGTTAGTGACATCACCAACCCTAAAATTTACATAAAATCTGCCCCTGGAACACGATTTATAGATTATCAAGACAGAATATGCTAATCAATGTCTAGAAGACTGACTTCTGACTTTGGTTTGAACATAAAAGGGTAAAAGTTTTTGAAATTTCCAGTGCATGTCTGTGTAAGGTAAAATGACACAAGCTCTTGAAGCTCCGCCCCCTGTGCTGGGAGCAGCAGCTCATTTGCATTTAAAGGGACACACACAAAAACGGTGTTAGTTTTTAGTAAATCTGTTAGTTTTCTTATTATTTTTCCCCCTTTTCTTCTGCTCTGGAAGTCTATGGCAGCCCATAGAACCGTATGTTAATAAGTTGTGAAATTTGGCACAAAGATAGAGGACAGTCCAAACATTCACCACAGCAAATTTGGAGTCTTTAACTCAATCTCTCTGTCCAAAGTTTCACTTACAATAACTTTTGAACCATAAGCGCAAGAAACAAAATTCTTTTCCCTCTGATTCCTTGGCTCAAGACGCCATTTCGAATCAGATCATCAACAGACCATGCAGGCAAAAAGTTATCAAAAGCTTTTTGATAAACCCAACCATTTTTGAATAACGTGTGACCGAATTTGGTCAAAAGTGATAAGTGATTGTATTTGTGATTTTTCAGCCATTTTTGACTAATATAATCTAAAAACGTCTTGAACTACTTATTGTTTGTCGTTTTTCTGAAGCTCCCAGCCATGCTTGCATGTCACATTGTTCCTTTTAGTGCTTGGTCCCGATAATTGCTGCTTGCAGCTATATTATATTGTTTCGGTTTATCAAAACGATTCCATTTACACCTGGTCACATAAATGTGTTTTTGAAAGACGGATATAAAGCCGATCTTCAATTCCCGCCCTATATGCATATTTAATGGAGTGCACGTCACCAAAAGCAACAGATATGAGCTGCATTTTATTGATCATTAGTTAAAATTTAAAAATCAAAGGAATAAGAGAGAGCAATAAGAGAGAGCGACAACAGCCCTGTAAGATCTTTTCGGTTCTTTACTTTTAATGAATGCGTTAAGCGTCTGCGACTTACTTTCACTTTGATTTGCGATAGTTTGCACGTTGGCTTGATGAATAGATGCTCACCTGCGGCGATGCGTGCTGCATTAGTGGCGTCATATTCGGCTATAACATGACATATAGCCTATAACAGTGGTTCCCAAACCTGTCCTGGAGTACCCCCAACACTGCACGTTTTCTTTGTCTACCTAATCAAACACACCTGATTCAACTTATAACACGGTCGCATATGTTTATTTTTTAGCATTTTTGGGAGAAGTAAAATTTACATATGTGGTTTCAACAACCAGATGCATTTACACTTGTCCAGTTTCGTCTGGAATGCGGCCCAGACCTCCTCCTGAAGTGGTTTGAGCGATCAGATTCAAATCCATCTCGAATGCGTTTTGGAGGGCATTTACACCTGGTCTTTTCACGATCGGATAGCGATCCGATCACAGAAAACCCATGAAGTGGCCAAGTGTAAACAGCCCCTGAGGTCCGATATTGTGCATACTATTGTGTTATTGTTAAGCCCCACTAAAGGCATAAAAACATTGTTAAGCACCATAAAGTTTTCGTGCACTATATTCCAAGACTTCTAAAGTCATTCGATAGCATATTGTGAGGTAAAAATGAATATTTAAGTCGTTAAGTTAAAGTTAATGGAAACTCATCTCTCCTCAGTCATTCTCCATTCAGCATTCAAACAGCTCGTCGCGTTCGGTTACGACAGTAACACCATGACACTCTCTCCAAGATCAATGTTCTCATTATTATACTTTATTTGTAGATAAAGGTCTATGGTTTGAATAAAATGACTTTATGACTTTAATGAGTTTATTGTGCTTTCTAAATCATTTTCCTTTCTCCCAGGTGTCTGTCAGATTACAGAACTGGAGTAGAGAGCAATATGAATTGTTCTTCATGCGCACTGTAACTGAAATTTAAAATTGTTAAAAGAAAAGGCTCAATAAACTGTTGCATAGATATAATACACTAAGCATCAAATATCTCTTCGCTTTGTGCTTTGAACTTTTCAATGCGAATCGCTGCATGCTGTGACTTCGCGTTGCTTCAAGTGCATCATTCTGCGTGCGGGATGCGCATAATCGCTTTGCCGCTCTAAATTGGAGCCTTTCATATTATAATACTTAGGGGAGGTTTAAACACCTGGGGCAAGGGGGCGTGGCCCATGGGAAAATCACTCATGGGAAAATCATGACCCCTGGTTGCTAGGTGGTTACTTGGCAGTTGCTAGGGTGCTGTGGGTGGTTACTTGGTGGTTGCTTTTCTTTGTTTTTTTAAAAGGTTTAATGGGAAAACCCACAAAAATGAAGGACAAACCGCCGCCATTTAGAGCGATGATGAAAATGCACGCAGTGTCTGGGGAGCTTACTGGCGTCCGGGCGTCTCGAGGGGCGTGCAGATGTACGTACGAGCCTCACAACAGTATCGACAGCGACGGGTGACTGCAGAAGCCTGGGTGTCCTTTCAGATAAAAGCTAATTACACAGAGCGCATGCAGGAGGTCGTAACAGAGAGATGAGAGAGGACGTCCAGCTTTAATATCACTGTGCATTGTGTGTGTGTGTGTGCGAGGAGCTGTCACTGCTTCCAGTGATGGATTTATTGTGTATGCTAATCTGCCGTACTTCATTAGAAGATTTGAAATATAGCTAATTAAGCAAATTAATTAAAACAGTCCACTTCAA
The DNA here is from genome assembly GCA_022828995.1 of Vimba vimba. Lineage (NCBI taxonomy): Eukaryota > Metazoa > Chordata > Actinopteri > Cypriniformes > Leuciscidae > Vimba > Vimba vimba. The sequence goes on from CM040826.1 coordinate 12,477,133, forward strand.
AGTCATACACAATAACAGATGCACACGGCACACGTCTGTTGCTGTAATTACAGTCTTCCACGACATTAATATCAATATATTTCAGATGACTGGAACCTTTTGAACTAAATATTACACATATTCAATTAAGTACAAAACAGAGGAACTACAGGAGGGAGGCATATAAACACTGACCACTAACTTTGAACAGACACACACACCAGGCGTTTGATCATAGCAGACGGTCCCTGTTGCAGACACAATTATTCTCGGATTATTGTGGTGCAAAGCTTTTGGAAAGTTATTAGTACTTTGTAATTTGGATCATATTAATTCGTAAAGATGCTCTAAATCTTAATTTATTTTGCACATACAGACAATGTCCTCTACTTCTCTGACCTTTCTTGCAATGCAAAACTTTCTCTCTCTCTCTCTCTATCAGTAGCTGTCTCAGGTTTAATGAGCTTTATTGGCATGACGAATAATTGTACATTTGTATTGCTATAGCATTTGCGAGCTGAAAATAATGTGCAAGAGTTTGAGCTCTGTTTGCTTTGCGGTGTTCTGATTGGTTAACACGTTGCTATGGCGTTCTGAGTGGTTGCTAGGTGGTCGCCAAGTCAAAAGAGTCCATCGCCAACCATTCACACTACGCTTAACCCAGGTTATCGTCATTCTAAACCCTGCTTTCAACCCCAAATAAAGGACATTTTCACACTTTAAGAAGCGTAATTTAGAAGCGGGGTTAGCCCTGCTTTTGTGCCCTGCACAAATCCGGTGCCATTACCTTGTTAAGTGTGTGTCTGGCCGTGCGTGACCCTGCCGCACCTGCATAATACAGCGTTCAAACAGATGGAGGCGTTTAAATCATCGCTACTGCTAACCAATTAGAGAGTGTTCGCTACACACACACACACACAACGCCGACGTCATAAGATTTCAGACTGCAAAAGGTATTTGGAGGTTAATAAGCTATAAAAACAAAAAATCAGATCCAGAGTTTTTATGTGCATGCATTGGTTTCTTACTGTCACTAATTGCTGTCTCCCAGGGATAGAAATGAAAAGACAAACAAGAAAAATGGTGTACAGATGTAAACTCTTTTCTATATGAATATATTGTTAAATATAATTTATTCCTGTGATGCAAAGCTATATTTTCAGCATCATTACGCCAGTCTTCAGTGTCACATGATCCTTCAGAAATCATTCTGATTTGCTGCTCAAGAAAAACGTAGCCTATTATTATCAATGTTTAATGTTAATGTGCTGCTTCATATTTTTGTGGAAACGGTGATATTTTTTTTTTTTTTTTTGGATGTTTACTACTATTGTAAGTGCATAACCATGAATAATTTCCTGTTCTAATGAAATATCACAGAACTTCTTATTGAACATGGAACATTCCTTTAGAAATAAACGTTTCAAAAAGGTTTTTTTTAGAAAATCATGTAGCGTCCAGCATGACTTTGCTTGTTCTATGCTAACATATGAAACCAAGAAACACACTGATCTGAAGAATGTAGGATGTAACAAATAACTTTTTGGTATAATAACTCAAGAACCCTATTCAAAAAAAAAAAAAAAAAAGGTGTTCTTTGCTACAACCTTTACTTTTACACACACGCTTTTACGCAAACACACACACACCATCCAATAACTATGAATAGTCAAGTGAATCTCTTTACTGCATTATTAATCTGTGTGCTATCTAATGTCTCCCTGTGCTGTGGAGATGCTTTAAATAATTACTCGTACAGACACTTAGCATACCACAGAAATAACAATACAAACTTCCATCGATGATACTGCTTTAAACCTGCTCAAAATTCCACTCTTATCCTCATACAGACACATCTTTCATGCCAGTGATCAGAAAATGAATTCCACAATCTTTCCGCACTATAGCCTATCGGGACGGACCCTGCGAGACATAGCCTAAAGGGTCCATACTAAAAGATCAAGTCACAACATCTAGCACCAGGAAACGATCATAACTGACAGCAAGTGGCACGATGCACCAAAACTCGATGTAACTCTCATTATGCTGGTGTCGGGTCGAATCTAAATTTCTAGCATCGCTAGATTCCACCTAAATTCACCTCAACATTCAGCACACAAACCACAATATAGTGGACATATAAAACAAACATGGGCCTTGTGTCACTGATTCGTCATGTGGTAATTATTCAGTGTATCTTTACTTTACCACAGTAAATTAGACCATTTATTCATGCTGAAGCACACTAATGAGAACTCGAGTACCGCATCTATCAAAGTATTATTATCAACAGATTCACACCTTGGTCATAAATGATCACCTTCGACAGAAATGCTGAAAAAGCTAAGGAGTTTTTGATGTACTGTAAGTTACTATATTAAAATGATTTAGCCTACCTTTATTTACACATTTTATATTTTTTTTGTTCACACCATCTTGTTTTTTGTTCACAATATGTTTTAATATGCACAGTTCTGCCTAATTTTTTTGTTGAACATAATTCATATAATTAGGTAATTATTTAAAACAATTTTATAATTTTATACATGCAGGGTTTAGGACCTCAATTGAGAAACTACACTGAATATTTGTAGCTTTACATTTTAATGATTGTCCCACACTGCAGGACTATTTAAGTGCACTACAAAAAGCTGAAGTATGATTCGTTTTATTTTTACATTATATATTATCAAATAATATTGTTATTCTTGTTTTTTGGCACAAATGGTTTTACTATACTTTAATATTCACTTTAAAATTTTTCACTGAACTGATGCACGTTTTGTTGACACTGAAAATTTTGCACTAAACAAACAACAACAACAACACTAAACTTTATTTTATATAGAAAGTGAAATCATCGCAAAATAGTTCAAATACATAAACAATAAATCAACATGCATATCACAATCAACTAAAAGACAACCTTAAAAAAAGTTTTCGGGTACGATTTAAAAATACCCCAAGTTACTGTAATTTCAGCTGGAAGTAGGTTCCACAATTTAGGAACAAAGTAGAAAAACCCTATTGAACGTTCATATACAATTATATATACCCTACTTTAATATGAATACTATTACTAAATTTAAATAAAATTATAATTAAAGGGGCTATTTGTAGAATTCAGAAACGCTTGTTATTAGTGACACCGGTGGACGTTAAGTGAACTGCAGCCAGAAACGTATTGCTAGTGCTCGCACTCATGACATACGAGAGATTTTTTTTTTTTCATTCTCTGTTTAGAGGTAAAAAGAAGTTGGAAATATCTTTGCAGTGATATCCTGTTAACGAACATCAAGCTGAGAGCGACGTTTAGATGAATATGTAAATATGTGCTGCACACTTTTCTCTCAATAACAAAATAAACAACAAAAATGACAGCGGTGTGAAAACAGCCGTTAAGAGCATCTGATGTTTGCACCAGCTCTGCGGCATCATGTCGACAGATGATAAGTATATTTAAGACTATAGAGACTAGATAGATATGTCTGTGAGACTATAGTTTAAATGAATAGATTTTCTTTGCATGACACATTAACATTACAGCACAGAATGACTCTTTCGGCATTATCCTGATTAACTGTCACATCCTCTTGATTTGTGAACACCCCGAGTCCTTCAGATAAAAATCAGTCTCCAGGCTTTCATAGATGACCTAGGAAGGTCTCGTTCTTTGATTTTCATTACAAGCTGTTCACACATTGGCAATAAAAATGAAAATTCTTACATATAGCCCTTTATAAATTCAATTATTAAATTAATTCAATATTTTTTTTTTAAATAAACATGTTTGGAGTGGTACTTCAGTTTTGACAACAGTGGGGTCCACTGCCATGATCACGACAACACCCGTGCCCCAGAAACCTCCCTTACACACCTACCCATCACAGATGGAGGGAAATCTCAGAGTGAGATCCTCAAAATCCTATTTTGGGAAGTGGTTTGCAGCAGGTATTTGTGCCATGTGTGATGTTTGTTTGCCGTACTGAGCAAATGCTGTGAATGTGTAAATTGGTTTGAGGAAAAAAATGCATTCACTCCTTAAGAGAGTGTGTGTGTGTATGTGTGCATTAGGATGAGATGAGTCATACGAAAAGACCCATGAATAACCTTCATTAAAAACCCCTCAGACCACTTATGTGATGATACCCCCAACACACCCAAACAAACACACACACACACACACACACACACAAACTCTCTCTCCTTCTATGATCTCTCACAGTCAGGCCTTTCTTAGCCAGTGCCTTTTCTCTTCATGCCCGTATCCCATCATGCACTCTGTAGTGAACTAAGAGTATCATTGAAGTCTGAATATCAAAACACATTGGCAGTGGGGATCAAAATAATGATACCACGTTAAAAACTGGGATTCAAAATCTAATTTAAATCTGGAACTAAACAGAGTTTAAAAAAAAAATGAAAAATTATACAAAAAAAAAAAAAAAATCCTTATTTCTAAAAAGTAAAGGTGAAATTGATCATGTGACTCAATACAGACACAGTCACATCTTCTTGCAAAAATGCATAAAAGCATTTTCCCCCGTTGTTTCAGATTTCTGTTCCTCTTTGCCAGAGCCGATCCTGACCTCCCTGGGGCCCTAAAGCAATATTCTGTTAAGGGGCCGTCCTACCTGAGCCATGAGCCATGTAAACCATTTGCCATTGCCACACAGTCACACCTGACACCCCAGTGCTCCCACTCCTTTAACTAGTACTAATGAAAATGTAATCCCTGATATCAGAAATAGACATTGTTACTAGAAAAAGTACATTCTTAAAATCAAGAATTCACATTTTAAATAGTACAAATTTAATTATTGATTATCAAAAATGCATCCTGTGAATGAATAAAAGCTAAAATGGCTGGCCATAGCATGTCACTGTGTTTTAAATGATAAAAGCAATACTTGATACTTGATGGTTATTTACTGAGGGATGTGCATCCTTATTGACCAGTATGTCCAGACAATCAACATTTAAATGCAATATAGACTATAAATCAAGTCAATGTTAATACAATACACTTTCCATCTAGCTTTATTGCAGAGTTGTAACTAAACTGACTTGTGGACTGGATAATCATTGTCTTGTTTTAAAAGTATGTGCGCCTATAATGAGGAGTGCCATCACGCCCATATGGTACTGGTCCCCACAGATGTTTTGCTGGAAAGTGCGCGTTTCATTTCGTGCACGCGCATATGAACGCATGTTAACGCGCGGCGCGGTTATCTTTTCCGTGCTGCAGATTATAAACGAACACCGTTGCCATTTGTCGTTTATCAAACGTAATAAATAGTTGTATTTCACTCTCACTTTTTTTGTCAGGCACAAAGTCACAGAACACAGCCGTGGAAGTGGCCGGCGTTAGCAAGACAGACACAGACGGACCAAAAGATGGGTGAGACAGACAGACAGAAAGAAGATGCACATCAACTTAACTTTACTGTTCTTTACTGACATCAAACTTGGAGAGGAGAGAACACAAGTCGACCTGATCGCTGTTTTTCGTGACCAGAAGGATAGCTTAGCTTAATTTTCTCATCGATGTCGTAAACTTTGATTGACGCGCTTTACGTTAAAATTCACAGGATTTCAAAATGGCTGTGGAAGCTGTGATCGCACAAATGCTGAAAGACAACCACCACACGAGCATTTTCTTTAAACGCAAAGGGTTGTGGGTAACATTATCCTGCAATGTGTGTGCACTTTGAAAATCCAGGGCATATTGTATTTCCATATACTACTACTAATTTTAGCAATATGTATTATTTATAATAGTTCCCTACTACAGCATGCAAGTTTTCATTAAGCATGGAATACCTAAAGATTTTTTTTTTCGTTTGCCACAGGCTATATCAATCACACATATAGTACAGAATGTATCTTAGTCTCTAATGAATAACTTTTTTTAACTCTAATGAAATAATTTTCTAGACTCATTTGACATTAAATTATAATATATATATATATATATATATATATATATATATATATTGTGAGATAATAAAAGCACTTGCTAAATTAGACACTACGCAATTATTCTCGTTCATGTAATTTTGCATATTTTACTCACAATATAGAAAAATGATAGGCAGTGTACACTACAGTATACTATTTGATTTCAAATCCAGCCACTGTTTCCAACACACTATGATTTGTGATGCACTAATCATAATTTCACATACCATATAAACTGATGTAATTTATGTCAAGGATGTTGCATCATATCTTTCACAACCTAAATTAACAAAATGACTGATGAAATTGCAGTGTGAACATATAAATGTTTGAAAGTGCTAACATATGTTGTTGCTCCATGCGAGTCCAGTATTCATTTATATATAACTGCACTTCTACAAATGGTGTCTCAAAGGACAAGACGAATGCGGAAAAAGAAGGAGAGCGAGATGAATCAAAATCGCTCTATTTCCAGCACATGCATACGTTCTATAATAAAACATATACACGTTCTTTTCCTCTCAAACACACCGGTGTTATTCAGGTGAAGTGTCAGGTTTTTCCCAAAGGCAGCCTTCAGGGAACTAAACTTAAGATCTGCAATGTCATCATGTTCCTCAAAGTTACTGCGACACAGGCGAGAACTTCTAATATGACCTTTTTTCGGACCACTTTTTCATTAGGGCTTTGATCACAGCTGTGTCGTTCGCAGACCTGCCAACAATTGCATCTGACGCAGGGGTCGGAGCTTTGGTTAAATTTAAGGCCGATCACAATCGCTTGGTTTAATCAGGCGGGTCAAGATCAGAACACGTTCGTATTCACACACGCACACACCGCTAGAGCTCGTTCAATGCGCTTTTAAGAAGATTTAAGGAGATTTTCCCAATGAAACCACTGCTCAACTATTAATCGAGACGTGCTGCTTTACGGGGTCAGTTCCAGCTGCATTTGGATTCTCAAATTGAAGAATTAAGCTGATATTTAAACTTCCTTTTACCACAGAGCCAGAAAACACCTATGCACCCATGCAGAGCCTCAAAGCATACTGTAAGTTTTGCATATAATCAACCCTTCTACTATCTCTGTTAAATCATAATGGAGTTCAAAATGAAAGCTCCTGAGGAGCTTGTTAATTTAGCATGCGTCAATCACAAACACAGATGCATGTAAGTGGGCGCTTGCCTCAATCCTGTGACAATTCTTCTTCCAGCATACAACCTTCACTTTTAATCTTAACTATCTTTAATTAAGTAGTCCGGGTGGAGCTCGAGTTGAATCTCATTCTCGAGATTGCTCCTTTGTGGACAGCAAGTTAATTTTGTTTACTCTTTGCAATCTGTTTGCCTTTAACACTTTCAAAGACTAGATTAGGACGTGCAAACTGGAGAAACGGAGCCAAGACCAAGTTTAACATTTGTTGATAGTGGCTATATAGCATAGGGACACTTCTCAGAAAGCAAGCAGAAACAACATGAGTTAGTAAGCTGTGTGTGTGCATGAGAATGTGGTTGTTTGCCATTGATTATTGAGTGTTAGTTTACCAGGCTAAATTCCCAGGTCTTAAGTCTAAAGTCAATGACAGGATTAGAATCGCATCTGCAGCTCTGTTAGGGACCTTGGTGGTGAACCGAGAAGAGTGCATCGAGCCCTTTGAGAGCAAAGCCATTGTGTTTTCGGCAAATCACTTTACCTGAGCTTTTATTCAAACCTGAAGTCGGTGTGAATCCTTCAAAGCTTTGAAGAGCAACAACAGAAGAATGCCTGATGTTTTATGCATTTTCTTACATGAAAGCAATATATTTTTTCCCGAGGTGTTTTGTCGATAAAATGCACGTTCGACAATTTCTCTGAATTTCACAGAGGGTTTGTTGTTACCTTGAGAAAACTCATTAGAGAATGATTGGGGCATTCGCACAGTTGGATATAATGGGAAAACATAATTTAGGTTTGCCAAGTTGTGCAATAGACAGAGAAATTCTAAAGATATGCCAGGATTGTGTTAATATCCCAAATATATATTTCCTAAATGTCCTTCCTGGTGCAGGGACCTTTTCACAAGAACAAACAACGAATAATAATACTTCTATCTATCTATCCATCCGTCCGTCCGTCCATCCACTCATCCATCCATCCATCCATCCATCCATCCACTCATCCACCCACTCATCCATCCACCCATTCATCCATCCAAAACTGATGTCTTCATTTTTGTGGCAGATCAATTTTGCAGGTGAATTGTATAATCTGATCAAAGCAATGCAATATTGCCAGATACAAAAAAACAACAACAACTTTGCAACACAAATAAATATTGGTAAATCGAATGAGTGAATGAATCTCTTGTTTTGTTACTGAATGATTTCAGTGGTTTTTTGCATATCCAGATTTTATCCAGATGTGTTTTTGTGAAAGTCTGGACAGCAAAAAAAGTAACCACACAAAAAAAAAAACTTGAAGTCTGATTTTTCATTTTTGTGATTTTTTATTTATTTATTTAGCTAATCTGATTCGAACTGCATTTGGAGGTGCGATTCCATTCAGATTTGAGTCTCAGTCTGGACACTCTGACTGCTCAGATTGGATTTTAAATTGTCTTTCGCATCCCATTTAACGTGACGCACAACAATAACGTCAAAACCGGTGCCATAAATGGCGGAAGTATTCATACAGTATTCAAACAGTGCCAGTTCAGCCGTGACAAGAACATCACAATATACACCAGTCTCCTCTGTCGCTGAGTTCTGCACCGCGACTCCACAGGGCGCTTATTTGGAGCACCAAAGGATGCACCTCCATTTTTCCTGCATCCGATTTGAAAGCCTCATCACATACTTGGGCACGCCTACATCATTAAGCAACCCAACCCATGCAGATAGATTGGTTATGTCTGGACACACAAATCTTATCACTTGATAGATCAATTAATAGTGTGAACAGTCTGCCTGAAAAGATCTGATTTAAGAAAAAATCTGATTTGCCTGCAGCTTGAACATAGCCAAAGTGTCAAGTGAAACAGACAGAAGTCAAGGGTCAAAATGACACTGTCGCAGCTGGTAAGAACAAAAGCTGATTTACATGAACGAGATTTATCACATCTGGATATATGATAAGGCACTAGAACCATAGAAAACAAATAGGCTGCTTAGCTTACAAACATTGGCAAATTGTTAGATGAGGGCAAATATGACCCTGCCGAAACGTTCCACAAGAATATATGACCGGAGGAGACATTTTTGCTTTCGCAGCAAAGGCGTCATCATTCACAGCACACACGGCAGACAGCCCATAATAACCACGTCACTGCTGATGATGATACAGAGGTCACCATGAAGCACACACACACACACACACACGGAGTCGGAGACGAGACCTAGGGCATGAGACAGTGCGTTAAGCAGATAGAAGTCTGGAAGACTGTCATTTTTCACCCTCTTAATGGTTTGGAGTAAGTGCTGAAGTTCAGTGTGGCACAGAGAGAGAGATGCACAGTCATAATTCATTCACCTGACATATGACAAACGGGCACATGTGAAGAGCTGGAACTTAAATTATGATCATGGAAGATAAAACGCTTAAATCAACAATCTACAAGTGGGGAAATTAAGTTTGGTACGTTTAGTAGACACACATGGTGGTGGTGTTGGGAAATAAGAAAAAGATTAGCCTAAGTTTTATATTTTAATGTAAGTGAAAGTTTTTTTAATATAAAATATATCATAGGCAAATGTCCTGAAAAAAGATTAAGTACACTGAAGCATTACCTACCCTTCAGAAGTTGCTGTAGGCCTATAGACTATTATTAATTTTTGTGCTTTAGAATGTATTTAATGTACATTAAGTGTAGTGCATTTTAAGGTGCTCACAATATCTAGCATTTAATTTCAAGATCAAGTTCTTTAATTTCACTGTGTAAATTAATTATTGAAAATTATTCATAGCTGATTAATCTGGTAAAGTGGTTCAGTTAATCAGTTCTCAGATCAATAAAGGCTTTTTTTTTTTTTTTTGCAAAGAAGAACCATTTTTGGTTCCCCAAAGTCAGAACCTTTCAACATAATGGCCCGGTTTCACAGACAGGGCTTAGACTAAGCCAGGATTAGACCATAGATCAATTAGGACATTTAAGTAATTTTTATAAACATGCTTAGAAAAAAACATTACCGATGTGCATCTTAAAACTAAAAAGGCACTGATATATTTTTAAGATCAGTCAGTGCAAGTTTATTTCAGTGGAAACAGCTCAGACTTACATTTTAGTCTAGGACTAGTCTTAAGCCCTGTCTGTGAAACCAGGGGATAGTTGTTAAAAGAAATTGTTTTCTTAGTGTAAAGAACATTTTAAAAATCGAAAGAACTTCATGAAAAGGTTCTTCATGGAACTTTCAATGCCAATAAAGAACCTTTATTTTTGAGATTCCGGCATAATAAGATTATTTGCATTTCAAAAAGTAGAAGTGATAGCACACCTCTCCATGACAAGCCACCCAATTTGAGGCATCATGAATGTCTGTAGTACAAACGGTGAGGAATGAGTTTCACACCGAAGTTTAATATTTAAGATGAGGGGTTTGTTTAAATCTCTAACCCTATGAGGTGCTATTTCAAAGAATTTGAGATTAAGAGAATCACTTGTCAGTGCCTGCTTTGTTCAGTCTAAAACTTTTTGAAGGTGACCTACAGGAAAGCTCTGAGGAAAATAAAGAGCTTTATCCTTTAATTTATAGAGCCGAGATTCATTTTTCATATAATTGTGGCGAGTTCCTCTCAGTCAAGTTCACTCTTTCATGCATAAGCACACAAACATACGCGGTTCTCAATTGGAATAGATCAAGTTTTGACAGATTTCATTTGCATTTAAATCAAAATGGGAAAATCAAGAGCTTTATTTCTGAATCAAAATCTGTCTATCCGTAGGCCTACACCTCGTATTTCGCATCACGCCTCTTTTTCTCCCTCTGCCTCCCTGTGATTAAATGGCTTTCTGAATGGTTTTCTCTCCCTTGTACACAATGGATTGAATTCGGAATAAACTTTGGACAGTTAATCATATGCAGCCACGGTAACAAACAGTTGCCCAAACAACTACACGCACTCGCTCAACAATGGTTTTCAAATAGGCCACGTTGGTTAGCATTTAGGCTATGTCTACTGCCAAAAGAGATGATGAAATATTTAAACAAACTTACCTGTCTTTCTCATTTGTATCACTGGAAAACTCGAGACATGTTGGAAAGTTCGAATAATTGTATAATGAATCAGTGCGTTCTAAACGGTCATCTGTTCTACATGTTGCGTTGGGAATCTTGGGATATCTGATTCATTGCAGTGGATTCAAATAATGATTCACTGATTCACTTATTCGAATCCCTGCGTATCAAAGATGGACTTTGGTCTTTATTTTGTAGCGGGATATTTAATTAAATAAGCTGTTAATCATATTGACTCGTTTTAACTTCATTATACAAATGAATGTCTATTTTAGTGTTTCATTCTTTTAATTTCATTAATTATATTGTTTTTTATTTACTATTTTTTATTCTACATTACAATCTAAATTGTATCATGGGATATAAAAATTGTCCCCTTAAGTAACTTGAATGTAGTTTGCTACTTTTATCATAGCTGACTACTACTTTAAAGGGTACCATTAGCAGAGATTTGCAAGCAGTTTCAATAGTTTTAAAGAATAGCTTCCCCAACACCACACCAAGTCTCTTTGATATTCTAGTCCCTCCTTCACCTTGGTTGACTTTTTGCCTATTTTTAATCTGCCAGATGAAAATCTGAATACTGTGAAAAGTAATAGCACACCTTTCCTCAACAAACCAAATAACTTTTGGTATCTTTCATGTCTGTAGCACCAAAGGTCTGGAATAAGTTACGCATCGATATTTAATGTAGAATTGTAGGTTTGTTTAAAGAGGTCATGACATGAGAAATCAAATTTGCCTTGATCTTTTGACATATAAGAGGTCTTTGTACCTTGGCATTCTGCAAGTTGCATTGCTTAAAACATTCTCCTCATTATAAAAAAAGCATTTATTTAATCAAGCTCCAAAAATGGCTTGTTTTGATATTGCGAGATCTTTGACGTCACATGGGCAAATACATTTGCATATGCGTGCCTCCCGAGCAACACTCCACCCTTTAGCGTTCCATAATGCTTACATCTCCCTATTTTTGGTAAAAAAAAAAAAAAAAAAACGTGTATATATATATATATATATATATATATATATGCTGCTCTCTATATTTGAAGTAAACATACTGTACGATAATCCATACGTTTCTTTGTCTAAATGAGCACAATTTTGTACTACCCCAGTAGTATATCTGGGGGTCACACTGTCACTTTTGATTTTGATGACCTTTTATGACTTGATTTATGACTTGGTTTATGATCACCAGGTGTGTGTTTATAACCTTTTGACCTTCCGTTTCCAGATTGTTTGTGTTTGTGTGTTTATGACCCCAATCTATTGTGTGATAAGGAAAGTGATGTTTTTCTGGTTGTCTTTTTATTATTGCTGGGTAACGACCCCAGGTCGTTGAACTTATGATCAGAAGAGACATGCCAGAGGGTCGGAGGTTAGGTTTTCAGATTGCACAGCAACAGCAACGTCCATTATGTCTGTGTGAGAATGATACGGCACAAATGAGTTTAAAGAAATAAAAAGCATTGCTGATAAATAAAGCAGATAAAAAAGTAGATATATAAAACAAGATTACATTTTATCAAGCATAAGTATTTTAAAGTTAGTGTTCAAACTTTTAAACATGACTTGAAACGTATGAGAACTTACCATAGTTGAAATGAGGCTGTCTTTTTGTCTAGTTAAAGTCCACAGATCTTTGAATTTTTCTGAGCAGAAGAAATATGTCAGAGTGAATTGTTTTCAGAATACAACCGGCCATAATGTCTATGTGAAAATGAAATGATACAAATGAGTTTAGAGGAATAAGATATAAATATTTTAAAGATAGGGTTCAAGCTTATCAACATGAGGTGCATGCAGTGGCTCCACTCCCCATCCGGACTGTGTGTTGTTGTGTATTTGGTTTGCAATTTGTTTCTGGAAGCATCAAACAATTAAAAGGCAGGATAGTCACTTCTAAAGTTTTATTATTGAGTGATTGTAAATGTGAACAAACGTAAACCATCGCATACAACTGTCTCCCATCCTGTATTGTCTGGGAGACCCCAAAATGTGATCATTTTGACACCTCTACACTGACCAGGACTGCAAGATCAATAGAATTAGATGTTTCTACCTGTGTCTTCAGGAAACAGTCAGGGGTCAAAATTAAATGGCCAGGAGTATAATAGATTTCAAGAGTATAATAAATTTAATATACTCTTATCCATTGATTGTTATGATAAGCTAATCGTCCTTTCTTCCTGGGGCAATTGTCTCCCATCCTGTCTTTCTGGGAGAAAGTGTGAAAGAAAGAGGCACCCCAAAAATGGCACCTCAACTTATTTTTCGATGTAAGTACATAGTACTTAAAGCCACTTAATATAAAGTGGAACCCACTTTCCTTATCACACAACAGATTGGGGGTCATAAACACACAAACACAAACACTAAAATAAAAAGTGACAGTGTGACCCCCATATATACTGCTTATCCCAAGGGTTGAAAATATGATAAAACACGGAAAGGGACCAGCAGTTAACAGGTTAAAGTAACATTTCCCGTTTCAGGACTAGCTAAATAATTGCAACTTACTCTTAAGTAATAACAGAGGCAGAGGTGGGTGAACAGGTTGGTCATATTGCACCTTTGTTTTGCACTCTCTGTTGATCAGCAGGTCCTGCGGACTTGGGCTGATTAACAAGTTCGCGGAATCCATAAAACTTCCACACCAGCGAGCTAACTTTCTTGCAGTGCGGGTAGTGTCTCGTCTGTCATATCCGATAACATGCTTTTACACGGCAGTAGCAGCTGCGCACTGTGTCTGCTTGTCAAGTCAAGTCAAGTCAACCTTTATTTATAAAGCACATTTAAAAACAACAAAAGTTGACCCAAAGTGCTTTAAAAAGCAAGCAAACTTAATTTTAACATAACATAGATCACCTACAATAGAGGTTGATCAGAAGACCTGAGCACTCTGGTTGGAGAGTACGGGTGTAGAGGGTATATACAGTATATGATATATTGCGGCGCAAGACCAAATAGTCCCTTTTAGACAAAATCAAAATTTTAAAATTGACCCTGAATTTCACAGCGAGCCAGCGTAGAGATGCTAAGACCGGGAATATGTGATCCCGATTTCTTGACCCCGTTAATAGCCTGGTCTGCTCTGTTTTGAATAAGCTGGATAACGCAGTTTGAGGCAGACCAATATACAATGAGTTACAAAAGTCTAAACTTGATCAAATAAGTGAGTGGATCACAATTTTCAAGTCTTTATGGGAAAGAAAATGTTTTATTTTAGCGATAGATCTCAGATGGTAAAAGCTACCCTTGACAACAGCACTGATCCGCTTATTGAAAAGTAATGATGAGGCAAAAATCCCTCCAAGGGATCTTGTACCTTCACAAACAAAGGACCTAACTGGGCAACCAGGCCAGGTAAATAGGACATAGAGGAACCTAAATTCAGAAGTTCGGTTTTGTTCTCATTTAATTGTAAGAAATTGTTTGCCAGTGAAGCAGTTTAGGGCATTCTTAGACTAACGATTCTTGACTACACTCACTGGGAAATAAAACTGGGAATCATCAGCATGTACATCGAAAATAACAAGGGTCCTAAGATTGACCCTTGAGGGATACCACACTGTAATTGAGCCGAAGTAGATGAAAAGTTGCCTAAATTCACAGGGAATGTCCTTTCCTTTAGACAAGAGGAAAACCCCCAAAGGGTCGTCCCCTGGATGCCAACCATTCATTCTAGAATCTAGATGATTGAGGAGAATATTATGGTCAATGTGTTGAACACAGAACTGAGATCGAATAAAACTAAGACGACAGGTGAACTTAAATCAACGAAGGGTAAAATATCATTGGTGACCTTCAATAACGCAGAATCAGTAAAGCTGCGAATAAACATCTCTCTCTGAAATCTTAAAAAAAAGGCAGTTTGGAGATGTAATCGTAGTATATTGCTGGTATATCAAAGGATGTTGAATTGCATGTTCAAAACTACTTGGAACACCTCCACTTGCTAATAAGCAAATTAATTATGTCACACTGGGACTGATATTCATAAAAACCTCTTTACAAAGGCGTGGAGAAAAATTATCCAGCTTTTAACTGGGACATATCATCTTATGTTTTTCATTGCTTGTGTTTTATGACAGGTGGCAACTAGCATTATGGTGCAAAAATGCCATCTACTGTGCTCCGGAGGCAAGCATATGCAAATGCATTTGCCCGTGTGACATCACAAGTTACCCAATATCAAAATAAGCTGTTTTTCGAGCTTGATTAAATAAATGCTTTGTTTATAATGATGAGGACGTTTTAAGCTAGGAAACATGCGGGATGTATTATTGGTAGCCTACAAAGACCTCTCGTGTGTCAAAAGATCAAGGTGAATTTGATTTCTCATGTCATGATCCCTTTAAAGAAACATAGGATCTGGAAAAAAAAGAGAGATAGATGTGAGGAGACAAAGAAAAAGGTGAAATAGTGATGTGTAGAGGGAGAAGTAATAAGGGGAGGGCATGATTGTAAAAAGGAGTGACACTCAAGAGAGATTGAGTGATGATGGAGAAATACGTTTGACAAGAAAAGAGGTTTGGAGGGGAGAAGGAAAAATACAATTTAAAAGCCCTTTATTTAAGAATTCAGAGGAAAATTGGAGACAACTGGAGGATAGAGGTGTTTAGGGAGAAAGAGGAAGATGGGGGTGTTTTTACTCCTTCGCCACATGTGGAGCAAAGAGCCAGAGCAAAGCAAAAACCGGACACTTCTTAAAAATAAAAGTTTTATTAACATGCAAAATCTTACACCAGCAGTCTTTTGAGAACATTTGAAGACCATGTCACAGTAATACATTAATCTGAGAGCTTCTCGGCCCTGTCCCCCATCAGTCCATTCCTCTTCTTAGCAATTTATCACTCGTGCCGTCGTTTGTCCTGAAGATAACGCTATCTCGTTCCTTAAACGCGCACGTTCCAAAAAATTCAAATAAAACAATCATGTTCATGCACATTCATTTCGCAGTATGAAATATCACAAGTGTTTGGGGCTGTAACAGTTTCACCCGATTAATGCTTTGATTTACTAAGTTAAGTTTTACAAACGTAGTACATCAGTTCATGTTCAACACGACAGCAGCATTACTAAGATGAGAGAGCTTACCTGACTAAGACACACTGATAAGACGCACCTGTTGGTTGAGATTACTTCAAGGGTTTATTCGTTTATCAACTTAATTTAGGTCCTTAACTTGAGGTAACACAATCTGCACAGTGTTTTGTTCTTTTCTGGGGATACACAATTGAATAAAATTGGAAATAAATGAGCATTTGGCATAAACCATTTAAGTAAACTCAGTTAAGAAGACAGTTTAGTACTTGTTGTGGAAACTTGTACCATCTTTGTACCATTTAAAAAAATAATAATAAACTGGCCAAATACAGTACAATTACAGTGTTTACTGTAGATTCAAAGATCAAAATTGAAACTCACAGACTGGAAAATGGTATCAAAGCACAGAAGGTAGAAATAACAACAAACTTATTTTAAAAAAGAATTCATGAAAATAACAAATACATACAATAATAAATAGCCTATATTTCTTCATTCTCAGCGAAGCACATCATATTTATTCCACCAATGGGAATGTCACTGGATAAAAGCTTTTCTTCAGTTTTAAAGTAAGAGTACTCATCAATTCCAGGACAAAATTTGCAGATACAAAGATGCCAGCACTCATAATTTACCAAGACAAATAGATTACTGAACAAGCATTTGTCATAAATACAGAGATTATGAGCATGTGATCTCGCCACAATGCTCATTGAAGTTACTAAGATTATTCTACTCTCATTGTAATTACTAAGATCAGGTCACCCATGAGAGAAACTGATATAAAATAGGAATACCCATAGAAACAGTACGTTATGCGAGCGCTCGGGCACTCCGGTGGAATACTAAGATATGGTGACAGATGGCGTGACGTGTTTTAAATGCATAGAGACACATGGAGTCATTCACTGTACTGCGACAAACTCCATTACTAAGATAACACTGGAACTGTAAACAGAACAAGTATGCCACTCTCTTTCTCTCGATCTCTTTATTGTGCTTTTGAATCACCCGTAGGGTGCAGCCTATTGTGTAATACTCCAGGTAAAGATGTCACCTACCTCACGTGGTCTGATATGAACTCACAGGTAAAATAGATGATTGTTACTAAGAACTTGAAATATTCAGGTAAACTTGATTTTTTTTTTTTTTTTTTTTTTAACACCCTGAGCACTAGGAGCATATGGTGTTTGGGTTTCATTAATACATTTCCAATTTTACCGCGATGCAAAATTTCAATTATTTTTAACCATGTGAAATAATAACATTACAGAAGCCACAGTGCTAATGGTTCAACAGATTATAAAATTACATTAAAGTGTAAGTCATACAATATTTAAAGACTGTAATATAGTTAAGATTTCAATAAGTGCATTGATGTCTTTCATAAAGCATTATTATTATCACTGCAATCAGAGTTGAAGCTCCTTTGGTAAAGGAGCCAAAAACCATTATGGTTCTAAGTATTTAGTATTTAACATTTGAGGCTTAAATTTGACCCTGAACTTGATCCACTGCTTAATGTGAATAAAAGTGAGTCCATGTCTATGACTCGGGAGGGAATTCACTATGACTGATAGCGACGTTTATTTGTTTTAGCACCCGGGACACTGAAGGATCAGGGAATGGTGCGAACACAGCCACAAAATTAGTGCTGTGTGGAATTTTCTAAATGCAATTCTGGATCATGTCAGTTGGTTTTGAGTGCTATGTGTGGTTAAACTGTATTTTGGGTGCTTATAGCACTGAAATGTATCATTTTTTTCAGTGAATTCACCTCTAAATTTTTTGGCAGATTCTAGTTTTTACATTTTTGAGGCTTAATACACAAGTTCACATGCACAAACAATACACACACACACACACACACACACACACACACACACACACCCTGTTTAAAGTCTGTTATTTAAGTTCCTATCTCTGGAAACTTCATAGAAATTTAAAAGTTTCTTAGCAACATCCTTTTCAGAATAATATAAAAGAAAAAGCTAAAAAGATGGTAGCACAGGTTGTGGAGATTCATTTCTAAAGACGAACACATAAACAGACAAAAACAACATTTAAAATCATCTTCTTTGCATGAATGTCTGGAATAAATTGGGGCAAATTAGTAAGGCATTAGTAATGCTAATCTAAATATTCTCTAGAAAAAGTTCTCCAAGGACAGAAGTTCTCAATTTCGCTGAATAGTTTTATTATTACCGCATTGTGCTCTTTGTATCAATGACGGTTTGTTGAAACCTGCCGATTGACAGTTCTACGTACTGGTCGGAACAGGTAGGCCTACTGTTCAAATGTCGGTGGGCTTTAAAACTGCGGTTAGCTGAATAAACGTGCAAGGGGCCATTTACACAGAAAACTTTTTTTGTTATTAAATTCGCGAAACATCGCAGTGTAGTAGAAAAGAGCGCATCATCTCGAGACGCTGTTTTAAAAGTTGAAATCCGTTCACGCCGATTTAAAAATGCTGCACGCACTCGCAAGACGCTGAAAAGGTAGCGTCAAATGCATCCGTCAAATGCGTGTTTACATAGAAAAGCAAATTAGAAGCAATGCAGTGGAACATGAACGCGTGTTTTGAGTGAAACGCTAATTATTTTTCGAAGTTCTAAATAAAATAAAGAGTAGGCTATTTGAGTACATTTGACAAGAAAATACTATTTCAGTCTTTCTACTCAAGAAAAATCACATTTAAACGTGCAGTAAGCGATTTTTTAAAAATGCTGTTGAAAAGTGGATCAGATCGAGCACCGCAACACTCTTGTAACCAATCAGCATTAAGGGGCGTGTCCACTCATGATGGGGGAGGAGAGAGAGCACAGTGCACAAAATGGACATTAGCAGAACGTGACTATAGAAAGAGAGAAATGGCAAAAGAGGATAAGGCCAGGGTTACGATCAGGCAAGAGGTAGGACCCGCGTTAATATCGGAGAAGCTTTTCAGCGCTGGAGAGACAAGGAGCGGGAACTGGGAAGGTCTGAAAAACAGACGCCAAGCTTGCTTTATTTCTTCTCTATACGTGAGTAATGTTGGTTTTGCTGTGTTTCACAGAACTAAGATATGCTGTCTTTTATTTGAATAATATACTTGTGTCATCTTCGCTTGTACATATGCATTATTATTATTATTAGCCTGGAATGTACTCCTCCACCGCTTGAAAAGTGTGTCCAAAAAGTGAGATAACATACTCCCAATATATGTTTTTTCTTCAGGTTCCCATTTTTCACTATATCATCACTATAACCCCATAATCACATTTGTAAAATATTAGTTACTTGGGCTATTGTGTTACTGTATGTAGGAAGCTGTTCATGAAAACTAATTTTTTTTTTTTTTTGGATGGAAGGCGCTCACAGAAAAAGTGTTTTTAATGTAATTTTAAACCATTCAAGCATAAGAACACTCACACGCTGTTTTCTGTGCTGCGCATCCATATTTTATTACAATTTCTGTACCTGAATACCTGAAAATCTTGTTTCAATCATATATCTTTATTCAGTATTTATTTGTGTGATTGTTAATTTGTTTAATTGTTCTTTTTAATTACAGAGTGTTTGTCTTTAATTGTGCTTGAAATTTATATTAGTTACGCTGGTTGTTTTTGCTATGGTATTTTTAAACCATAGGCAAAATTTTCTTGTGTATGTGTTCTTTAGCATGATGATTTTTGTTCATGGTATTCAGCTACAATGAAATGTTTTGCAATAACACTTTGAATAAATGTGAATGATATATATATATATATATATATTTTTTAACCTAACTGGAATTGAAATTAGTAATCGAAATGAATCGGAATCAATTAGGAGATTCAGAATCGTTAACATTCAAACGATACCCAACCCTAGTCGTGACGTGTTGCATAGCGTATACACTGTATGTGAATGTGGGGGGTGCGTGATCTTTTTGGGTAGGGGCATGTTAGTTTTGGTGATTTCAAATATCAACAGCGTTTACCAGAAATTGCTTACTGCACCTTTAAGTTTCTATGTAATTATTTGTGAAATGTATTAAATTATTTGTGAACCTTTTTGTACCATAGCTAGTGTCCACAGCTTTTCATTATGGACAGATGGAATACAAAGTCATATGAGCAAAGTCATAAATCCTGCATTATTTGTGAAGTGAAACATGAGTGAATCTTTAAAAATATCAGATGCTTTGTATAATGCATCAGGGACAGCCAGCCCCTCCTCCCCCATACTCAATGCCACTGATATAGTTATGTATCTCATAAAAAAAATAAATAACAAAAACCCCGTAATTTTAGTAACTGATATGATTGAGATGGAAAGTTTCCTCAGACTACGTAAAAGTATCTATAACTTAAGTGAAGATGAATGCAGTTTCGACTTTCTTGACCTACCTATGTATCAATGATTAAATCAGTATGAATTGATGATACAAAGCTACTTCTATATCTGGTATTTCGGTCCATCTTTAGTATTATAGTTTGACTGAGACAAGAAACTGGCACTTTGAAGTGTGTGAATGTGTAAATATAAGAACATGTCCTTGCAGCAATTTGGCATATTCCCATATGGCTGCAGGAAGATTTCAACAGTGGGAGTTGCTCGTGTCGAGTTTGCATAGCAATAGGGGAGTTTTACAAGAATGTTGCTGCAGTGTTTTAGGGGAACGTTTGGATAACCTTTGCTGCAAACCTAAGGGAGCCCTAGTTTTACACTCTCTCCATAGAGTTTCAAATTAATTGGTTGCATAGCACAAGGGGGAGGCTCTAGTGTACTTACAGTGCCACAAGTGCTAACGCTATTGGAGCACTGGGAAAACGTACGCCAAGGAGCTGTCACAAATGTGCGAGCATTTGGGGAGTGTTTCTTTAATGCTGTTATATCATTAGGGAAGCACTTGTGAAACTGTGCGAGTCCTCTGTTTGGCGAGTGTTTATGGACGATTGGAGAAATCAGCCTCCTACTATCAGTGAGAAAAATAAGTTATTTCCAAGGGGCGCATGTTTGGAGAACACAAAAATATTCTGCAGTCTTTGTCATTGTCGAGCTTGCTTGCACCTTTTGCCTGGTAATGACTTATTGCACTGTTCTCAATCATTAGCATGCATTAATTAAATGTGATTGTAATACATGTGAGATGCAATTAATTCTTGTAATAACGAGGATTATTTTAATTTTATGGTTATTCAACAATAGTTTTTTTTTTTTTGCAGATGGTGGTATCTAAAGTGAGACATACAAACGTTATTTTTAAAACATTTGTGGGTGCCATTTAAAACATTTTTGCAGCATTCTCTCTTTGATATCTATTTGTGAACAGTTGGATTGTGGGTGAATTATACTGTGTTCGCTTTGGGCTGATCGTCGTTGTTGTTGTTGCCAGGTGAATGTTTGTTGCTGCGCTCAGTCCCGCCCTTTGATGTCTCCTGCAGGAAGAGGCGTGGCTTACAAAGCGACAGAAGTATTCTGCGGTATTCTCTGCGGAAGTTCTGATTGAGCAGCCCATACACAACGGCGTTCAGGCAGGAGTTAAAGTACGCCATGAAATAACTAACCACAAACAGCCAATCAGGGACCAAGGGCGCAACATTGGGCGGGTCCACCGCTACAGCCAGGCCGATCAAATTCAGCGGCGCCCAGCAGACGGCAAACAGCACGAAGACGACGAACATGGTCAAGAAGTGGCGCAACTCATTCGGACGGAGGCGTGGCCTGACGTCGGTTGTGACCCGCCTCCTCACACGGAGCACCAGCACCCAAATCCTCAGATAACAGAACGTAACTACTGCGATAGGAAGCAGGAAATGCACGGTCACCACAGCGATGGTGTATCCTGCGCTTGTCGTCTGACTAAAGGTGCATGAATAAACGCGGGGGTCGTACGTCAACGACCCCAGTGCCAGGTTTGGAAGAATGGCAAGGGCGGTGAGTACCCAGACTAACACCAGTAGCGCCAGGGTTCCAGCACGGCCGTAGATTTTCTCGTAGGTGTTTGCCTGACAGATGAAACAGTAGCGGTTGATGGCGATGGCGGTGATGTTGAAGATGGAGCCGATGACGCTCGCTCCCATCAGGAAACCGCTGACCTTACACTCCATCTCCCCCGGCAACCAGCCTGCGTGCAGCATGGCGTGCAAGACCAGAGGGTAGGGATAGCAAACCACCAGAAGGTCGGCGAAAGCCAGACTCACTACAAACGCATTACCTACAGGACACACACAGAGAGAAGGAGTTCAAATGCAAGGCCTCATGTTGTGGCATTAGAGAAAAGTCAATTATTTTTTGCTGCGTTCACATCATGTTAGGATTGCTATAGTTACTAGTTTCTAAATCTTTACTGAACTCCAAATTACAAGTGGGAAATTTGAAATTTTTTATAGCTCTATCTTCACTGACTTGACCGTGATGTCATAAGCAAACCAGCAAATTAGGAAAGGCGCCGTTAGGTAACTACACTACCTTTCGAAAGTTTGGGGTCGGTAAGATTTTTAAAATGTTTTTGAAAGGAGTCCTTATGTCACCAAGTCTGCATTTATTTGAAAATACAGTAAAAACAGTAATATTGTGAAATGTCAATACAATTGGAAATAAACAGACCTCACACCATTGGTCCTCGGGCCCTAATAACTGTTTTCTGTATTCCTGTGATCAAAGCTGAATTCTCAGCATCATTACTCCAGTCTTAAGTATCACATGATTCTTCAGAAATCATTCTAATATGATGTTCAATAAACTTTTCACTGTTAAAAACAGTTGTGCTGCTTAATATTTTGTGGAAACCATGATAAATAAAATTACTAGTTTCTTTAAAAAAAAAAAAAAATCTTACTGACCACAAATGAATACAATCAGAGTTATAGAAAAAAATATCCTGGCTCTTCCAAGCTTTATAATGGCAGTGAATGGCTGTTTCTGTTTTTAAGTCCATGAAAGTGCATCCATTCATGATTAAGGCCTTCTGAAGTGAAGTGATGTGTTCGTGTTTGAAAAATATCCATATTTAAAACTTTATTGACTAAAATAACTAGCTTCCGGCAGACGGCCTATGCAAGTCGACTTACGGCGAAAGAGTAACACTAGACGATGTATGATGTAGGATGTAGGGGTAGCGTAAGCTTTGACACCTCTCACGGTTCAAACAAATTGGGCTGGGCAACAAACTCAAGCTCCTCCGACATTTCCCTTTAAAAATTCGCGTTTTAGGCTTCTAATTCATGACTGGTGTTTTGTTTTGCTCTATCCTTCCGCGTTCATCAATGCATTATGCGTCAAGTTCAAGTGTTACTCTTTCGCCGTAAATCGATGCGTACGGCCATCTGCCGGAAGCTAGTCATTTTAGTCGATAAAGTTTTAAATATGGATATTTTTCTTACACGAACGCATCGCTTCGCTTCAGAAGGACTTTATTAACCCTCCAGAGCTGTGTGGAGCACTTTTATCATGGATGGATGCATTTTGATGGACTTCAAAACAGAAACGGCCATTCACTGCCATTATAAAGCTTGGAAGAGCCAGGACGTTTTTTAATATAACTCCGATTGCATTCGTCTGAAAGAAGAATGTCATATACACGTAGGATGGCTTGAGGGTGTGTAAATCATGGGCTAATTTTCATTTTTGGGTGAACTATCCCTTTAAAGTCAGTTAAAGGGATAGGAACAGCCCTTAAAGGGTAACTCTCGCCAAATTGCAACCTAGGCTATTTTTGTTGATCTACCCGAGTCAAACATTCGTGTAAAAGCATAATTAGAATGGAAACGCCACTTTTAAGATATTTTCGTTTTCGGTCAAAATGCCTTTCGAATGGGAGTGCTTGGGGCACTACAGTGATAGCATCAAAATCGCTATTTTTAAAATACTAAGCGGCTCGACACAACATGAAACTGTGCTCGAAGCATCACCAGGGGCTCTACACATGAACTCGAGCATTGACTACATTGTTTGTGTACACAATGTTTACTAAAAAGAAAGGTTTTGTACGACTCACTTGATCAGTTAGTGTTTCCGGTGGCTGGAATTTTGTCAGTCAAAAGTAGTCGATCTCCGAATGCAACTTAACATGATGAGAGTAAAGATGGAAAGATCTTTACTCTCCTCATGTTACGTTGCATTCAGAGATCGACTACTTTTTGCCTAGGATGCAATTTGGTGAGAGTTACGTGGTGAGATCAAGTTTTTAATGTTGTTTATGAGTATTTTCTCTTTAAAACTGCAGTGATCTAAAGACAGTCTCAAAAATGCGGTTTGAAATCGTTGGTATTTCTGACGTCACAAACTACCTTGTAACCCAGTGGTTCTCAATTCCAGTCCTCGGGATCCGCTGCTCTGCACATTTTGTATGTCTCCCTTATTTAACACCTGAACCAGATCATCAGCTCATTAGGAGAGACTCCATGAACTGAACTGAGTGTGTCAGATAAGAGAGACATACAAAATGTGCAGAGCAAGGGGTCCCGAGGACTGGAATTGAGAACCACTGTTGTAACCAATCACGTCAACGTGCCGGCGGGCTTTAGCAAATCATTAACTATGACCGCTCTGAAGCAGTGAAGTCTCAAGAGATGCCAGGTTAATCCCGGTATATTTTTGTGTATGATGTATATTACGATTTTATGATGAACTACATACACCTTTCTCCACTGACGTTCTGAGTTTTTCAAAAGCGTTTCTAAGGATACTGAGGCAGCGGTCTGACTCTGAGATGGTGAACGGGAACATGGTTTGTGTAACATTAGCAACACATTATTAGCTGTTTGATAACATAGTCAAGCACAAGGCTAATCATATGAATTACCGTTATGTATCCGACGTAAAGAGCGATATCATTGTGTAGCGTTTACCTCAGTAAGTTGGCCGATTGAATCTCTGAGCTGGCATGAGTGAGGGGAGGCGGGGCTAATTTGCATATTCACAGAACCGTGTATGCTAAATGAAGCAAGGGTGTAGAGTTGCATTTTGCATTTCACAGGAAACAAATTTTAAATATGTAATTTTGGTGATCAAAGATGAATTTTACAGGATACAATTATTGACTACAGGAGGATTTTAAAGCATATTAAAAACACCACATAGACATATAAACAACATTAAAAGCTTGATTTTCACCACAGGGGGACTTTAAGTATTTTCCTGCTTCATATTTCCCAGCAAAGCCATGGATCTGTATTAGTAGAATCCCCTAGTAGTCCCACCTTGCAATTATGACAAAACATGTTTGTTTTTTTAAATATATAAATTTGCACCATATCCTATGCAACAAGTTCCAACTGTCACACTATTTGTCTCGCCCCACTGAAAGAGAAAATGCTGTTTATATACAGCTGTATGGAGTAGGATTTTAAGCCAATGAGAGTTAACTGTGGGCAGGGCTTCTCAGTGTGACGGCACATGGTCAGAATAATGATTTCTTATGGAAAAGATGATGCCTGACACTGTATCACATCACATCTGGTTAGGACACAGCATTACAAGAATTTTTTTGTCAATTGCAATACAGACTCATGAGGTTCTTCAGATCCATGAAATTATGACACTGAAGCAGCATTTATCTCCCACTAGAAAATAAAATTGGTTGCACGTAATTTTAGAGTACGTGCACTTACATGTACTTACCTAAGAACGTAACTGTAATAAGTACATGGGGAACAGGACTGTAAAATAAAGTGCTACCAAAAATGTATGTGTGTTTTTGTATACGTTTTTACAAAGGTTTCTTGTGTAGAAACACACAAACACAAGGAAGGTTCAAGCGAGAAAGGAAACTTGACAACAGCACCTGATCTGTAGTTGACATATTGCGTGTCTGGGAGTGTGGGAGCATTTGTGTGTGTGTGTGTGTGTGTGTGTGTGTGTGTGTGTGTGTGTGTGTGTGCATGTGAGTGTGTAGGACAGGCTCAGGTGCACTAGTATTTTACCAGTGAGGTTCAGACAAAGTTCAAATCCATTAGATTAAGTGTGGTGTCTGTGACACTGAGTTCTCCTCTACAGAATACTGTATGTGTGTATGTTTGCTTGGTTTGCCAGTCATTCTCTTGCATGCATGTGTTGGGTGATGGTTTGTTGGAAGTGGAGACTGTTCTCTTCAGATCAAGTTGTATAAGCGTTTACACTACAGCACAGATGGAGTTCAGATATAGTTCAACACAGTACTCTACACACACACACACAATTGTATGCCTTAACCAGTGTTTTACAGATCTCAAATAGGTTTGTAATGGATACATAGATTTAGTCATATCGATCGAATGCATTTGGGAAAAAGAGTCCATATAGAAAGTAATCATTTTAGGTTAATATTCCATATCATACCTCATCAAAATGACTTATGCTCCATTCACACTGATTTTATCGATGGAGGTCGCCAGTCACTAGTAGCCATTCCTCTTGCTCTAATACGCTGGTATAGATATTGCAGCAGTGCATTATATCTTATACAAGATGAATGACTATCAATGCATGAAATCAAACACGCTTAGAACAGCAACTATTTCTGACACAGTTTACATTCTTTTTAAACTGTTGCATCACAGGACACGCCCACATTGCATCACAAATGGTCACTGTCTCTTATGTCACCAGAAATCAAATAAAAATGATTTACGGTCCATGCAAATTGACGTCAACTTTCAAGCTGCCCATTTCCTCTTATCTCTATCCCTCTTCTCTTTCATTTTGCCTTCCTCATATGGATCCGTCAATGTCTGCTATCTTTCTCCCGCCCTATGCCAATATCTCTCAGCGTATCTGATTTCCAATCCATCTTTTTTCCTCTCACTTATAACAACTCAATTCGCCTTCGCTCTCTTTCTTCCTTTCTCACAAGAAGATTAAGAGGCAAGAGGAGGAAAGCAGCTGGACTTTTATATGTTTTAATTGGTATGTCGAAATTCTGAGAGAGAAATTTGGACTAATCTCTTGTCTGGAAGCTAGGCCAGAATGAATGTTAACAGAGTTTAGCTCGACAGATGCCTAAGCAAAGAAACAAATAAAAATCGGCATTAGTAGAGCATCAAACAATCACACACACACACACACACACACTTGTTCTCATTACTTCTGTGAACCTGCCACATGCTGTTGTGAGGACGAGGGTGTGAGGAATAATTTTTCGGGAGATGAATATTGTGCTAACTATTCAGATGCTTCCTGTGAGATTTTGGGCTTTAACATTTGGAACAATATAAAGTTTGTTAGCTAAACAGATGAATGTGTAAACTGCTGCCTTCACACACTCAAACGCACATTGGTCACCAAGCTTTTACATGCTTTTCAATTATTGCACCACTTCATCAGATGTTGTGTCAACCGAAACCATTATGTTTCATAGAATATTGCAAAATTCATTTTACAGGGAATGCACAAACTGTTAAAATGTATATATTCAAAGCTAAGTTGCTTTGGATAAAAGTGTATGCCAAATGCATAAATGTAATATGAATTGCTTTCTGTCATTTGAGAGACATCTGGTGTCCGGTCTACTGCGTTTCCCTACTTTCGAAACATCCCCAGTAAAGAATGCTAATAGGGATTAGAAGTGAAGACAAAGGGAGAAAATAAAGTTTTAAAGCACCCAATTGAAAGAGAGAGAAAGATTCAAAGTGCATTCCAGTAAAAAAAAAAAATCATTAGATTTTCATTAAATTAAATTGGAAGACCAGATCTGCACTGTTTGTTGTGTGTTTTTTTTTCATTGCGAGATCAGAACAAAATGAAAAAGCAAAAGGCCCAGAAATAAAACTAAAGCTGTTGTAACAGAAGCTCCTGTGATAACCTCACATAAAATATTTCCAAGCTTTACAAATATATTTACTGATGATAAATGTAGAGCAGAACATAACATTTCAAATGGTTATGCCAGGAGTAAAGGGGGTAATAAGAGTGGTGCAGTGATGACATATATTTGTAGGCCAACCCTGGCATGGCATCACCGTGGTTCTGTTGGCAAAAACCCAATAGGGTAATCTGTGATAAGTGATGATCTTCACAAATGAACAACTTTTATAAATTTTAAAGAGTAAATACAATCGGTAGAAGTGAAAAGCTAAACGCAGGCTATATAAACGACCAAAACAATGGTCGCAAGACTTCAGCGTCACCACCATCACTAAGCATTTTAAAACATATTTTTAAAGAAATCTGAGAGATTTCTGTCCCTCCATTGACAGACCACACAACTACAACTACACAACTTGAAGAGACACAATTGCTTTTTATTATGAACAGATTGAATTTAAGCTTTTACTCACATATAAACATTGATCAGCGAATATAAATAATAGCTCAAACGTGTTGCGTAACACACGAGAATGAACCTCACTGGTTCTTGTGGAAGCTCAAACATGCTGCGTAACACACGAGAATGAACCTCATTGGTTCCTGCTGAAGGTCCAAAGTGCTGCGTAACACGAGAATGAACCTCATTGGTTCTTGGAGAAGCTCAAACATGCTGCATAACACACGAGAATGAACCATGGCTCATTGAACATGCTCATCGCTAGAAGACTCAAGCACACCCTCCGATGCAGCAATCGAAATCGGATCCTCCGCCGGAGCTCCGAATGAGAAGGACCCGCGGACTCAACGGGAAGCTTGCGATCTGAAATACAGATTTGTGTATGTTTTTTTTTTTTTTTTAAATATAAAATCCTTAATGTGTTGTAAATCATTTTATTTTATTTTATTTTATGCAAAGCAACACACAGGATTTAATATGCTGAATATAATTACTTGCAAGGGATGCTAAAATATGTTCTCAGAACTGTGCACTCTTTATGGGCAGATTATGGATTCAGTCAGTCATAGTATATTTCAACGATGAGTGAAATGCAGGGTGGAAGTCTGAAGTTAGCAGTTCCCCCGCCGAACACGATTCCAGCTCCGGCACGGGAGCCAACAACGTAAAGGTGGAAACGGGATAACAGAGACTGGTTGATATTTTACGTAAGCAATAAGGTATGAGAGGCTGTGCTATATCATGAATAAGTAACAACTCCGCTTCGCGTCGTGCCTAACAACGCCCTTCAGCCGTTACTTATTCACGATACAGCACTTGTCTCGAGTACCTTGTTGCTTTTATAAAACGGTTACCACACGATACAACTATTAAAGCCGAAAAACATGTATCTATGCAACTTTTATGAAGTAAAATCACTAAAAGCCTTCCTTCCGCTGGAAAAAATAGTCCCTGACCGTAAACAGCAACAAAAGTTACACACATTATTTTGCCAATAGATGGCGGCAAAGACCATCTTTATGAGTGAGTCAGTCAGTAGAGAAGACTTTTACATTGAAAGGTATCAAACTTGTGAACACGGAGAAGGAAGACGCAACTGACAGATGACTATGGGCATGGAAAAACCCCTTAACTGTTAAAAGGACAAGATATCGCAGCGGACATTCAAACGGATTTTTTTTTTTATTATGAATATAGGACTGACCTGAAGGAAAATGCTATATCTACTGTAAATGCAGGTACACTCGCTTACTCGATCTCTCACAATACTCTACTCTAGCTTCAATGAACAATATCAATGAGATCAAACGTGTTTAAGTTGCTAAGAGTGGTTGCTAGGGGTGTTGTGTAGTGATACATAGAACAGTTGGGTGAAGCGGTCATAGCCGTGTTTTATCGTGAATAAAGCACAGCTATTGACCAATCAGAATCAAGGATTGGAACTAACCGTTTTATAAAAAGGTTTAAAGTAAAGTTTAAATTATTTATTTATTTTAAATATTTGAGTTACCTTAACTCCCTGGGTCTACTCAGTTTTATTTATCATGGTTACGAATGTAGTTACTTAAATCTACTTTTTTTTTATTTATTTTTTTACTTATGTTTACACAATTCATAAGGTATTTTTAATTGATTTCACTGCTTGGAAATTTACTCAGTATTTTTAAGTGTACAAATGTTTCACCCAGTAGAGTACATCATAGTTGAAGTTTTTAGAGTGCACTTCTGTAGAATTAATTCCTCATTGTGGTGCCAAAGCTATACATACAGTGCACATTGATGTGGTGTTAGAATGGTTAATTGTTTAGCAACAAACCAGTAATAAACTGACCTGCATTTGCCTCATTAGCTATTCACATGCTTTGTACAGTCAACAAATTGTGACTGAAAATGATTCTCAGTTTGGGTGAAAATCTACATGATAAACAGTGGAAATGGAAAATGGGCAGCTGATTCGCAAGGGCAAGAAAGCTAATTATTTAAACAGGTTCAGTGTTGAGTCGAGTCTGAAAAGCCCGGACTCTGACTCAAGTCCAAGACCATATCTTCAGGAGCATTAAAAATTCGGCCTGGCGTCAGACTTGAATGAGCTGGTCTCGACTAGTCCAAGTTAAGACAGACTTGAGACCGGACTCAAGTACAACAACACGTGAATTCGAGAAACCTGAATACCCAGTATCATGAGTTATGTCCCAAATGACACACTATACTATGCACTTATAAACTATGCACTTATACACTGTACTCAACCGTGTAGTGTATGAATTGTATATGGTTATTTTGTCATTTAACAGTGGAGTCTGACAGCCCCTCTGCTACATGATCAAAGCTGCGACAGTTGCATGAAGTGTCCAACATTCCACACTTTGCTTTTTTTGGTTAATCAAGTGCATCATCCAAGTATCTTTGGAATTTTCAGTGTGAACAAACTTCTCGCACTATTTATATTACAAAACGTCATAGAATAGTGCATAAGTATGCAAATTTGGATGCTCCTATGATCTTCCCCAAACAGTTCACTAATGGTTTGCTTGTTTGTCCTAGGAACCAATTCGATTAAATGGAAAGCAAGAGGAGTTTCCTGCATCTCCTCTCATGTCTCCAACAGAGTTTAAAAAAAAAGAGCTCAACAATGTTTCAAAATGTGATCAGATTCCCCAAGGTACATGTGGTACAGTAACAGCCAATTTCATTTTGCATCATGCAGAAAATTCTGAGAGGATGTGGATATTTAAATGGGACATCCCTGAGAACACTATTAGGTGTTTTGAGCCACCGCTGAGCATTAAAAGTTTCCTCTGGGTCTCTCTCTCTCTCACACATTAACATACGCAAAGCCTTTAATTAAACAGCAGCATAACAGAGAATGCTCTCTCACACACATGCGCACACACAACCATTAATGATAGCAACGAAGGGTAGTGCTTAGTCAACATGAATGTTAATTAAATCTCTAATGACCCCAAACTAACTACGACTTCACCAACACAATCACTATTTCAAACATGATGGGATCTACCAGGGTAGCATCTCTCTTTTGCCTATCCAAATGTGTGTGTGTGTGTACTGAAGATAAATTAACGTAGATGTAAAGTGCTTCCATTGTCGCATCTCTGCGGGCAATGTCCTCAGGGACTTTGTAATCTCACTTGACACCAATAACCCTGTATATGAGGAAATGTTAGTGTTTGTGAAAGTGCCTGTGTGTAGAAAGGAGTGGCTTTGTAGGATGATCAAAGAGCCTCGTTTCAAACGGCCACACACACACACACGTGCATGCAGAAAACGCTAAATTGTTCTTTGTCAGCTACGGATCACGTTTCACTGCACGGCGCTGACGTGACCGGTCTCCGTTGACACCGATGCTGTTTTTGACTGACCTCTGCAGTCTGTGTTCCATAACTTTTACACCTCGACCTCTACGCTTCAGATTCTGTTTGCACCAATCACTTTTACAGCTCTTAAACTCTGACCTCTCCCTCTCACGCTTTTTACAGAAATGACAATCTCGTTGCAGGTTTTTTGTGCACAGCAAAAAAAGTGACAAGAGGTCACCCGTTAAGCTTCGAACAGAATAGCCTTAATGGTTGCAGGAAAGAGAAAAGGCTCGCAGAACGATTTTTCTCAGAATGTCACATTTCTATTCAGTGTTGTGTCCATTGTATGTAACAAATAACACCCACTTTTTTCTCCAAAATAGCTTCTTTTGTGTTCCACAGAAAAAAAAAAGGTTTCCTTTAAAAGTCTCTTTAATGCTTTACTCCTCAAATTTTGATGCATCATGAAACGTCATAAATGACGTGAAAAGCCCTTTACGGCACTATAGGGACCCTCACTCCCTAGAGAAAAAATATATTAACACATCCTTTTGTTTTTCTCTAGGTAATTACACAGATGCAAGGGCTGGACAGAAGTATGGGCGTGTCCAATCATCTCATTTGCATACAGTGTCCCTAGACCCAATCGAGTGCAACAGTCGGGTTCTGGAAGTAAAAACACATTTTCATTCATTTTCTCCATAGGGAAACTGTTTTTGAGCTACAACTTATTAACCTTTAAAGACAGACCTACTGTGAGCTACTTGGTTTTTAATCGATGGTAATTGCTACTGCTATAGCTTAGCCTGCATTATTATTTCAGCTAATTTTTTAAATAATTGTGTTTCAAGGTGCAGTATGTAATATTGACAGCAAGCAGTTGAAATGGTTACATTTAATTCCCCCGCCTCCTCAGACTCAATGCTCGATGGGTTGCCAGATTGAGGACATGCAACCAGAGTGAGCACAATTGACAATGGAAGGCTAGGAGACTTACACACTAGTAAGTTGATGAGTTGATTTATCAGGGTTTTAATATGCTCCCATTCATAGAGATGTTTAGATGGATGCTGATGCTTTTTTTGGTCGGGTAGAATCTGTGATCTCTGACCCGGTTTGTTTGCTGGCTTCCATGGCTGCAATACACTGTGTTTTTTCTGCCAAATGGCAACCTGGGGTGTTGAAACACTATTGGGTAAATTGGCAGAGGGTGTAATCACAGTTCAAAACAAAAACAGACATTAGGAGACGGAACGCACATTTCAAAGTAAAATAACTGTAGCATTGTTTTTGAGAGAAACGAGTCTGTGAAAAACTTAGCATGTTTCCTAAATATCTGAAACATATTGGGCCCTATCTTGCACCCAGCGCAATTGACTTTGTACAGCGACACATGTATCATTCCTATTTGCACTCGACGCACAGCAGACTTTTCCCTCCACAGACGCACGTCGGTAAATTAGGGAATGAACTTGCTCTCCCGGGGGCGGTTCAGCGAAAAGAGGAGGCGTGTTCCGGCACAAACGTTCCCTGGTGCTATTTTGCAGTTCCAGAAAACAATTCCACCACAGACCAGGAAAAACCTAGTCTAAAGTCAGTGGCGCATTCAGATGCTATTTTAAGGGCGCATGCTTGGCCATAATGTAGTGTGTGCACAACGCGCATACACTTTGCTTATCTCATCTACACAGACGCAGCAGTTGACATTTTTGCAAACCATACATAATTACAAGGAAAAATATTCCACACAAGGGAAATCATTGTGGTGTCCATGAAGATGTGAAAAAAATAGGCATAAATCTAGCTTACACATTTACCCAATTATTATACGCCTGTTTAACCGAAGCTAATTTGGGTGGGTTTCTCCCATCCCCATACAATGTCACTTCTCTGTCTTTACGGCTCCTGGTGTGCGCCTGGCAAATCCGCCGTTATAATAGCAATCCGCCATGGAACAAGCGCGCCTGCTCTTAAAGGGAATGTGAGATGTCGCTCTGATTGGTTTATTTCACGTTACGCCCCAAACCACACCTATGAGTAATGTAGCAACTTCAGACCAACCCATTTTAGATTTGCGTCGGGCGCAAGAGTCATTTATCCCAGCGTTATAATAGCAACAGCGCACGAGATCCGCCCACAAAGTTACTTGCGTTTCAGATTGTTAAAATAGGGCCCTTTATGTTATTTTTATGCTTTAGTACAATAAAAAAAAGCAAAATGTAGTTTTCCTTGTGAAAAACTACATTACCCATGATGCTGTACAGAAAAGTACACCAATCAGAGAGTAAAAAAAAGCAACGCGTTAGCTCCGCCCACTCCCACGAAGCACAGCGAATGACGTCATCGATTCGATATCTCTACGCTCTTAAAATACTTAAATGTGTGTATATAAGCATATTTTGCAATGAACTTAAAATAGTCAACATTATAAATCAACATTTGTCAAATAAATAGTAAATAATAAATAGTTTTATATTTCTCCACTGCTTCATGGGATTGTAGTTCTTTCCCTCACTAAAGCCGTTAAGTTCACAGTCTTGTCCCTTTGTCTGATTTTCAACTAGTTTTTGCTTCAAATCAAAGTTTGTACAGTTGTGATTCACCTCATAGCTGATTGGCTTGGTTCATGGCTTATAATGCTTTAACAAAGAATTTTTCTAAATCCCTATGGGAAAAAATGAATGGAAAAAATACTTCCGGAACCAGGGCACTAATGCAGGATTTCATTCCCACCAGCACTGCACAGCAAATGGAACCTTTAGGAAAACTAAACACATCTGATGTATTAATCAATACTACCTGCTCCTGCTGTTGATCCGGACACAGCACAACGTCGGGCATGTAAAATAACATAAAAAACAACTGTGCCATCATTTGAGCACTCATATACCTGTGCTATACCCTAATGCAGATGAATCATCACAAAGTGAAGGATGTAGTCAATGGTGACAGACACACGCAACATTAATCGCATGTCCTTCGAATATCTAGAGCACCAGGAAACTCATCACTCTATGCTAATGAGACACTGAATGTCACCTTGAGGTCCTCACAAACACACACAAGCAAAAGCCCATAACAGGAGAGGTCAAAAAACAAATCTAATTGCCTAAAGCTCAACAGACATGAACTTCAACAGCGAAGGACTGGATTGAAAGCATGATAGAGATGAAGAATTAGAGAGTAAGGGAGTGTTTAAGGGGGGAATGACAGCAACATTTCTGTAATTTCGGTCTCTCTTCATCCGTTTGAAGACAACAATGTTTTGTTTGAGAGCTGGAGTGCAGGGCTGTGCTGGTAAACGGGCACATTGCCGTGTTTACCGTGGCTTTGTTAAGACAGTGATGGGATGATGCCACCTGCACATTTCAAGATAAGAAAATGTCAAAAATCTCCAAAGACACAATGACATGCACGGAAAAGCTCTCTCTTCCCATGATCCTCGCTCTGTCTGTTCTCGCTCTCACACACTCAATGTTCCTGATGAATATTACGGAAAACACAGCTGACATTTCAAACTCTGACCTAATAACACAGCGCTGTCGAATGCTTTGACAGACTGCCTGTTTGGAGATATAGCAGTTCACATCTGTGATTACCTGCTCTCACTTTTTCTCTGTCTTTTTTCTGTTCCCATTGACAGTTTTTCATTTGCTCTAGTAAGCAATGAAAAGCTAAAAAAAAAAGAAGAAGCATTTTAAAACCCCATCTGTCCTTCAGAAATCACAGAAGACGAGAACTCTGGCATTCTGAGGTCAGATAATGCATATTATAAAGAGAACAAAAGAATATTTTAAAACAACCCTGGTAATTTCACTGTCTTTCTCTCTCTCTGACTTTCTTTTTTAGTTTCTTTCATTGTCCTTTGCTTATCCCTTCGCTTTCCCTCACATTTCAGTGTGTGACCTTTTTTTTCTTTTGGAGAATGAACATGCTTTCTGAAGTTTTGATTTGTCTCAAACATAAGACATTATAGCTATGTGAAGCCTGAATATGGAAAGCACTGCCAGATTGTAATACTGAAAAAATGCAAATGATGATCCATAATTTAAAACCATATGGTCCTTCATATTAATGAATGGGGGACTCCAATAAAAAAATGCTTTTTCTGAGTGGAATTAACAATAATTGCTTTGCATTCTCTCTCACGCCAACACAACAAGAATCATATTGGAGGTAAATTAGATCTGGGATATTGCTGTTTCAGACCTGCAATTCACACCGGAGCTCATTCTCAGATACACATGTGTATGTAAATTGTATTTCACACCAAATGAGATTTATATATTTGCTTGGAAGTATACAATTATATATATCCAAACATACATTAATCATCTTCACAAGCATATACCACCACTCTCTGGCTCGCATTCACATGATGTTCCTCAAACAACCGTTAAAGTATCACTGTCAGACAGCCTTGAGTGCACAATGTTATTCTCAGGCTCTGACCGTCTTTGATATCTGTGAGTTATGTAACGTCAAACCCTCTCATGTCCGTGAAACATGTTGTTTTTTTCTTGACTAAATGCATCAGTGGGCAAATAGGACTACAAATCGCCAGGTTATGTATATAACTGACATTTAAAGCTAGAATATCAAACAAAAACAGACATTGGGTTTGTGTCAGTTTAAAAATGATTATAAATTTTAGAAAATGTTTTACATTTAAAGACCCAAAAGTATTTAAATGACAGATGGTGAAAATCACTACTCTCATTTTGTTTTCTTTGAACGAGACAGTCATTCATGCTCAGGCCATATGTACAGTGCACGTGAATGGTTGGTAACCCTGTGAATGAAGCACTAGGTTTATTCTTGAATTTATCAGTGTGGCAAGACAGCAGTTCACAGTATTAATGAACCTCCTCTTATACTGCAAATGAATCATACGAGTATTATCCTAATAACTCCTTGTCATGAGCCAGTGGATGAGAATCATTCACTGGCTCATGACAAGGAGTTATTAGGATACACTGGCTTTTAGGCGCCATTCACAAGGGACGCGGGTTTTTTTTTTTTTTTTTTTCTTGCATTGTATTTTAACTTTGATAAAGGCGTCTTGGAATGCGTTACGTTACCTTTGCAAGAACGCGTCCTGTGTTAACATTCCCTCATCTTTCAGCTAATTAATGTGGACTAAACGCGCGCACTCACCCGCGTTTCTCAGTTTTCTATTTCTGAGCACCGAGATGATCACCAGCACGTTACCGAGCACATCCACCACGCTCGTGAAGATCAGCACACCGGCCAGCACCATGACGACCCATGCTGGCCGCGCGCCCGCTCCGCTACCCCAAGCGCGACCCTGCCCGACTTCCGTCCGGTTCCTGACGAGCGAGACATTCTCGGGCATGTCGAAAAAACTTCACCCTCTCTCACCAAAAACACGCTCGGTATCTTTCTCACGAGGCTTCAGTCATCTTCACCTTCGTCAACAATTACACATTTCCATATTCTCAGCAATCCTTGGGAAGCTCGGTGACGGGTGCTGTTTTCTCATTAATGTGCCACATGAAACTGTCTTGACTGACGATTATCTTCAACTTCACGGTGCTCGCTCTCTCCCCCTCGCCGCGCGCCTTTTAAAACTCACTCATGGCGAGAGCGCGGCGACGCACGAGATGGTCTCGAGCTTCTCGCTCCAGTCGCGTGCGCTCCGGTGTTTGCCATTGATAACTGAGGGATCACGCTGGCGTGGGTTCACTCCTAATTTCCCTCCTCTTCTCCTTCAGCGTATTTGCATTGAATCGAGCTGAGGCGCCGGCAAAAAGCTGTCAAACGTGGGACTCTTCAGCTCGTCTGTATGCCCAGTCAGTCAGACTTTATTTATTTATTAATTCACTCGGTGGCGACGGAATCCGATGCGCGAGGCTCCCGTTTCGGATGAATTACCGCCTCAGGAGTGTGAAACCTTTAAGTGCAGTATGTTACTGGTTTTGACACCAGTGTGTCGTTAAAAACGGTTATCTTCATCTAATACGGTGGTCTTCGCGTTTGAGAAGCAAGAGAGCCGTTAAATCAAAGAATCCAACTTAGAACATTAGCCTTTCTGAACAGTAATTCCGTGTTTCCCGCCTCAAAGGGACTCCCTAAGCGACTCAGTCAGCACCCGTCTGGTGCACGCGAGCAGATCCGAGTTTCCGGTCCAGTTCTCGGTTAAGTCCAATTAAACGGCAGCTGGAGAGACGTCGCCTTCAACCCGCTCTGCACGGCCGGTCTCTTTCGGTCCCCTCATTGAGAAACAAAATCCGTGAGCGCGCGCCACCGCTGTTTACAGCTGCCCCGTTCACACATCACGCGCTGGGAGCCTCCGCGTGCGCCTCAACTTACTGAGAGCGCGCAGGTGCACGTGAGGTCGTCCTGTCACAAATAAAGGGGTTGCAGCGTTTTCTTTACCGAGCGATACTTTATAGTCACCAACGACTACCAATTATTGATGATTTATTTAAATAATATATTTAAATAATTATTATTTATATATTAATATATAAATAATATATATATATATATATATATATATATATATATATATATATATATATATATATATATATATAAATCACAATAATACCCTTTAATATTTAAAAAAACATAATAAAGAACTATAACGGACTGTGAATTCAAGATCTAAAAAAGGACTAAATAAAACAAAATCATCAATGAGAACCATATTTATGACCCTGGTCCCTGGTTATTATCACCTATAATTGGTTCTGGGTCCACAATGCTCAAAATGTATAAATAGCACTCATCACAGAATAGGAGAACAATAAAAGAATGTATGCTACTGTATTCTAACTAAACTTATAATTAGGTAAATACACGTGAAGAATTGTTTTTCCAATATTATACTCAAACCTCAGTGCATGCTGGGAGCTAAAAGCCCCGCCCCCCAGTGCTTCAGACATCACAATAGCCATAAACCTTCTGACTGACATGATCAGTCACAGCTTGTTTAATGATGCCATTTAGGGGAGGGTTTATATAAAATAAATTATACCTTGTATTATAAATAATAAACTATAAATTAAAAAATTAAAAACAAAACTCGCTGAAAATGTTCCAGACAATATTTCACATACATAATTGAAACAAAGCAGAATGTACACACAATAGGCTGTATTCTGTTTGGGTGTTTACTTCAAGTGCCTCAAACAAAACTGAATATCTTTAAATATTTGATGGCACCAACAACCTGGCCATGGATTATTTCTTCCTCAAAAATGCTTGTGCATTTCAGTAAACATGACTTTGTTTTCATGCAAACTACAGATGAAAAACAATGTGCTCTTACTTGCAGAAGTCAGCCAATCACATTAGAGATGATCAGGTCGAGAAAGTAGGCTACTATCCAGTTTTGTTTGCAATATGTATCAGACGCTCAGTAACCAGACAGTGGGTGGTCCGTGGGCATGAAGCCTGAAACTGAGACCTGCTCAACATTAAGACTGAGACTACTACTACTTTTTAAACAACATTGGAAATCATTTTTTCATGGAACAACCTAATGAAAAGCTTACTGGCAACCCTGACACGCATCTCACCACTCACTGCTCCAAACCCTCTGGCTCACCCTGAGTCTCCACTTGCTAAGGTTGGCTAAAATACCATTTTCAAAAACTACACTGTTTGTTAAAACTTACGGTATGGTTTATTTATTTATTTGAAAAGGAGATGCATCCTTACCAGCGTTCAAATGAAACCAATGCCTCTGGGTTTGATTAACTTGACCTTATGGCATCTAGCAGTTAAAGAGACATTTAGCTTATCCTATTTATGGTGCAGATGGATAGCAGCTGAAATGAGAGAGGGCGGAGAAGTATAGCACAGGGAGCCACTCAGAAGAAAAGTCACCCACTAGGTCACAATTCATTTAAGGGCACAACCGTTGCAGAGACTACATGTCCCACAGCTATGTGACAGGCCGGGTTCCCGTGACGCCCCAGAGAACACTGACACCTGATTTGGCTGTCTATATCTCCTGTACCACAGCTACACACACACACACACACACACACACACACACACACACACACACACACACACACACACACACACACACAGAGAGAGAATCAGAGAGGAAGATTATCCAAGGTTAACACAGCCATGCTTCACCTTGTGAATTTCCTCACAGCTTGGGAAAAAGGGTTCCAGCATATCATTAACTATTACTCAATTAAACCATATCATGGATATGAAAATAAATTTGCTCCTGTGAGGTTTGAATCTGTCCATATCCATGTCAGACAGACAGACAGACAGACAGACATATAGATAGATAGATAGATAGATAGATAGATAGATAGATAGATAGATAGATAGATAGATAGATAGATAGATAGATAGATAGATAGATGACAGACAAACGTACAGACACACAGAATAGATATATAGACAAACAGTCAGAAAGACAGACAGTTCTTTCCGTTTTCATGCAGACAGTATAGCCTTGTAATTTATCACAGTGATACAAATATTTAATAAAATACTCTTTATCTGCACTTTTTGGGTTGTATGGGGGGAGGGGGATGCCAGCTGAGCAGTACTTACAGAAAGGTACATTGCATATTTATTTTTCCTGTTTACAAATACAGATACCACGGCACAGAAATGTAGAGTTGTTTGCTGGCGCGCGCGTGCTTTTATCTCCGCGAGCCAGCGATGCCATCCAGCGCGCGCGCTAAATCAGCCCCGGTTTTTTTTTTTTGTTTTTTTTTTTGATGCAACACATTCACACGGTTCAACAACAACAGATAACAGCCCAGCCTCAGTCCAATGCGAGGTGTTTGAATGATTTTTTTTTTTTTTTTACACCCACAACACCACTGCTGGGAATAAAGGAGGCGTTTACCGCGTGGAAACCTTGGCGGGCGGCTGCTTCTCGTTCGGGTGTGTGCGTGGGTACACGGGCTGATTGTGTGAGCGCACGGCTCGTTATAGGAGAATCGGGTTATGTAAGCGGGTGTCTGGTTTCTCCGGGTTAGAGAGAGGGGCCTTATTGCCTTTCTTTGATGTCAAACTAAAGGAAACCCTCTCGAGACTGGCGGTGCTTGTCACTGTCTGTGTTTTGGTTTAATTTGTATGGCGTGTGAAAGAATTCACATGCGTGTCTGTGCGAGATCGAGTCAATGTGTGTGTGTGGGCGAGTTTAAGGGTTTGAGAGGTTGCTAGACTGGTTGATGAGTAAAATGATTGGTTTAACCTTGTCTACCTTTCCTCATATTAGAACAACAAACTACTGTACAGTGACCTCAAAAGACAAACAAATGTAAAGTATATTATCGCACAGCTATTATATCCAACTTTTCCCACACAGCCTACATATCATGCAAAGCAAATCTCTTTATAAAGTTGGATATATGCCCAGCTTTCAGCATTCATATACTATAGGCTACTCACGTAGGGGGATTTATACTATAGCATATCTCAACTGCATGACTGTTTACAATCGCCGCAAGATGTAGGTAAACAATATTATCGCCCATCTCTAATCAGCTGAATGCTATAGGCATGAAGATAATGCGATATCGCATTAACATCATGATTTTCTGTAAAAATGCTTTGAAACAATGTGTAGGCCCTATTGTGAAAAGCGCTATACAAATACATGTTAAATATATCTGTATGTCATCAAAATATCAATTAACGAGCTGCTTATTTTAAAGAAATATACAAGAACTAAGTTTTAAATGATATGCTGTTTAGAATCACGCCACTCGAGGAAAACTGACGTCATATCTCCAATAAAATGCTCTCTGTGTCCGAAATCGCATATTAGGCATCTGGTTTGAAACTTTGTGACCATAAAAAAGTGCATTCTTTATAGAATGAATGTGTACACAAGACATATTACATCCGCCATGTTGTCACCATCATGTGACCTACGGTGTCAGTTTTGTCACTTCATGTCATTCGGGACAGTAAAGTGTCCATTGAACGTGCACTTCAGAATCTCACCAGAAGAAGGTCATCCGGGAACTTTCTGCTATTATTATATGAAGTCGGACGTACTATCGGCAGAAATACAGTTTTTCGCCTCTTATATGGAAGAAGGCATTTGGACGCAGCAACTGACACACCAGTTACTGACCCAGGTGAGTTTTTTGCTATAAACTGCTGATAATGATATTTTGTATTTTATATAATAACAGTAAGACATTTTAAGTGTGAATTTATTGTCCAAAATATTATTGAGGTCACTGGATCTCGAAGCTTCACCATGATCATGTCTTCACGCATCACTGACGTGTCATCAGTTTGCTTTGCTCCAGGGCTGACATGTTGTCTCCATTATCAGGTTTAACTATCCTACATCAATCTTTTACGTTACATCAATCTCTCTGTGACGCTCCACTGATTCTGATGCTGCCATTGCACAAGGGTACGTACTAGCCTGTATCCTAAATTGAATTCACCAAAGAATGATGTAAGATAACCTTTTAGGACAGTTCAATCATGTCCAAATGACAAATGTCTGTCTTTATCCTCATATGATGTAGTGTTTATATTTCTATTTACAGTAATTTATCTACAGTCAGTCCAAGCATATGTGTACTCAATAAAGCTGCTGGAGCTGATCTGAAGTCAGTTCATGCTAGTACACCGCCTGCCTGGTTATACAGTGGATGAGATAGATTGAGAGGGAAAGGGAAAGGTATAGAACAAAAACAAATATTAGTTAAAAAGAAAAGAGAGAGAGAAAAAGATTGAGTTAAAATTGTGGTTTGCAGGGGAGAGAACGAGGAAGGCAGAGTAATGCACTTTCTACTCGCTGTCTTGGTAAACACAACTGTGATCTATTGCTTCATTCACAATTTACAAAGAGCTATTGAGAGAACATGCACGCATAACTTGACATAACCAGGACAGCATAAAGGCATAAAGGCTTTCTGTACATTCTCACACACACACACATGCACGCACACACACACGCACGCACACACACACACACACACGCACACACGCACACACACACACGCACAATGATACATTGAAAAAAACATCCAGGTGCCAATTCAATTCTTGAGAAAGTGAGGATGCAAGCAGCACACAGGAACACACATGCAGTGGTTCTCAACTATATATATACTTCTACACTTTTATAGCATGAATTAATCTTAGTTAATATTACTTTCAACATTTACTACAAAACATTTACTACTACAATTTATTACAAAGGTTTATTTGTTAAATATATATGTATGTCTATATATATATATACAGTATATATATATATACAGTACCAGTCAAAAGTTTGGAAACACTACTATTTTTAATGACTTTGCAAGAAGTCTCTTATGCTCATCAAGCCTGCAGTTAAAAACAAAAAACAAAAAAAAAAACAGTAATATTATGAAATATTATTACAATTTAAAATAATGGTTCTCTTTTTTAATATACTTTAAAATGTAATTTATTTTTGTGATGCAAAGCTGAATTTTCATCAGCAAGTACTCCAGTCTTTGGTGTCTTATGATCCTTCAGAAATCATTCTAATATGATGATTTGATACTCAGTTATTATCAATGATGGAAACAGTTGTGCTGTTTAATATATTTTTTTGGAATACTTTTTTCAGGATTCATTGATGAGTAAAACGTTAACAGCATTTATTCATAAAAACAGCATTTATTCAAAATAAAAACATTTCTAACAATATAAATCGTTACCATCACCTTTTATCAATTTAACGCATCCTTGTTGAATTAAAGTACTAATTTCTTAAAAAAAAAAAAGTTATTGTTCCCAAACTTTTGAACGGTAGTGTATATTGTTACAAAATATTTCTATTCTAAATAAATACAGTTCTTTTTAACTTTTTATTCATCAAATAATCCTGAAAAAAGTATCTCAGGTTATAAAAAAAATATTAAGCAGCACAACTGTTTCCAACATTGATCATAAATCAGCATATTAGAATGATTTCTGAAGGATCATAAGACACCAAAGACTGGAGTACTTGCTGATGAAAATTCAGCTTTGCATCACAAAAGGGAACACTTTACAATAAGGTTCATATATATATATACCTCTGCTTTTTCTGACAATAGGATAAAAAAACTGGAAGATTTACAGTAAAATCTTGAACTTTTGACAAAGACAAAGAGACTAAGGTGTGCATACTAAAACTGACCTGTCATCTGCCTTTAAAAAGAAGAACCAAGACGCTTTGGGACGCCCATCCACCCATGGAAATGCAGCTATTGACCCGTTTCAGAGCTCAGGACTGGATTTATCTCCATAATAAAACAGCCTTTCGCACGACGCGTCAGCTCTTTGTTTTCCTCCTAAATACCCCTCTCACCTTCCTCTTCAGCACTCTTTTGTTTGATTTCTCTCTGTTTTTCTGCCAAAAGCCAAAAAATATTTGCTGAGAAGCTTAAAGACTCTATTAAAAAAGATGACAGAAAGAGATAGGGAGAAAGAATGAAAACAGTCTACACAGTCTACAAACACTTCAAAAGTAACTTTTAAATCTATAGAGGCACACAAACAAACAGGCACAAA
Organism: Vimba vimba; assembly: GCA_022828995.1. NCBI lineage: Eukaryota > Metazoa > Chordata > Actinopteri > Cypriniformes > Leuciscidae > Vimba > Vimba vimba. The sequence goes on from CM040826.1 coordinate 12,521,370, forward strand.
GTCAAACAGACGCACATCTGCAGTCACACACATAAACTCGCACTCACCTGCATCTCTTCATCTCTCACTTCATCTCCATCATTCTTCCTAATGACAACACTACGTGCACGGTGTTTGCAAGGTCAAATCAATGTGTGTGATTAATTTCATCAGCTACCTTATGCTCCAAAGGAATTCTGGGGCACGGCTGGCCGCTCATCTAAGAGCCCCTTATCAAATCAAAGATTAATAACATCGCTCTGAGATAATCACATACTTCTTTCAAAAATTCAATTTCAAGCATGCATATTTATTTAGTTTTATATACTTGTTTTTTAAAAGGAAATATTCTGATTTTGGTCCAGTGAACTGAGTTAAAGGGTTAGTTCACCCAAAAATCACCCGCATGTCGTTCCAAACCCGTTAAGGCTTTCGTTTATCTTCGAAACACAAAGATATTTTTTAGTGAAATCTGAGAGATTTCTGTCCCTCCATTGACAGTCTACACAACTACCACTTTGACGCTTCAGAAAGAGATAATAAAACTAAACAATATGAATCGAGCGGTTTAAATTTATAAAGAGACGCGATCGCTTTATATGATGAATAGATTTAATTTAGGCTTTTATTCACATGTAAACATTCATCAACACACACATTCATCATTGTGTGTTACGCAGCACGTTTGAGCTTCCACAAGAACCAATGAGGTTCATTCTCGTGTGTTACGCAGCACGTTTAAACCAATGAGGTTCATTCTCGTGTTACGCAGCACATTTGAGTTTCTGCAAAAACCAGTGAGGTTATTTTTATCTTATTATTATCACCAGGATTCTTCACCCTTTATTCAAATATTATTAAAAACTTGTAAAAGAAAGCCATATTTGGCCTGGCTGTCAAACATAGATATTATGTTATGCAGCACGTTTGAACCAATGAGGTTCATTCTCGTGTGTTACGCAGTACGTTTGAACCAATGAGGTTCATTCTTGTTTTACGCAGCACATTTGAACCAATGAGGGTCATTCTTGTGTTATGCAGCACGTTTGAACCAATGAGGTTCATTCTCGTGTGTTACGCAGTATGTTTGAACCAATGAGGTTCATTCTTGTTTTACGCAGCACATTTGAACCAATGAGGTCCATTCTCGTGTGTTACACATCACGTTTGAACCAGTGAGGTTCATTCTTGTGTTACGCAGCACATTTGAACCAATGAGTTTCATTCTTGTCTGTTACGCAGCACATTTGAACCAATGAGGTTCATTCTTGTGTTACGCAGCACATTTAAACCAATGAGGTTCATTCTTGTTTTACGTAGCATATTTGAACCAATGAGGTTCATTCTTGTGTGTTACGCATCACATTTGAACCAATGAGGTTCATTCTTGTGTTACGCAGCATGTTTGAACCAATGAGGTTCATTCTTGTGTTATGCAGAACATTTGAACCAATGAGGTTCATTCTTGTGTTACGCAGCACATTTGAACCAATGAGGTTCATTCTCATGTGTTACACATCACGTTTGAACCAATGAGGTTCATTCTTGTTTTACGCAGCACGTTTGAACCAATGAGGTTCATTCTCATGTGTTACGCAGTATGTTTGAACCAATGAGGTTCATTCTTGTTTTACGCAGCACATTTGAACCAATGAGTTTCATTCGTGTGTGTTACGCAGCACATTTGAACCAATGAGGTTCATTCTTGTGTGTTACGCAGCACATTTAAACCAATGAGGTTCATTCTTGTTTTACGCAGCACATTTGAACCAATGAGGTTCATTCTTGTGTGTTACGCAGCACATTTGAACCAATGAGGTTCATTCTCGTGTATTATGCAGCAAGTTTGAACCAATGAGGTTCATTCTTGTGTTATGCAGCACGTTTGAACCAATGAGGTTAATTCTCATGTGTTACACATCACGTTTGAACCAGTGAGGTTCATTCTCGTGTGTTACGCAGCACATTTGAACCAATGAGGTTCATTCTTGTGTTACGCAGCACGTTTGAACCAATGAGGTTAATTCTCATGTGTTACACATCACGTTTGAACCAATGAGGTTCATTCTTGTGTTACGCAGCACATTTGAACCAATGAGGTTCATTCTTGTGTTACGCAGCTCATTTGAACCAATGAGGTTCATTCTTGTGTGTTACGCATCACATTTGAACCAATGAGGTTCATTCTTGTGTTACGCAGCATGTTTGAACCAATGAGGTTCATTCTTGTGTTATGCAGAACATTTGAACCAATGAGGTTCATTCTTGTGTTACGCAGCTCATTTGAACCAATGAGGTTCATTCTCGTGTGTTACGCAGTACGTTTGAACCAATGAGGGTCATTCTCGTGTGTTACGCAGTACGTTTGAACCAATGAGGTTCATTCTCGTGTTACACAGCACGTTTGAGCTTCCGCAAAAACCAATGAGGTTATTTTTATCGTAGTATTATCACCAGGATTCTTCACTCCCTATTCAAATATTATTAAAAACTTGTTAAAGAAAGACATATTTGGCCAGGCTGTCAAACATAGATATTTTGAACACTGGCAAAAGCAAGAAAGAACCAATGAAATATTAATAAATAATAGTCAATGTTTGCTTTTCCCTCTAGTTTTTTTATACCTTTTTTTTGTTGCCAAATAATTTTGTCAGATAAATACTTTAACGAAGTTTAGTTATTTGTTCTTCCCCCATATTTAACAGTGAGCAGGACTCAACATGGACCAGTCTGAAATGACCAAAGTCCAAAACCAAAGTCCATCTGAGTCTATAGTCTCGTGTAGCAGACCTTCAGACTGATGGCAGAAGGTCTGGACTCCATCGCAGCTTTCAATCTGGATGACATGTAAAACAACCAATCATAGTTTGTTTAGTTCAGCGTCATGTTTAGGGGCACGGAAATTTAAAGTCGGTATCCCTACAATAACAAACCAGTGTGTAAAACACTTGGAAGTATTTTAAAGAGTCTATGCCGTTAACTTGACACACTTCACATTTTTGAAATTCAAATCTTTAGCTGATCTTGGTAAGCGTTCATTGTCACAGTTGTAAACACGACGGCTTTCCTCTTCCATGAGGGGGTTTGGCTTTGTTTCCAGGCGGACCGTTAAAGAACGCTATATCCAAATCTCCCGGAAATCCTGTAGAATTCATCCAATCAGATGACGACCTAGAAACCCCCGCAGTGTTTCCCATTTTGTGTGCCGTATGCATCAGCCAACGGTCTGTGAGCGTCTGAGGCTGAGACTAAACTGAGCCCAGCTAAGACAGCAGACCAGAAATCTGCAGCCACTTGCAAAAACCGTTTAGTTAGTGATTATAACAACATTAGTGATCATAACAGCAATTATTATTAAGTTCTTTGCACCTGAGCCTTAGAGCTTAATGAGCTGCTTCATAAAGCTTCAAAAACTCCTGCAACAAAACTGCAGTGAGTTCTTTGACAGCCCGTGACATAAATGACAAAAACACATCAGCAATTACCGAAGCAGAGGAGATCAAGATAAATTAGATGGAGAAGACCACCTACACGCGATACACTCTGACAGTATCACACAACAACACATTTCAACACACGTTATCAAACGTGTCCTCATGTGCGCAATTAGATCAGACTCATGAATATATCAGTAGAGGTAATGAATAATACTGTTGAGTGCCGGAACTACAACTACACCTGCATTTTTAAATACAGTCGAGAGAGGAAAAACGATTAAAGTGGACGTGGTGGAAAATGCATATATTATTGTATAAGCCACATTGAAGCAGAAGGACAAAAAGTTAGAAGCTATGGTAACACTTTATTTTACAGTGTCATTGTTACATATGTTACATGTAATTACTGTAGTAGCCTACTAACTATAAATTAAGCATAATTACATGCAATTAATCCTAAACCAAACCCTCATCCTAATCCTAACCCTATAGTAAGTACATGTAGTTAATTATTATTACTCAGTACTTAAATGTATAATTACACTGTAATACTGACACCTTAAAATAAAGTGTAACCGAAGCTATTTAAATTTTTTGAAAAGCAATTATGCCTTACATGTAACCGAACAATGAACGTTCATATGGGAAGTGATTTTACAATCACTAGCTGTTCCCCAAGGGCCTTACATATACATTTCTAGGTGTTTATATTAACATATTCCCAGGCAAATGCAAGGATTGGATCAGCCCGGAAAGAACACAATGTACATGTTGTATTTGCAATCGTATAACTTTTTTACTTTGCCCATCTGCAATTCTTCCCTGTTGGATTCGAGAACAAATTTCAGCAGCTGTTTTTGTGGCTTTCGTGATTTAAAATGGGCGTGAATTGGCTCTTGAGATGCTTATCAGATGTTTGCATGCAAATATGACACAAATATGCACTGCTTTCCATTTTAGCTTTTATTCATTCACAGGATGCATTTTTGATATCAGTAATTAAATTTGTACTATTTAAAATACGAATTCTTGATTTTAAGAATGTAATTTTTCTAGTAACAATGTCTATTTCTGATATCAGGGATTACATTTTCATTAGTACTATTTAAAGGAGTGGGAGAACTGGGGTGTCAGGTGTGACTGTGTGGCAATGGCAAATGGTTTACATGGCTCATGGCTCAGGTAGGACGGCCCCTTAACAGAATTTTGCTTAGGGCCCCAGGGAGGTCAGGATCGGCTCTGTTTATTTACTAATATTTATTAATACTTAGAATTTTATGTGTATATTTTCACTTTTAACTGTATTTATTTTGACATGCTTAAGGGTGCGTTTAGTTTTTACTTTGCATTTTTTTCATGTACAGATGACAATCTAAATCTAAATCTGCCGTTTACACAACATAGTTTTAATCTTAAAATGGACATTTTTTAATATCTAACCATATCCCCCTAAACCTAACCCTAAACATAACTTTGCCCTAAAATCAGAGGGTAATGATAGGTGTATAACACTGATGTAGAAGGTTGTAAGCCTAAACTTGACATCAACTTGTTCCTCAAATCTGATTGGTTGATTGGAATGTTGATCCAGGAACTTCTTGTACCTACTTGTTGAAATCACATTCATCTCGTGGGAAGGGGGATCTTTTGACAACGTTGTCGTCTGTATGTGAAAAACTCAAAGGAAAACCTTTTATTTCAGTACATCGTTGTCTTGTAAATGTACCTTTAGTCATTTTAGTTCTTCAACTTATTTTATTTCATTTAGTTGCCAAGGCAACATTTCAAATTTTCATTTACGTTTTTTTTTTATTTATTTTTTTTATCTAGTATTTACATTTGATGTTATTTCAGGTTTGTTTCAGTTAACAAAGACAATGTTTAATAGTTTAAGTTAACAATAAAAATACGTTTTTTAAGCTTTAAAAATGCAACAAAAAAAAACAACAACATAAAACAATCATAGAAATTGTCCATGTGACTCGTGCACTATATTTCAAGATAATTTTTGTGTGAAGAACTAACATAAATTTGTTGTTTTTGCTTACAGATAATTCAGACTGTCCGATTCTTTTAAAAGAAGTTTCAACCATTAATAATTGATCATCATTATTGCATTATTGCATTATTACACAGAAATGCGATATTCTTTGAAATATTTTTACTGGAAAAAACAAACAAACTCATCACTATTATAACATTTCCATGAGTTTCTCAAACTCGTTTACTTCACTACTCAGAAATAAGAACAAAATCTCTTTTCTCTCAGCCGCTGGTTTCGGAACAGTCCACCTGGTTTAATCGGGAAATTTTTCTCATTAAAAGCCCATGAAGAGGTGAGAGCCACCGTTTAAAAGAGCGTCAATTTCTCTGGTCTCCGAAAGAACATGTACATCAGTTCAGCTGAAAAGGCCCTTTAAGTCAAAGACAAAAAAAAAAAAAAAGATTGAGGACAAGAAATCGAAGCACCCTGTCATTTGAAGAGCCACAGCAGCGGAGAAGATAATGAGCCTCAGAAGCTCTCAAAGTGAGAGTCTGATTACACTCTAACCACACACACAAACACACACACACAGACCTGATTAAATACCAAACCGCATTTATTCTCCTCGCTTCAAGAAAGAATACATAGTCCTGCTGTTTTGAGCACACAGACACAGAGTGACAAATAACTTGCAAAATGGCAGAAAGTGGCTGTAAAGGCCCTTTCGCACTGGACGCGATTTTGACGCACGAATAATTTGCGCAATGGTTTTATTTTTTGATCAGCTGTTTGTGTAATGAGCGCTTCCACACCGAACTCGAATGTGCTGCGGCGAAAAAACGACTTGTGGATTTTTTTTTTACTTTTGCGGCGACAGAAAAGTCTTCAGCCAATCACATACTACAAGGACAACGATTTGAAAGACAATGTGTGGCGTAGTATTGCCAACCAACTCAGTTATCACGACTTTGAGTGTGTTGTGTGATAGTTTTAGTCGTTGTATAGTCCTGTGCTGTGTAGGCTAGCAGGCTAAACTACATTTGGGATAGAAAGCTAACACTATTATCGTCAAAGATAGAGACAGAGACCGTGTTTACTTTGAACATGTAACAAAATGTAGTGAGACTATTTAGGGCTGCTTTTAGTATACTATACATTCTTTTTGTGATATCTACAGTTTCTAGGTCGAATGATTTTAACTTACTTACTTCGTGTGTTACATGTAATGTGTAGTGACATTACAAAACGCACTGTGTTTAGTTGAAGACGCAAAAAAACTGTGCACACAAGCATACTCCCCTTCAGACTCTCTGTTCTTTAAGATTGGGTGCACCCAAAACCTTCTTTTCTGTCTTTTAAAGAAAATGAAAAGCTTGTCTTCACTGGATGATGATGATGAAGTGTCCATGTTTTCTCAGCTGTCGGCGCGAAAGTTTTGGAATGTTGAAGCTCTCTGAACGTCACAGACGTCGCAAATTCGCGTCGCGGCTGATGTGAATGGTTTTGACGCGAACTATTCGCACACAAACTATTCGCTTTTTCGTTACGCATCTGGTGTGAAAGGGCCTTAACAGGAGAACAATATCTGCTTGGTACCTGGAAAGGAAAAACAAGAAGCAAGATACATTTTTGAAAAAAGGACTGGATATCAATGCATCTATGGATGCGCAGTTAAGCTGGTTCGAGTCCCAAAAAGACTCAAGTTAAAAGCATTCCCAATACTGGCAGCTCATTGGATTGTGAAACAAGGTGGAATTTGTTGCGATATAAATGGTGGTCCAGTGCCACTTGTTGAAGCAATGAAGCCTCAAATTGAAGCATTTAACAAGTTGAACAAAATCATGTCCATCACATGTTCAAATAAAGAAAATACAACCAGTGATGATTCATTTGATCCAGATGAACGGAAAGCTGAAAGGAAATATTCACAAGACCAAGTGAAATCCGCGACAACTGTAACGCCTCCTCCTTACAAACCAATCTATCCAACTTTGCCTGAACAATGTACAAGCTCTTCTAAACCTCTGACACAGCCTCAAGCTTTGAGAACAAATGGAGGTCCAGTTGACAAAATGTATATTGCATCTGCACAAGCAGCTCCAATAATAAGAAGATCTAAATCAGCCCAGCCAGAGACATGCTGCGATGTCCACCAGCTCGTAATTATGGATCTGACTGGGGTGATGAGACAAGAGATGACGACATGATCACAGTTGACAAGATCGGTCCTGAATTTTCTTCACCTGCTGTTAAAAGGGAAGACTTACAATCGGAAATGATGACAGAAGAGAGACCATTCACACCAGGAGAACGTCAAGCCATTCTCGCAGCCTTGCCTCCTCTGAAGAGACAAGATCCAAACACAGAGTTTGGGCGAGAATTAAACTCTCTGGTTGAAGTACATCAAATGACATTAAGAGACATACACACCATTGTGAAAGCTAAAATCCCAAGAGACCGATGGGAACGCTTGCCAGCTTCGATAACATCAGCCCAATGGGTAGACTTTGGGGTTGACGGCCAGTGACGACTCCTGGGTCTTTGGCAAACATTAAATGAATTCCGAAAAGATATCCAAGAAATCTTGGGAAGCGGTAAAATTCCATTCACATCAGTGACGTTGATTAAGCAAATGATGAATCTCCAGATGAATATGCATAAGTGGAATGCTTATGAGAGATGGGCCCTCTGTACTAAGAAACAACCTGACAGAGATGATGTACAGTTCACTGACACACTTGTGGATGGTTTTAGCACAAAATACCAACAAGCCTTATCACCAGGCGAAACATTTGACCAAATTACGCAATGGGCTGGCCGTCTAGAGATAGCTATGAGATCAAACAAGGAAGAATGAAACAAGCCAAATCGAAGAGGAGTGGCGACAGCTCAATACAACATGGACACAGAGAAGAGGTTGAAGATTTACAGCAACCGTTGAAAGCGTGGCCACTTAAGAAGAGATTGTTGGGCTAAAGGAGGTGGAGCAGAAGGTCAAGGTCCATCCTTTAAACAAGTCAGTGTGAAAAACCATGATGAAACCTCTCAAGGGAAGACGTGGACTGGTGAGTGGAGGAGCAATGGTTCTACCTCCTGACGCTCCGCCACCTGCGGGAACAGGAGGAGACTCTACTTTGTTCCAAGAGAAGTTATGACTCTATCTCACAATGCTGGACAAAGCTACCAAAGATAATAATAAGAAAGTGCGAGAAGCTCAACATGAAAAACACAACATTCCACACATTCCTGAGTTAGGCAGTTTTGGTATGGTCAAACGTATTGCTAGGAAAGGATTAGAACCTTGGTGGGAGGGACCATATGTGATACTCTTAACAACTGATAAGTGTTTGCCTTAAAGGGAAGGGTGTAGGAACAGATAGATGGTATCATTGGTCACAAGTTAAACCTTGCTTAGTGAATGAACAAAATGATGACGGCTTATGGCCTGAGACTGAGCACTGTTCATCCATTAACTCTAAAGATTGGGAAAAGGAGTGATGATTAATTATTTTTCTGCTTCCATTTCAGGAATCAAGTCCATTGACATTGATTAGAGATGGTTGTAAGTTCTTCTCGATACGAGACACATTGATAGAACCGAGAATGGGAAATACGGTGTGAAATAGGAAATTTTGTACACTACACTATTACAAAACACAACCTCACAAACATTTAACACCTGCTTACTGATTTTCAACCCCAAGGGATAGGACCCTTTAACATCAACGTTTATTTTAGTTTGTTGTTTTGCCAGGAACTAGAGGAGTTAATCATCGTGCTCTGGCACTGAACGAGTCCAAGCACTGGAGAAGATGTATTAGTTTTTCTTTTCTTAGATGATTGGGGTTTATTTTAAATGCATACACATAGCCATTAAATGAGTATGCGGGAACATAACATGGGTTGGGGTTCTTTGTTGATTTGTTCTTTGTTTTGTTTTTGTTCTCGTTTCTATTTCTATTCTTCTGTCCTTTATGTTTATTTCTTGGTCTATTTCTCCTCCTCACTATCACTTCATTAGGTGGCCACTGGTGGAGTGACGGTGTGGAACGGACTGTCGTACTTCCAGAAAAGGGACTGAAGACTAAAATTTCATCATTTAATGTTGTTTTTAGTATTATTATTACTTTTTATTAATATTCATAATCAGTAGTATTATGTATCTGTATTATTACTTTCTATATAAATTCATAATCATTGTATTTTATGAATCATACTGTTCTTGAATAAATATGTGTGGGAGAGACTTTGGGATAAGCTATAGACTGCATGTGAGAGAGTGTGTGCTGGAGTTAGACTGAAAGTATATGCAGTGTATGGTTTCCACTGGGATTGGATTTACATTCCATGTTAATGGAAACGATATGTTCCTCTGGTACTGTATGTGTTCCTATGGTAATGTAGTTTTTTGTTGTTTTTTTTGGGCAGTAGCATATAAAGACAGAGCTCTTTGTCCAGAGGACAGGGAGAAGATGACGAGAAGCTGGAATGAGGATCTTTGTTTGGTCCATTGTCACTCCCTCCTATGTCTTATATTATAAAAAATAAATAAATAAGAGATCTCTTGACAGAATAACTGGTATCTGTTTCCATGAAATTAAACAATAACAGGGGAAAAGCAAGATTTTTAAATTTACAGATGCAATATTATAATGTATTATAACTGGGTAACACTTTACAATAAGGTTAATTAGTTAACATTAGTTAATGTATTAACAAACATGAACTAATAATGAACAATACATTTGTTACAGTATTTATTCATCTTTGTTAATGTTAGTTAATAAAAATACATTGTTCATTGTTTGTTCATGTTAGTTCACAGTGCATTAACTACTGCTAACAATTAGCAAATGTAAATGTAAATAATGTATTAGTAAATGTCGAAGAAGTATTGTTCATTCTTAGTTCATATTAACTAAGGTAGTTAACTAATGTTAAAGGGTTAGTTCACCCAAAAATGAAAATTCTGTCAGTAATTACTCACCCTCATGTTGTTCCAACCCCGTAAGACCTTCGTTCATCTTCGGAACACAAATTAAGATATTTTTGATTAAATCTGAGAGCTGGATCACTCCTCCATAGGCTTCTAAGACATTATAACTTGCTGGCCCAGAAAATGCATTAAAGACATCGTTAATATAGTCCAAGTGACTACAGTGGCTCAATCTTAAGTTTATAAAGCGACGAGAATACTTTTTGTGCGCAAAAACCACCCACAAAAATAACGACTTTATTCCACTATTCATTTCCTTCTCTCTGGGCCTCGAGTTTTTTCATGTAGTGTAATCGCGCAGCGCTTCTGTGTTGTACGTCACACGCATCACACACATGACCAGCTTCGGCCAATAGTGAGCCTACGTGTGACGTGCAACACAGATGCGCTGCGCTATTACATTGTTTTTTTTTTTGCGCACAAAAAGTATTCTCGTTGCTTTATAAATTTAAGATTGAGCCACTGTAGTCACTTGGACTATATTAACGATGTCTTTAATACATTTTCTGGGCCAGCAAGTTATAATCCCTTAGAAGCCTATAGAGGAGTGATCCAGCTCTCAGATTTAATCAAAAATATCTTAATTTGTGTTCCGAAGATGAACGAAGGTCTTACGGGGTTGGAACAACATGAGGGTGAGTAATTACTGACAGAATTTTAATTTTTGGGTGAACTAACCCTTTAACTAATGAACCTTGTTGTAAAGTGTTACCTGTGATTACAATTATTCATGAGACCATACAAATTATTATAGGGTGAATTAGAAAGTATAATTAATGCATTGAAAATACTTTTTTGATGCATTTTATAAAAGTATATATAAATGCTTTAAGTAAAGTGTTACCAAAATGTTTTTTTTTAAGAAAGTGAACCAAAAAGATCATTAACAATAAAATTAGACATTTAGTAAGAAGAAAGTAAATGTAGGGTTAACATTGATTTTTATGTTGTCTTTAAGAAAATCACCCATAAACTTAAAGCGATATTCGGTTTGATCAATATTCTTTTTTTTTATTTTAGCATTGATAAAAAATAAAAATAAAATAAAAAAACCAACAAAAACAAAACAAAAATCCAGGATTGAAGAAAAGCATTTTACACACACTTAATACTGTTTTGCACAGTCAACAGAACAACATGAATCAAATATGAAATTAAAACGAATCAAACAAACAAATTAATAAAAATAACCCCCCCCTGCACAAAGGTGGCAGAAGTAATTCCCTTTTCTATAATATAAACTTGGTGAAACAAAATAAAAATACAATACAAAAAAAGATGAGCAGAAAAACTGATATTTTGAAAAAGTAAAACGCAGTTTTCTACTATGAAAAAAGGAGCAGCAAAAAAAAAAAAAAACGAAGATGCACACAAGCCAAAGCATGTGTGCGCACATCTGTTAAAAATGTCAGCAAAGTTACGTGAGTTTGCGTGTTTGTCCTTTTCGTCCATGCCAAACGCTCGCAGGATGTACAAACCCTGCCATGATTGCAGTTCAATATCTACAAAATCTGGATTTGAACAACTTACTTATATACACTGTACAACAATTTGTCAAAATTACAGCTTTTACAAAAAATTGATCCGCCCAATGGCATTCAAAATTACAGTGCGCGCTCTCAAATCAGCTCACGGCAAACACCCCAATCATGTTCCCTTCGGGGTAAAATGCCATTCCAATCCAAAGTTGGTCCACAATATCATTCCTCTCTCTCCCTCGTTCTCCTTTTGATTTATATTTTATTGATTTTCACTTTCTATACATTTTATTCAGTATTCTGTTTCAGGACTTGGCATTTCCCTCTTTTCTGACTTGCTGTTATTGCTTTCGCTCTCTCATTCCGCTCCTTTCTCTCTGGTTAGGATCGGTAAAGAACCGGAGGAGGTTTGGACTGCAAGCTACTACAGGCATGTGTCATTCTTGCATTGTAAGTGCCTGTGAACACACAAACATTATTGGACACTGTGATGATATTCTGCTTATGGCTTTCTGATATGCAATTGTGAAAAAAAAAAGGGGGGAGACGTAACTTACAGAAGAGTGTCGCCCACGTTCCATTAAAACACTCACACGCATCGAAATGATCAGCTTGAAAAATAGTGCTATTCAGGATCCGACGCTGCTACCAGTCCAGGGACTTAAATATGGCATGACAGAATTATTTCAGACAGGGCCGCTGTAAATCTGAACATACTGTATCGTCCATTAGTTTAGTGCAAAAAAGTCAATGCATAAAAAAAAAAAAAACTAAAAAACTAAATTTTGGGAAGATACAGAAAACATGTGCTTTTTGACCATTCAAATTCATGTTCTGTTCCAAAACATAGTGAGCTGCCTTCTAAGGTGGCTTCCGGACTGAAATGGTCCCTCATAAGTGAGCGATTTGGAAAGATCTACAGAGAAAGCAACTAAACAGAATATTAATTTGCTGAAACAAACAAACAAACAAACAGAAATGGCTTAAACCAGCCTAGGGTGGCTGGCTGGTCTTCCAGCCTGGCCAAACTGGTTACACTGATGTCTTTTTTGGGGGGGTTTTATAGGGGGTTTTGGCTCTTGGGAAACCAGCTGGCTGACCAGCTAAACATCTCCTTGCTGAGAGAACTGTGAAACTAGTTTAAACCAGTTAAGACTAGAAAATCCCCATAGGTTGGTTTAAGTCTTGGTTTTCTTCAGCAGAGATGTAGAGTTTAATGCTAACATGTATCACACATAGATATTGCCTAAGAGTTATTTAAAAAAAAAAAAAAACAACCATTTCTAATTATTTATTTTTTTATTGAATGAAATATAAGTATATTTATAGTCGACACTCGACATGCTCGACTTGTCCGCCATCTTGGATTCATTGTTTTTTGCAATCCATTCTGGCAAGTAAATGTGCAATGCCACCTTAGAATCGTTTTGTATTTAAATGTGTACGCTGTTTTTTTTTTTCAATTTAGGTTGGGTATGCCCTTGTGAAAAATAAATAAACTAAAATAAATTTGAAATACATTTATTTTATGCAAAGTATACTACAAATACATTTACATATTTATGTACTTAATATAAATACCCTGCAATTGTACTTTTGATGTACTAAACTGATAAACTTAAAGTCTGCTAAATTGGAACAACTAATTTGTACTTAATGTACTTTAGTGATCCAGAAATAGTGCTGAAGTTCAACTAAAGATATACTTAAGTGTATTTGATTGTGCTAAAGTGGAACTATTGCAAGTATAGGTTCACTTTAAATATCTTGCATAGATATTATACAGAGATCATTCTATCCTTACTTATAGTGATATCAAATCACATTTTAGGCTTAATAAGACGACGTGCATTGTAAGCACTCCGAATAAAGTTTAATTATACTATTTATATCAGTTAAGTCTCAAGCGATATGTCAGTAAATATGTTAATGGATTTGTAGTATACTTAGTATGAAATAAAAGTATTTTAAATACATTTTAATTTAGGTTTTTTAAACTAGGGTGACTATTGTTAAAATGTAAACAATGTGGACAAAATGAGGCATCTTAAAAGGCAGCGTAAAGCGGTCTACATAGCTAGCTTACTAGGTTTTAGAACAGATCCGGGTTTTAAACTCACAAACGGCAGCACCAAACAAATAAGGAACCGGACGGAACAATGAAATGCACCAGGGCGATTTCTGAAAACACATCTACAGATCATTGGTCTCCGTTCACTACTACGTTTCTTGTTGCTTTAATCGTATGGTCTCCACCCATGACATCACTTTCGCCACTTCCTGTGCTTTAATTAGTGGGCTGCTCATGCAGAGGGCAGCGCTGAGAGTCCGTCTGTGGCGTCGGCAGTCCTCCGTCTCGCTTTAGTCTTACAGACGCGAGAGTTTGGTGTCCTTTATGTCTGAAAACACGTCCTGCTAATGTCAGTAACTGCGTCTTTAGTTCCCGGTGGCGTGTCAGACCTCAGTCTGCTGTGTATGCGGGTGCATGTGCGCGTCCTCCAAACTGTCCAAGCTTCCTCCCGTCTCAGAGTCTTCGAACCCACAGGGCACGGAGGAAACGTCGGAGGCAGAGGAGGCGTTGACGGACAGGCGCTCGTCCCTGCCTGTGAAAGTGCTAAACTCCTCCCCCGCGGAACCGAGCGGCAGCTGATGCGGGGGCAGGTATTGGCTGGGGTGGAAGTGTGGGCGGGGCTTGCGGTCCCCGCTCAGCGTGCTCTCTCTCGAGGCGTGTTGATTGGAGGGTGAGGTGTCGAATTCCTCGGTGGGAAGGGGCGGGGGAAGCTGGTCCTGGGACATAAACTCCTCCTCCTGAGGAGGCGGGTAGTCACTGTCGATGTCAAAGCCGCCGAGGTAATAGTCAGATTCTAAAGTCACGCCCACTTCGCTCGTCTCATAGGTGGGGACTTCCTCGATGTCAGGTAGGCGTGTATTCGGCAGCCAATCGGAAGTGTCCCAGTGGTATGCTGGAGAAACAGGAAACAGGAAATTAGTAAACATCGAGTGAACGAACAGCTAACGGGGTCCTTCGGTAGGTTTGGAATCGTGTTGGGCTGCATGCTCGACCATTCTGAAGAGAGGTTAACGGGTTAGATTTCGGTCCTGTCCCAAATGATACACTTGTCAAGACCAAAGGGTGTCCCATTTGCAACCTATACTCATTGGAAAAACGTGCGCCTATCTGCAATTTAGTAAAACTCTAAAAACATACCTATGCATACAATTCACTGTAATGAACACTAGTTGCAGTAAAAAAAACAAACAAACAAAAACTATTCCTGTTCACACAAAGTATGATTACAGGGGCAGATTATCGATTAATAAAGACATTTATTGTAAAAATAAAAAAGTCATTTTTGTAAAAGTTTAAAAGTTGTAAATGAAACAATAAAATACTATTTCAGTCTTTCTACTTCAAATTTTCAAGTTTAATTCAATGTTACTTGCCATATCTTTGTAATTATTTGCGCAATTTAATAGCAATTTCTCAAAATTGTGAGATATCGCCCAGAGATGTCGGCACAGGCACATTTTTCGAATGAGTCTGGGATTCCCATTTGTGATGTGTTTTTGGGGAGATTTGGGACAGGAACATTAAACTGAACATTTCCACATGCAGGTCTTGCTGGAGTGAGTGGACATGCCTGCAAGGTGATCAAAGACACAGCCAGGGGTCAAGAGGTCAAGGTTCAGAGGACGTGTTGTTGACACAAGCGAAACATTCATCAAAAATGCAAACCAAAATAAATGAAGGTGAGGATTGCATGCAGCGATGCATGAAACACAGAAGCGCAGGGACACACGCGCACACAAACACACTGTACACGACCTAATCCTCGCTATCAGAAAACATCGATATCAAACAAAAGAAAAACACAAAGTCAGCAATGGAAGCACTGCGGGGGAAGAGACAGACGAAAAAGAGAGGAAAGGGGTGACGGAGGACTGCAGGTACTCTGATGTGTGTGCGTGCGTGTGAGAGTGTGTGTGTGTGCGTGCGCTCATCGACAAAGAGCATCTCGCTGCTGGATGATGTGACACTTCCCAGAATGCAATAGCTCAGTTTGTCAGCAATACGGAAAGGGAGAGCGAGAGAGGAAGGAATAGACAGAGAACAAAGTCTGAAAAAAGGAAGGAGTGCAAGAACTCCAGGAGATTTAGCTGAACAAAGCAGGAGGAAAGAGAGAATGCGAATCACCTCTGTTGAAGTTTTGACCTTGATCCATAACGGACACTGGTAGGCAGAAAAGAAGCAGAAAGACAGAGAAAGACAGATTTGTGGGTCAGCACCAAACCCATCCTATATCCTAAACTGTGTTTATGTACAAACACCATATTCAAATGCATCAACATTGCATGTAGATGTGTGTGGTCTGTGATATTCTGGTGCATGTGATACCAAGGGGTTTGGGTTTCGTTTGAATTTAAGCGATTCCGAATCCGCTTATCGATTCCAATTCTTATCGATTACACTGCATAGTTCTCTTTTTATAAATAAAATATCCTTATTAAAGTTATTCAGTCAGGATCAGTGAGTGATTTTGCTTTTATTTTGATATTTGATTACCTTAAATGAGCAGCAGGTTTAATAGGCTGCTGTCACTTTAAGAGCTGCACGGATTGAATATACCGTTACACATGCGTTTTCTTTCTCAACTGTTTACGTTTACGTACACTTAAGACAACCGATTGTGTTCACGAGGATATTTTGACATCAGTTTGTGTGTATTTGCTCATTCAAGCACAAGACGACGCTAAATAGAACTAAATTCAGTATTCACACACTACATGAGCTTAGGCTTTCTGTGCGCGCTTCGTTTGTGCGAGTGCTGAATTGAGTTCTCTTCCGTGTTTTCCTGCGCTTGAGCGGTTTAAAAATCACATTAATATGCGCACACAGGAATCAGTAAGAGGAATCGAAATGCACGTCTTTTTCTAATCCACAGTTCTTGGAAATTTTGAACCGTTTCTAGATATCCAACCCTAGTGATACCCATACAAATATTAAACATGGTTTCAGTTTTATTCTACTAAAACTGGGTTAACATAATAAAGGGAAACAAAAGTAAAACAAAACTAGATTATTTCTTTTTCTGAAGAAAATATGCATTGCCACAATTGATTTCGAGGTGTTGCCAGGGTGTTGCTATGCAGTTGTTTTTTAGCCTGTTACTATGCGGTTACTAGAGTGTTCTGGGAGGTGGCTTTTAGCTGAAAAGCCGATCGATTAATATGAGATTTAAAGTCATCCTGTGGTGAAAATCAAGCTTTTAATGTTGTTTATATGTCTATGTGGTGTTTATATGTCTACGAGTAAATCTCTGAGCTGGTGTGAGTGAGTGGAGGCGGGGCTAATTTGCATATTCATAGAACCGCGTATACTAAATGATGCAAGGGTGTAGAGTTACATTCAAGCTATTTTAAGGCATGAAGATTTTTTTCAAGGAAAAAACTTTTAAATATATCATTTTGGTGACCAAAGATGAGTTTTAAGGGATACAATTATTGAGGGGGACATTAAATTATTGAGTAGCACAAACAAGGACCAAATTTGAATATTTAGGGTTAGGGTTTGTTCAAATCATTAATACCAAGGATGAGCACTAGTAAAAGTGATAAGAAGATTAAGAATGCTGCTTATACAGTTTATTGTTACTATGAAATGAAAATGTTTATTTAAATGTAACAGTAGTAGGCTATATAAGAGAAATTATAGTTGCCATGGTAAATATTTGTAAGGGTAAGAGAAAACAGAGAGAGAATGGTGCTGTAAAAATGTAAAAAAACATTCCTTCCCAGCTTATTAAAGTGCCCATGTTTGATCTTCATCAGTATGCGTTTGATTGAATGTGATTAAGTTAGGGCTGAAATGTAATTTAAATGTGGACCAAGAAAAGTAAGTGCGAGTCTATAGTCCATTACTGAGCAGAAAAACAAGCAGTCACACATACACTCATTATCTGTTGCCTCAGAGCCATACAAACTACTAAATTCTGCAAATTAGGTTTAAATCTTTGTCCTACAAGATTGGATGAAACCTTTTGGACTAAAAATAAATACAACATCACTTTAGAGATTGTGTACATCAACTAAAACATAATGTAAATCAATCCAAAATTCTGTCATCATTTACTCACCCTCATGTAGTTTCAAACCTGTATGAATTTCTTTCTTCTGCTGAACACAAAAGATATTTTGAAGAATGTCAGTAACCAAACATTTGATGGGCCCCATTGACTTCCATAGAAAATAAAATAAAAAATACTATGGTCAAATGTTTGGTTTCCGACATTCTTCAAAATATCTTCTTTTGTGTTCAACAGAAGAAAGAAACTCATACAGGTTTGGAACAACTTGAGGGTGAGTAAATTATGACAGAATTTTCTTTTCTGAGTGAACTATTGCTTTAACTAACATGAAACCACAGACACAAAATATAAGCTAGTCATTGTGTTCTGTTTTTAAAGGTGCAGTAAGTAGTTTTGTCCACTTTAATGCAATGTTATTACTGATAAAATAAAATGTTTTAAATAAAATAAAAATATTACAAATTTAGAATAGTTGAAATAACTGAAATAAGTCAAGTTGAAGTGCTAAGATGCTAAAACTGAAATATATATTAAATCTATAAATATATAGACATATTAAAAAATTAACAAACTAATAAAAACGACCAAAGCACATAAAATGCCTAAAACTAGAATGAAAACTAAAAATACAAAAAGAAATCCTAATTCAAAACCCAACTAAATAATAAAACAGTATATAAATGATACTAAAACAACACTGCTTTAAAGCATGTATGGGAATGCTTATGCTAAAAAGATCTTTGTATCAGCCAATGAAATCAAAGATTACTCCATGGACCTTTTAAATACACAGCTGAAGGACTGCTAGGACAATATGAAGCAATGGTTTTAAAATATGTAAATATGAACTAGTTTTGAAATGTCTCAGCATGAACTAGTTTCAAGATTCAGAAGTTTGTTAGATTTACAACCTCTAAATCAAAGGACAAGCTCAAACAAGCTCATCAGCCTACATTACTTTAGCATATCTAGCTTTGAAGATACACTTGAAAAGATTTTTTTTGTTTTTTACAACTTCAAACGTGTGTGTTTGCAAGACTTGCGCTCTTCCATTGAGGGCAATGTATGATCTGGGGATGTGCTTGTAGGTTTGTGTTCGTCAGAGAAAATATTTGAGCAGAGACTGTGTGTGTGTGTGTGTGTGTGTGTGTATGCTGTATCATCTTGCTGACTGGGGTGACGCTTCTCCTCATGAGTAAGGCTGTCTCATTCACACACACACACACACACACACACACACACACACGCACGCACACTAATATTACAATATTAATAAAGCAATGTTACTTTTTGGTATTGTACTTAACTATATTTTGGGAAAGAAGCAACTGGAAAAAAAGAACAATTCAGAAATAAAAATGCATACATTTTTTATTAAGACTAAAAGTTCAAAAAGTTTTATTTAAAGGGACAGGGTTTGGGTTAGTTTGTAGTCATTATATTATGACGGCTGTCAATTCAAGCTAATTGTTGAAATACGTATTAATGTGAAATGGATGCTAAATTAATTTTGAATTATATTTACTTGAGGGATATTTCTATCAAATATTGATATGCATTTAATCATGAAAACTTCAAACGATTAATCTGCATACAATGCGATAAAATCCATTAATTATTTATATGACTGGCAACCCTAATAAAAGTCTATGGTCCACATGTAGAGCGCCAAGTAAATGTGTATGTGTGTAATCAACAACAAAAAAAGAGAAAGAAAGAAAGAGTGTGTTTGTTTGAGTTCAAAGGTTTGTTCATGTGTCTTCAAGCGCTTTTAAGGAAGATGCTTCAGAATCCAGCGGTGGGAAAGAGTACCTTCATTCTCAATCGTGTCGACTGCATCATTGACCAGCCGAATTACCGTCACTATGGAAGCTTGGAAAGAGAAAGCAATGAAGACCAGTCAGAAACTTTCACACACCCACCCACACACACACACACACACACACAGGAGAACCCAAACAAACCCACAGACTAATCAAACTGAAGAATCAACTCCACAATATCTGTTACACTGTTGGTCCACTGCAGAAGCTTCTGTGCCCTGATTGGCTGCTGATGAATTTAGCTGTGACCAATGAAAGGCAAGCATGGCATCATTCCAGCGAATCTGAGGAGAGATGGTGGTGATGTGACCAACACACAAACTCACATCCACACCTGCTGCATTCAAATCAGATCAGAATAATCGTATTTACGGGATTGGAGACTACAATGTCGTATTTAACAGTAAGAAACTATGGATTTATTTGCGCTGCCAATTAAAGAATCATGCTGGAAAAATAGACAGATGAAAGAGTCTGACCAGTATTTTTGTGGTAAACATAACTTGACGATACTTGAATGTTATGGTCTAAAACGTAAATTACACACACCAATAGCGAAAACGCATTTTTAAAAAAAAGCGGTTATGTTCATTTTTGAAAACGTATGTTTCTTATAAGTAACAAGATAAGACAGTTTGGGATGTGTGTGTGCAGTTTAAGGGTACGTTTACGCGACAACGATATGCTTAAAATTGAGACGTTTTTCCTTTGAGTTTTCCGCGTACAGACGACACACTTGTCAAAACAATCCCCATTCACACGGATCCACGACTAAAAACGACTAATTCTGCTGCCAGGCCAGTAGATGGCGATGAAACACTATAGACTGAACACGTAATACGCATGTGCATGACGTCATCGTCTTCAGAGATTAGCGTTTTTGCTGTTTACATGGAGACAAACCCGTTTTTAAAGGTTTGTGTTTTCAGGCACCCAAACCGCCATTGTCGTGTAAATAAACGGCCAAAACGCATAAAAAGTTTTACGTTTTTAATTGAAAACGGTATCATGTAAACAGCCCCTCAGTATAGTCGAGTTATATTTACCACAGACCTTATTTGACTCAAGAAAATCTCGAAGGAACCAGCAGTTTACTTGCACAGTGGTAGTAATAAATAAAATACAAAAGAACTGGTATGCTATAATACATCATAATAGTGAATGTTGATTATAGAATTTGTTTGATGAAGCAATAAATCTACTATACTACTTTAAAAATACTACTTTTACTGATTTATGAGGCAGCAGGTCTGTGACAAAACTGCATTTCCCATAATTCTCTGCTGGAGATTTGAGTGTGGGCCAATTACGCATTGCAAGTTCAAGGTATTAAATGATGAATAATAAATGAGCAAACACACAGATGAAGGATCAGTTGCAAACCGTATACGCATTTCCTTTGGCTCTTCAAAAAAAAAAAAAAAAAAAAGGTTTGCCAAAAAAGTGAGAAATATGAAATTGACTGACATAACCAAAATAACTTGAAAGAATATCAGGTCGTAATTACGATTTTTGAAGTTTTCAGGCTGACTTGAGAGCAGCAACATACACACACACGCACGCACGCACGCACACACACACTTCTAACAACCAATCTGACTTCAAATATTCACTCCATTAACAAAATGATGATAGGATGACTGTATGAAGAGTCCTGAAGAAAGACGCATGTTGCTTTATCCTTTCATGATGAGTAGGAACAACAGTAAACACACACACACAGTGTCTTACCGTTATCATCACAGGAATCAGACTGAAAGGAGCTCAGCGATTGGACCTCGGAGTTGCTGCCCTTGTTACTGCCAGAGAAACATGTGACCTCCTCCAGCAAATCCACTTTACCTAAACACAAAAGATCAGGATGTCAACCAATCACAACTTCCGTAACTTTCAATAAACACACACACACGTTTCGAATCTCCATGCCATTACAAGTCCCTTCTCTGATGTTTGTCTTTTAATTTCTTTCCTTTCCCAGACATTTTTTTGCTTTGATCTTTTCTTTAATGGTTTCATGGAAACGACTGCGTATAATTGTCTCACTTTGCATTTCACAGGTGGAGATTTTTAAGACCTAAGAGGGTTTGAATGGAGGACACAAGGAAATGAAAAATGAAGTACTTATTGGCGGTAAAAAGCCTCGGAGGATTCAGATGGGGGAGAATTTAATGCCAGAGGGAGAATGGCTTTTCCACTAAATGGAGCCCATATACATACTTCCATAACCTCTTTTCTTTCAGTATTTATCGACGTGAAGAGTTATATCAAGTCTTTAAAGGGAAATGTTTTTTTTTTTTTTTTTTACTATAGGACTTTTCTCTTTGTCTTTACTCTCAAAAGCACTCCCATGAGCCGTTCACAGATCGCCTGCTGAATAATGCAAATAAAAAGGGTATGTTTTGTTTTTAACGAAATTAACATTTTTATGCAGCAAGGATGCATTCAACTGAAAATGGTCAGTAAAGACATCTATAATGTTGAAAACGAATTATATTTCTAATAAATGCTGTTCTTCTGAACTTTCTACTCAAAGAATCCTGAAAAAAAAAAAAAAGGATCACGTTTTCCACAAAAATATCATGCATCAGATCATCATATTAGAATGATTTCTGAAGGATCATGTGACACTGAAGACTGGAGTAATGATGCTGAAAATTCAGCTTTGCATCACAGGAACACATTACATTTTATATATATTACAATAGAAAGCAGTTATTTTAAATTGCAACAATATTACTGTTTTACTGTATTTTTTATCAAATAAATGCAGGCTTGGTGATTATAAGGAACGTGTACAGTAGTGTGTATTTAAGAGTTCCGTTTGAGATGGTTTGGAATATAATAAATAATGGTTTCAGCTGAGATAAAAAGTTGAGGTACATTCCTAATAAAGATCTGTCCACAGATCCACAACAAGCTTTATCTCAGAGAAATGTTCCCAAATACATCTGCTGGAAGTCACCTTGGATAAGAAACCATGAAAACAACACAAAAACAACAACAACAACAACAAAAAAAAGCACAGAGAACACAAACATTTTAATAAAAAATATGTTTAAGCAAAATACAAAAAGAAACGTAGTGTGTAAATATATATATCTGCTGACTTTTTCTGAATTCACAGTGCTGATTTTTGAAGGAGTATATTTTGTGGAGTATATTTAAACATGGTAAAATGGTTAAACGAATACAAATTTTATTGGTAGCAGAAAGAATAATATAACTAGGGTCGTGTATCGAGAACCGGTTCCAAATTTCCAAGAACCGTAGATTCAATAAGACGCGCATTTCGATCCGCTTACTGATTCCTCTGCGCATTTTAATGTGGTTTCAAACCGCTTCTCATGTAGTGTGTGAATAGTGAATTGAGCTCTATTTCATTTCTTCTTGCACTTGAACGGGTAAACACAAACAAAATGATGTCAAAATATCCAAATAACACAGTCGGTTTTGTCTTAAGTGAACGTAAACAGTTGAGAAAGAAAACGCATGTGTAACGGTATATTGGATCCGTGCAGCTCTTAAAGTGACAGCAGCCTATTAAACCTGCTGCCATCTGTGTCATTTATGGTAATCAAATAACAAAAGACAAAGAAAATCACTCACTGATCCTGACTGAATAACTTCCCTAACTATAATAAGTATTATTTTATATTTAATTAATAAAAACAAAACTGCTGGGGTGTATGCAGCTGCAACAATGTTTTGTTAAATATGTTTGATATGTTTTTGTTTTGCTTACCTCATTGGAATCGATAAGAATCTGAATGGATAAAAATCAAACAATACCCAATCCTAAATATAATTAGCTACCCTTTTTAATAAATGTATAAACAAGAGCCAGGGGTTGTGTAAAACTTTAACGACATGCATTCCAGTTCTGCAGAGTTCTTCTGATTCCGCGTGGGCCTAGCTATAGGATTACAGCTCTGTTTCCACGTCATTTTCAAACGAAGTGACTTTTGATTTGGTTTACAAAAAAGCAACATTAAATGAACCATGAATTGAAAGCTTTTACTCCTTAAAACGGTTTCCACCTGCTGCTAAGTTTTCCAGTTTTTAGCTGTAACCTTCATATGAAAGTGTATTTTGATTTGATTTACCGAAAAAACATCATTAACAAAGAAGAACTTAGCTAGTGGGAAGCTGCAGGCGGAAACAGCTTCAACAAATACAAGCGTGCCGTAACTGTCACAGCAGGAAACGGAGCTGAGTTTAAGAAGATAAAAGTGTGGAGCTCCGCCATTACATACACTGATAACACCAAATCTGGCAGCAGGTTTTGTTATCTACGCTGTAAACAGTCATAGGTCGCAAAACCCATCAATGCATCGGTATACAGTTTCAATGCTTTGCCGTTCTTAGTGTTGGCGTGTAGGGTTCATTAAAAGTCTGAATATAAAAAAATGTGCATGCCAAAAAGCTCAGGGGGGTTACTGAGATACCAGTGTGTGTGTGTGTTTGTGGAACAGCAGTGATCTCAGTCAATCTCTGAGCAGTGTGAGGTTAAATGCAGTTAAATACGGTATTTAAATAAAACATGTTAAGGGAAGGATGGATTTTTCATAGTTGACAGGCATGAACTGATCAAAGCCCTCTGATAAATTCACACTGGCAAACACATTTCTGCACAAACAAAATATGCGTACACACACACCAGACTACGTGAGAGATGCGGAGAGGAGTTGCATAATTCTGCCTGGAGTGAGAAATGTTTTTTTTTAATATATATATGTTAAAATCAGAGGGTCAATGCATTACAATTATAATGCACTTTAACATCCCATAGTGCAACGGATGTCAGCAATAATACACACACTACTTGAAATAGACCATTAGCAGTGTACATAAAAGAAAGATGGAATTTGTGCAATATTATTGGAAAGAAAACAATATACAACAACGATAACACAATACTAATAATATTCTTTAAATATTTGAATATTCTAAATTTAAGGTTCTTTAAAAAAATATATATAAGCAAAATGTATTTAAAATTAAGATTTTGTATATACTTTACAAGCCCCATTACTATAAGTATCCTGCTATTAATATTACAATAAATTAATATATGATATTAAAATTATATTTATAAAGTTTGTGTTTACATAATATATGTGTGTGTACTGTGTATAATAATTTTGTATATATAAATACACACACATGCATGTATATATTTAAGAAATATTTGCTTACATATACTGTATATATTTATATCTAATTTATATTATATATAAATATAATTTTTTTATATATAAATTACACATTTTTCTTAAATATAAATACAAGCATGTGTGTGTATTGATATATACAAAATTATTATATACAGTACACACACATATATTATGTAAACACAAACTTTTATTTTGGATGGATTAATCGTGATTAATCTTTTGACAGCCCTAATTAATATATGATATTAAAATTATATTTATATAAGACAAAAAAAGAGAATTTGGGAAATATATTACTGTAAAGATAATGATAAAATATACAAACTGTTTAGTGAACATAAATAATAAAAGGATGCGTTATTTAAAATGACAACAATAAAAGTCTTTGAATTTTCTTAATTTTTTAAAAATGTATATATGCATTTTAATGTATTTTTTTTAAAAAGAGCATCTTTATACATGCACAATTACTATCCTTCTTCAGCTATTAATTTTACAATTATATATATGATATTAATATGATGTTGAAATATATATTTCATTTAATAAAAGAAAGGTAGAATTTGGGAAATATTACTGGAAAGAAAAAAATTAAATACATAAAAAGTTTTGTGAAAATGAGTGATAATTAATGATGAATTAATGACAAATGACCGATTTAAAATGACATACTACAAATAAATAAATGAATAAATAAATACATAAATAAATAAAAGTCTTTGAATTGTCTTAATTTTTTTTTCTTAATTTAGTTTGAATATAAATGCATATAATTCTGCCGCTGTTAATATTCCAATCATATAATATATTACATTAAAACGCTATCTACAAATATATTTTCCACTCAAATCCTCTGATACGCACACAAATACAGCACAAATACGACCGATATCTCTCTCTCACCCTCGTCTTCCCAGGGGCTCTTCCGCAGCGAGTCGCAGTCAGACCGGCACGGCGAGACGGGGGGCAGATTGGGGGCGACGCTGCACACGACCACGCCCCTCCGGTTGGTCCCGCCCAGGATCCGCGGCGACTCCGACGGATGGAAAGTGCTCATTTCCGTCAGCTCCGGGCCTCGGCAGTCCCCGTGCCTCTTCTCCAGGGTCCCCCGAGGGTCCCCGGGGAAACACGGCGTGTACGCCATGGGCCTGACGGGCACCTGAGGCGGGCCGCTCAGGCTTCCCTCGGTGTACAGGCTGATGGGCTCCCCGATGGCACAGCGCAGGGGCGGGTAGTGCCCACCGTTGGCTTTGTGCAGGAGGGCGGCTGTAGCCGGATCCTGAACCATGGAGAGGTTGTTCCGGGAATAGCTCTTCTGGAACACCTTCTTCCGGAAGGCGATGAAGAGGAGGATGAGGGTGAGGATGAGGAAGAGAACGACGGCGATGCCGATGAGCTCCTCCTTCCCGACGTACGCGTGTCCGGCCTGCATGTCCGGAACCAGCACCGGGCGAACAGAACAAGCGCTGCCCACGAAACCAGGAGTGCAGTTGCAGTAGAAGGAGCCGAACGTGTTGACACACACGCCGCCGTTCTCGCACAGCTCGCGTTCACACTCGTTCACGTCTTCTTCACACCTGCAGAGGGGAAATAAACACTCACTGGGTTTCACTGCATCAGTTTAGTGCCCTTGGCCTGCTTTCAAATTAATTGTGACTCGGCAGAAATGCATCAGTCTATAAAAAAAAAACTGACAGTGCATCCGAAAAGCTGGCATGATGGGATTAGTTCACAGCCTAAAGTAATCCGACTGTCTACACCGAAAGTGAAAATGCTGCGCGACACCACACGATAACAGCCAATCGGGACTTATTGTTGTTACACATTTGGAGCTGGATTTTTGGACCGGTGAGATTTCATTGTGGGCGGTTAGAAACTAAGCAAACTGTCACTGCTGGTTAGGACAAAACAAGAAGGTTTTGAAGTAAAAAAAAAAAAAAAACTATGTCCATTTTTGGCCGATAATCACCACGTTTCAAAGACTCATTAAAGACAGTGTGAAATCAAACGTGACCTTATTTACTTCTATAATAAATATGGCTGGTCTTTTCATCAAAATTTCATCACAATGCAAGTTTTTCTGCATTATAAACAAGTTGATGCAATCAAGGCCACTCAGATGAGAAGACATGGCTACTATCTACTATACTATATATTTTATTAACAATATTACTATATATACTTAGCACTTGACTCGACTAAAGACACACTGCAGGTGCACGAAAGGCCGTGTTTAAAGTTCTCTTTGTATTGGCTGTTTGTATTGGCATGAATTGTGCTAAACGAGCGAATAAAAGAGCCTGTGGTCTGTAATGAACTACATTAGCATAAACCAAGAGAGACTGCAGCTGTATAATCTCCTCTGTGCAGAGAGAGGCATGAAATTATCTTTTAAAAAAGACTAACGCTACTCAAACACAGATAGATTGATGCCACCATCTTGTGGCCACAGATTGCACAACAGCACAACCTCGGTGAACAATTCAGAAACAGCGCTGAGCCTGTGCCAGTTTTTCACGGTGTGGTGCCAACAGAAACAGGCTTGTGAACATGTTTTAGTAAGGCACAGATGCTTCTTATTAAATTCTGTTGGCAGCTTTTGACTTTGGGAAGTTTAAGTTCATCAATCTAAATCACTACGTTCGTCAGACACAGCGTCATCGTTTACGAATCACACACAATATTTGGACAATACTTTTCTGAAAAACATTACACTAATACAATAATAAAATAATAATATTGATAAGTTTAAATGTAAAAAGAATATTTTAAAAGTTACATATTCTAAAGTGATGAACATTATAAATTTGTTTATATATATATTCAATTGAATATTTTTGAATATGTTTATTCTATTATATAATATATATATATATATATATATATATATATATATAATATATATATATATATATATTCATATATATGTATATGTTAATAAATTTAGAATATGTAACTTAAATTATTTTATTTACATTTACACCTATATATATATATAGAGAGAGAGAGAGAAACTATCCTTATTCTGCTAACAATTTAAAAACTCTATAATATTATTTATATTTAAAAATATTAAATCTAATTATATATATTAAGCATAATCATACATTTATAAATAAACATACAAATATTTTTTGTATACAAGTGTGTAAAAACAATACAATATGTGTAAATGATGAATAGAATAATTAGAATAGAATAATTAAATATAATAATTTAACATATATTATATATTCTACAATTATGAACATTTTATATATATATATATATGTGTGTGTGTGTGTGTTTAACTATCATTATTTTGCAAACAATGTTAAAATACTAAAATATATTTATATTTAAAAATATTCAAAAGATGCATTATATATAAATAAATATATATAAAACAAATTATAAGAAAAGTGTTTTTTTTTTTTAACTTTGGAATTCAATACATTCTTTCAAACATCATATGAATAACTGAATAACTAAAAGGACATAGTTGAATATGTTGGTAAACTGACGTTACGCCGGTGTATCCTCTCTTGCAGCTGCAGATGAAGGCGTTTCCGATGGGTTTACACACACCTCCGTTCTGACATGGGTTTGGCATGCACACGCTGATCTCTGTCTCACAGCGCCCTCCAGTGAACAGAGCACTGCAACTGCAGGAGTAACCTGAGAGAGACACACAAGACAGACTGTTTGTTCAGGAATTGCAAAACAATCGCACAGACACACGCCGGTGGGAAATCGCGTGGAAAATGTCAGTGAGTAAACAGTGCGCTGGTTTTATCAGGTCTACCCACAAAAACAAACAGACACACACGCACACGCGTCTGGCAGACACTCCTGCACAAACGACCTTTTCAGAGAGGATGTGTATGGCACAACACCGCAACTCCCACAACGCACTGCTCCATTCATCAGAGCCAGTGAACGAGTGAAAGAGAGAGAGATGACTACAGTCAGGAGGAAGAGATGAGAAGGGAAACATGATGAGACGAGTTGTGAGAAGAAAAGAGAAAAGGGATGAAAAGAGATGAGAAGAGACAAACATAGAAGAGATGAGACGTAAGAGAAAATAATAGATGAGAAGTATTAGATAAGATGAAAAGAAGAGATGAGATAAGAGATGAACAGAAACTAAATGAGAAGAGATGAGAAGAAAACGAGATGTGAGACATGAAGACGTTAAGATAGAGAAGTGAAGAGATGAGAAGAGGAAAAATAGTAGAGATGACAATATAAGAAGTAAAAATGTGAGAAGAGAAGAAAACAGAAGAGATGACAAAATAAGGAAAGATAAGGGAAGAGAAGAGACTAGAAAGGACATGAAATTAGAAAAATGAGACTCGAGTACCATAAATCGATGAGAAGAAACAAAGAGAGAAGAGAGAAAGGAGAGACAATTCGTGAAATATGAGAGGAGAAGAGAAGAGACTAGACAAAAACAGGTGAGATGAGAAGAGACAGTACTATGTGAAAATAGAAGAGACAAGAAAAGAGGAGAGAGATGAGATGAGAGGAGAAGAGATGAGAGGAGATGAGAAGACAGGAGACAAGCCGAGACAAGAACAGAGGAGACGAGAGGAGACAAGAGGAAAGGAGATGAAACGAGACAAGAGGAGTTAAGAGGAGAAGAGTTGAGAGGAGAAGACAGGAGACGAGATGAGAGGAGATGAGAAGACAGGAGATGAGCCGGGACAAGAAGAGAGGAGAAGAGAAGAGACGAGAGGAGACAAGAGGAAAGGAGATGAAACGAGACAAGAGGAGTAAAGAGGAGATGAGTTGAGAGGAGAAGTGAGGAGACGAGATGAAAGGAGACAAGGTTATAAGGGGAAAGACGAAAGGGAATAAAACAAGACTAGAAGAAATGCAAAGAGAAAAGACAAGGAGAGAACAGAAGATGAGAAGAGACGAGATTTACTAGAGAGCATGTGGAAAGCAGGAGCTGATTTAATCATCATAATTGGTCATTTGGTCTCCATCAGACTCAGTAGACAGAGGATAAGCTGATTTGACTGGAGCCAAAACTGAACACACACACACACACACACCTCCAGACGGCAGGCTGATGCAGGTGCCACCATTGAGGCAGGGCTGGGCGGCACACGCGTCCGGATAGAGAACGCATCCCAACTTGAGATCCGTCAGTCCCACCACCTCTGCGTACGGGCTGCGTTTGTTCTGCAGCGGGAGTTCGTTATCGTTCAGAACCACGGAGTCTAGACAGCCCTGAAAGCCATTGGTGACCAGCGGTCCTTTCCTTTCCGTCAAGCTGCGGGCGTCCGGAGGCGACACCTGCGCTCCGAAATAAATGGACAAATCTGCTCCTAAAGGACGGTATTTGGCCGTGGCCAGCCGCCGCTCCACGTACATGTCGTCTAGCGAGAGGCTGCTGTAGTTTCCACGCAACTCCAGGACCACGTGATGCCAGTTCCCGTCGTTAACCGGTCGGCCGGAGATCCCGATGCTCCTGGGACTGTTGCTGCAATCCAGCTGGAACCACAACTTTCCCTCTTCGATCTGTCAATCAAATGCAGATACAGTCAGTCGACTGTATGTTAAATGTGACGCATAAAATGTTTATTTAAAAACAAACATGGTCTAAAAGGGTTGTCCCTATTCTCTTAATGAGTAATGGGTGTGTTTTGGGTGTAACGTGCAATAAACCAATCAGAGTCTCATCTCCCATTCCCATTGAAAGCCAGTTGCGTTCTCGCCATGGCGGACTCACTATTTACATGACGGAATTTGCAAGCGGAAAAACTGAATGCTTCTCTAGCGAGGAAACGGATCTGATCGCGCGCGAGGTTAAAGCACGTGAGTAGACCATCTACAGGACAAAGTGTACGCGCGTTGTGTGTTATAGGCGCATATTACTAACACTCTCTTTAAATAACAAAAAAAAAATACTGTGCCATTGACTTTAGACTAGAGGGCTGCATTGGGATTGAGTCCCGCCGGGTCCCGCGGGACCCAACGCAAATCTCGCGGGAGCGGGCGGTTTGAACTTTACTGCGGGCGGGAATGGGCGGATAAAAAAAAACACTGCGGGATCGGGAGGTAGCCTAGCGACATGATGGAGATGTCAATAATGGCGCTTTTCCACTACACAGTACCAGCTCGCCTCGGCTCGGCTCGGCTCGACTCGACTTTGTTTGGTTTTCCACTGTGTAAAAGTTGTAATTGTATCTGCTTCCAGGTACTTTTTTTCGTATCACCTCTGCCGAGGTTCTAAGCTTGCTGAGGCGATACTAAAATGTGACGTGAAAACACGGCAGACTGCTGATTGTTCAGAGAGAATCAATCATCACTATTCACTGCATCATCATTGCACGCGCCAGACGGAGTATCCTGAATAAAAAACAGCAGCGAACAGCGAAAACAAAACCATCCAAAAACAGCATACACTCGATTTTCTCCATTGTCCTGTGTGTATGTGTCCAGAATACATGCCGGTCAGGGAAACTAAACAAACAACCCCATGAATCTCTTTAATAATAGCAATACAAATATGTGTTTTTTCCTGCGGGACGGGAGAAGACACAAAATCAATGCATCTCTATTATTGTGCGGGAATAAATTCTCAGAGTTTTGCGGGTGCGGGCGGGAGTGGACATACATATTGCGGGAGCGGGCGGGAGTGTAACACATACGTTGCGGGAGCGGGCGGTAATGGTCAGAAATTCGGCGGGCGCGGGCGGGAGCGGGATGAAGAAAACAGTCCCGCGCAGGGCTCTACTTTAGACCAGGTTTCAGTTGGTCAGTGGCGCAGTCTATTTCAGTTGCCTCAAAATGCGCCTGAACACGCCTCGTTTTCAGACCAGCACGCACATGGGCGCACAGATGGGAGCAAATGCATTTGCTATTTAAACAACGTGGCGCAGGACGTGAAAATGATAATTGCGTCGGGCTGAAACTAGCAAAACACACTTGCGTCGAGCCTGTCGCCGCATTGCGCCGGGTGTATGATAGGGCCCTTTAATTAATAATTCAATAATTTAACACATTAGCATGTTCAAGGTTAATGATACTGATGTTTGTAAATGGTCACATGACATGTAGATAAACACATAAACTGTCATCTTTTTAGTAAGCGTTTTATTTTGATTTTAAAATTACTGTGATTATTCATTTGTACGATTCAATGAATTATTGTTATGATTGTTTCAATGCAGCTTTACAGTGATAAACAGGAAAATAACGATTCAACTATGCAAACAGAATTAAATTCTGCTGTAAAGCAGCTTTAAAAAGACAATAGTAATTGTTCAGTCATTGTTCAGTTGAAATCAGTTGTTCATTCAGTTTGGTTCTATAACTGTAAAGTTAATCACTTATGGACTGAGTTCAATTTAGCTATAAAAGCACCCTCAAACTTTTGAACAGTAGTGTACATGCCTGTTAACCTCTCTAAATGGTCTTTTAGGGTTTCATAACTCTTTAACGTTAACCTGATTTCCCTGTTAAACAGTAATTGGAACAAAGTAAATGAATGATATGGGCATGCAAGCGTGTTTTATTGAGTGTTAATGTGAGCGCGGTACCTTCAGCACGCTGCACGGATCTGCACGCGTGTACATGATGATTCCCTTGCTCTGCAGCGTTCTGATCCGGAGGGCTAACTTCATCTCTCCGCTTCTCTCGCCATCCGTCACTCTGTACTTGATATAACTGTTCCCAGAGAAGCTCAGAGAAGTGTGTCCTGAAGAACACACAGAGAGATAAAGAAATATTTCCACAAGGTGTCACATTATATATGACATATAAAGAGGCTTCACACAGGGGTCAAAGGTTACCCGCACACTCTCCCAGTTTCCCCGGCGGACACTGGCACGCGTACGGCCCCCTGCTGCTGTCCGTTCCCACGCACTGCATGTCACCAGGACATCTCATGTCCACACACACCTGCGACGCAGCAGAACAACTCCCGTCTGAGAGAAACAGAAGAAGAAATTACCATTGCAAAACAAGTAGTGGTGTACTGTTAGCCTGAATTATAAGAGATATGATTGACCACAAACATTTTTTTTTTTTGAAGAACAAGCTTAATTTAAATGGCCACAACTCTAAAAACGTGTTTCTGTTCCTGCTGTTTTTGAGTGCAAGGACACTATGGTCAAGAGTGTGTAAGTGTATGTGTAATAGCTGAGCTTATCTACAGATTTTTTCACACTGCGCTTCACTCTGGATTAATATCTTTTAAACAAGGGTTAAGAGCACTTTTAACCTTGTGTCAAAAGCAGGGTAGGTGATTTGGTCCAAAAATGTTTTTTTTTTTTTGTTATGCTGGTTGAAACTCTCTTTACATCCTGATATCAATCACTAAGTTAAATGTATTTATATATATATATATAAGGGATACTGTATTATATATATATATATATATTTTTTTTTTTTTCACGTTTATTTGTATAGCGCTTTTTTTTTGGAGTCCACATCACACAATTTAGAGTGTTCTGTTATCAGAGGTAACTGTCCAAGTTAAGTGTTTCAGAAATGTACATATACAAAGTCACAGTTAGCTAAAATTTATTAATTTATTAATTTGATAATTATATATATTTAATTATTCATTATTATTATACATACATATATATAGGACCATAAAATGTTCTGTGAATCATTGCATTCAGTTGATAGGATGTCCTATCTGCCTGTCAACATATGTATTTCCATATCTCCATGCACCTGTTCGCACAGACATCACACCTCAGTGCATTTCATGCTATGAGTTAGACAGACATCAGTCACTGAGCACCACATAGGAAACAGCTGCCACCTTTTACAGTTCCTCCTGAACCAAAACAATGAGTTAATAATGCGTTCACCCCATAACTACTGTAATTTGGAAGAGATGGAAACCCGTGACATTATACTCTGAGCGGTTCGTGACTCGAATTTTGGAGTTTCAATGGCAACACTATCAACTCTGAAGTTAACCTGCAGCAGTCAGGTGGTACAAGTAAGAGCTCTTTAAGTTGTTTATGTTCATTATTATTGTAATGGTATGTGCTTAGAGACATGAGGTAGTTTAATCGTCATCTCTCATGATGCTTTGCAGAATCTGCTGTGTGCGTTTATGTGTTTTGTAGGAGGTGTGGCTTAGGAGACCCTCTGAAGGAAGGGTGGGATCTTATGCTTTCAAAGCTAGCTCGCTATTGCTAGCCGCTCGAAAATTGCCTAACCTACCTTTAAGGAAAGTTTTACATGTGTACTATCGACATATTGGCTCTGTTTTTAAATAGAGTGTGAGGGTATGTTTACACAACAACGATGTACTAAAAACTTATTTTTTTTTTTTTTGCATTTTTCGTGTACAGGCAACAACGTTGCAACGTCACACGGATTGCCATAAATGATTAAAAACACTATATTATTGATGCCAGGCCAGTAGTTGGCGATGCCACCTTATATATATATAACGTTACTGTTTTCACACATTTGCGTCTTTGTAATTTACACAGAGACAATGATGGTATTGTTTTCAAAAACTTCGAAACTTATTTTTAAAAAATGTGCGTTTTCAGCGCCCCCAAAACAATGTTGTTGAGTAAATGAAACGCATAAAAAGTTTTTGTTTTTACTTGTGTGGAGTAAACTGCCCCTGAATCAATAAGGTGCTAGAATGTTATGGCGAGTTGCTTAGCAACAGACGATCAATTAGAAACTGCCTCACAATTGCCTCATTAAATATTCACTTTGACACAGTTTTCTAATATTCTCTGATGGAAATGGTTCATAATGTCGAACAACAATGGTAAACGTGTGATTGATGAAGAGACGCTTTTTTGTAGTGTACCAGGATGTAGTGTATACATGAATGTTTCGTTGCAGTATTTGTCCAACCGACAGGCATCAGACAATATTTTTCACGCAGAAACTGTGTGTATATATTTACATGCAGATTCATCAAGTTTGTACTTAAAATTATACTGATGTGTGAATAGTATCTAACTGGTAAATAGACGGTATGCCGTTGCTTGTGTAAACAGCACATTTGTGCATTTACCGGAAAAGTTGTATTTTTACGGTAATTTTATGGTAATTTAACCAGATTTCAGTGTGAAAGGGGCTGAACACTCACCGCTGCACACGCATCGTGTGTTCCTGTGAAACTTGGGCGACACAAAGCTGGTTTTGGTGGAGCTGTACGTGAGCAGACTGTGTGAGTCCAGCGTGATGGTTTGTTCACACTGGGCCTCCCTGCAGTCCAGACCCGAGCAGTTCTTATCCAGAACCGCAGACACCCTAAGGACCTGGTCCAGCTGGCGTCGGGCCGAACTCAGCTTCTGCGTCACGAACGCCGCCTTGTAGAACCCGCCGCCGTCCGCCGTCTCCACCGCCACCAGCAGGTCCAGCTGCCCCGTGGACTCCACAGGCTGCACACTGAGCACGTGCAGAGCGTCGGGGCGGGGCGTCGCCATGACACTGGACAGGACGCGTTTGACCGAAGGGAGGTGACGGGACACAAAGTCGTGAGGGGAGACGCGGTCGAAACGGACCGTCACAGCGTCGTGGAGCATCTCGACCGAGGCCTGCTCCACGTGCACGCTCACGGGCACGCTCACAGTGAAGCGGCCGTCGGTTACAGTAGCGTTGAGGGTGTAGCGGCCCGCGTCCAACCCGCTCAGAGCGATGATTCGACCATCTCGAGGGCTGACCTGGGAGAGAAAAACACAGATGCGTCAAAAAACACAAGGTTACACTTTATTTTCACTTTATTTCACTTTACGGACGTTACAAGTGTACATGCAACTAACCCCAAACCATACTAATCCATACTAATCCTATAGTAAGTACATGTAGTTAATTATTATTACTCAGACGTATAATTACACTTTAACACGGACGCCTTAAAATAAAGTGTAACCACACATAATTATACAAGAAATTGATTCACAAATTACACATTCAAATCAAAATTAGAGTTATGTTGTTTTTCACCATGTCTGACAGAATAAAATAAATGAAGTACAATGAGTAAAATTACATTTTAGTATTCTTTTTCTTATAGGAAAATGACCAAAAATATTGACAACTCAACTCAACTTAAAAAAATAAAATAAATAATAATAATAATAATAATAAAAATAAAAATAAATAAAAAATACATAAAAATAAATAAAATAAAATTATAAAAATATATATATAGAAAAATAAAATGAAAATAAAATAGAAAAATAAAAATATAAATAAAACGACCAAGTCAAAAGTTTGTATGAATTAATGATTCTCATAATTATGAAAACATTTAATATATAAGTTTATACTTAAATGCTTGAAATGAGAAATTATAAATATTTTACGAATACACACTTCTTTATAAAACTAAAATAAAAAACAGTTTAAGCATGAACCTTGAAAAAGCGAAGATAGTTTAAGATCATTTTAATTTGAAAACATTTTTTTGTCTAGCATAATTTCCATTTTTCCACTGTTATTTTCATAGTTTCATGATGACTTTATTAGCGTTTTAAAAAGTAAAAAAATAAACTGTAAAAATGGTTTCACTTTATTTAGATGGTCCCTTTAACACATTCTGTTGGCTATAAGTAACGTTGCGTCTACATGTCAACTAACTCTCATTAGAGTGTTAGTAGAGTATTAGTAGACAGGTAGGGTTAGGGTAAGAATAAGTTTACATGTAGTTGCAAAGTTACTTATAGACAGTAGAATGTCTGTTGGAGGAGCATCACAATAAAGAGTTAGTAGATATTAAGCAGACAGTCTACTAATACTCTAATGAGAGTTAGTTGACATCTACTTGCAAAGTTACTGATAGTGAACAGAATGTTCAAAAGGGACCATCAAAATAAAGTGTTACCGTAAAAATGACTACTTTTGATTGGTACAGATAAACAATTATATAACAAATTGTTTTATTAATTACATTTATTTGAATCTAAAAGTGTCTCAATGTAAACAATTTGAGTTGTAGGGGTTTAGCAG
This sequence comes from Vimba vimba, assembly GCA_022828995.1. NCBI lineage: Eukaryota > Metazoa > Chordata > Actinopteri > Cypriniformes > Leuciscidae > Vimba > Vimba vimba. The sequence continues at coordinate 12,558,264 of CM040826.1, forward strand.
ACTAAAAAGCTTGGGAACTCCTGCTCTAAAAGATGATAAACTGTCAAAATACAAATACGACATGGTGTGTGTAAAGAAAAGGCAAACCAATGGAACACACACTCAAATACCTTGAAAAGGCTGCTCTGCTGGTGTGTGTGTCCGTAGGTCAGTATATCAAATGCATCTTGGTCTGTCGCGTGTATCTGACCGATTACACCTCCTGGAAACTCGTCCTCCATGGTGACGATGTGCACGTGTAAAGGTGACGCCACTGGCTTGTGAACGCTCTCCTCTATCACACGCACCAACACGCTCGCCATCGACGACAGGGGCGGCCGACCCGAATCACTGGCCTAGAGTGTGAAACCGCAGACAGTGATTGGCCGAATCAAGTGTCAATCAAACCACAGAAGGATTATTTGAATTGAAATGTGTGTGTGATTTGATTAAAATGCAGCTTGTTTTAAAATATAACTGTGTCACTTGCATAAATCATATAAGGATAAAAAGTAATGACAGTAAAACATTTATAATGTGTGTGTTACAAATGCTGTTCATTTGAACTTGATAATAATAAGAAATTATTCTTATTATTATAATTATTATACAATAATACATCATATTATAATGATTTCTGAAGGATCATGTGACACTGAAGACTGGAATAATGATGCTGAAAATTCAGCTTTGATCACATGAATAAATTAGATCTTAAAATATATTTAAATAGCAAATAGTTACCTTAAATTGTAATAATATTTCACAATATTACAGTTTTTACTGTATTTTTTTATCAAATGAACACAAGAGACTTCCTTATAGGAATTCCTTAGGGAATAATATATATATATAAAATCTTACCAACCATAAAAGTTTGAACGGTAGTGTATATTCAAGGTTTGCATAATTACATTATTTCCAGCATTTCTCATTACCTGCACGTGAATGATGTATTCTGTGCCCTCTGACCTACGAAACACCCGATTGGACGTCAACAGCCCCTCTCTATCCAGTTTAAACCACGCCCCCTCATTTCCTGCCAGGATATGGAAATGGAAAGGGGGGCCGTTGTGGCTGGCGTCCTTATCGACGACGGACAGCTGCAGGACACTCGTTCCCAAAGGCTTGTTCTCCTGTTGTTGAGTAAAAGCTCATGTTAAACTGATGAGATTACTCGGACGTGATTGGCTGATTTACCCGTCGCTCATTATCGTACCTGTATAACCGCGGTGTGATTGGCTGGGGTAAAGGTGGGCGGGTTGTCGTTGACGTCAGAGATGTCGATGTTGACCTGAACTGTTGAGGACATGGCTGGCGTCCCGCTGTCAAGAGCTCTGATGGACAACGAGTAACCAGCCATCTACAGAGAGAGAGAGAGAGAGAGAGAGAGAGAGAGAGAGAGAGAGAGAGAGAGAGAGAGAGAGAGAGAGAGAGAGAGAGAGAGTTAAAAACATACAGAATAAGAGATGAAAAGAGAGTACAAAGTAAAGAGAGATGAACACACATCCATATATTCTCTTTTACTTTCACTCTGACACTGCCTGTCATAAATAGTCCATGAGAAGCTGACAGATCATCTGAAGCTCTATACATACAGACACACAAACTCAGCTTGTAACTTTTTTTTAAACGTCCAAGACCTTAGAATTGCTCTCTTTATTGTTCTTCTTCTCCAAAATGAGGGCCTCCCATTTTTAAGGTCCTAAACATGCTTGAAAACTCTCGAAACTTTGCACGTGTCAGAACTGGGGATAATTTACGTCTGATGTGAGTTTTAGAATTAGGTGTGGCAAAATGGCTCAACAGCGCCACCTACAAAATTTCAACAAAGCTCTCCTCCTGCTACGTTTCTTATACGAATACAAAAAACGGCATATAAATGTAATGTCCCAGTACCTACGAAAAAGATTCTTGGAGCGAAGCCCTAAACGCAACAGGAAGTCAGCCATTTTGAATTTTCTTTTCCTAAAATGTTTTCCTCATTTGCTTTTCCTCTCTGTTCATTAAAAGGGACTGAATTTTAGACATTTATGGGATTTTATTTTCTCCCAAAACTCCACTCATAATGTTAAACACTATTCAGAAGGGATTTTTTTCCTAAATGAATAATTATATTTTCTCTCTTTTTTTTTTTTGCAGCTTAGTTACAATTAATGGACTTTGGAGAGGATTTACACTGAGAGTTAATAGAGTATGTCTACACCATACATCAAAGTCGTATTTCAAAAGAGCCAGGAAATGATCCGACCCCCCTTTAACCGTCTATAATTGAACAGACTCAGTAAGCTGAAAACAACAATGACTTCATTAAGCTAATTGACATGAGAGTAAAAAAGGAAACTTTGCATATCATCCAAAGAAGCTTTAGCTCCATCTAGTGGTCGCAGTGATATAACATTATGTGGCACTTGAAAAAAACCTCATGCAAATTTTCACTCATGTAAATACAAATGAAGTTTGAAACATAATGGACCAAATTTATGTAAAATATGTAGCAGAATCTGTCTCAGTAACTCGATCAATGATAATCTCTCCCGCCTTTTTTATCTGTTATGTAACGGTATTACAGGTGTAATACCATTATCTTAATCTCAGACACAAGGATAATCTTTTTTAATAATAAATTAATCCCTACAACCAAGTCTGTTATTAAAGGCTTTCATGTGTGGATGTCTGCCGTGAAATATTTAATTTCTTCTTGTTTTCGTCTGTTCCCTGATCTGTGGGATTTTGTCTCATGTTCCTCACCGTTTCTCGATCCAGCTGCTTATTGACTTTGATCTGGCCCGTGATTGGCTCGATGAAGAACTGGTTCTCTCGGTCGCCGCTGACGATGGAATACAGGATGTCACCGTTCGCGTGACTGTCGATGTCTTCTGCGGTCACCTAGGCAACCGTGACAAAAGGCCGAATTATAAGGCGGATCTCAACAGACAAAAATAAGACTGATGTGAATTTCATGACCTCTTACCTTGACCACAGTGTCTCCTATGTTAGCGTCTTCACTAATAGACACGCTGTAGGCGTCACGGCTGAACATGGGGGCGTTGTCATTGACATCCGTCAGGTTGATGTTTACCATGGTAACAGCACTGAGGGGCGGAGTTCCGCCATCCGTGGCCTCCACCGTCAGGAAATAATCCTTGCAGGACTCAAAGTCTAGCGGTCGAGATACCGAGATGGCACCTGTACACAGCACAGGGTGCCATAAACATATATATATATGTTTATATATAAACATATAACTCAATACAGACTGAATATATCAGATAAATAAATATATATTTTTATTATAACTATTATATAAATATATTATATCAATAAAAAAAAATACATTTATATTGTAGCCAACTTCAAACATTCAATTTGATAAATTTTGGACATCATACAGTATGCACATTTGAACATCTAATTTAAAGGTACACTATGTAACTTTTGGCCCTCTAGCGGTTAAAAAACAAAACTGCATGTATTTTGCGGAAGAACATTGTTCTGGTTGTGCTTCGGCTCTGTGTGACTGTGTGGATGAATATGGTTCTTTCTCAAAACTGAAGAAAGAGAGATTATCCTAACTCTCATAAAACATTCACTACTAGGCTTAAGAGATATAACCAGTTTAGATGGAAAGGATCTTACGCTGACTAGCTGAAGACGTTACTGTAGCTTTACCCATTAATGGACAAGGTACTTCCTTGAAAATAAATTCCAGCACAGCGCTACAACAACCATAACTAGATGAGTAAATTTTGTTGGGACAAACTTTGATGTTGACTTGACAAAGCCGTATGAAAGTTTGAAAGTTTTATAAGCTTTAAATTTTGTGAAGTGGAAAGAGAAAGAAAGCGAGAAAGAAATTGCAAGCATGAATTAACATGTTTAGCACATTGCTAGCATTAATTAACGTTTGAACACGTTGCTAGCATGAAGTAGCATGTTTTAACATGTTGTTAACATTATGTTGTTAGCATGTTTTCACACATTATTAGCATGAATTAGCATGTTGCTAACATGTTTTGCCACACTGCTAGCATGACTTAATTTGTTAACGTTTTAACACATTGCTGGCATGAATTGCTGAATTACATGAATTAACAATAGAACTGCCATGGCGGTCATTTTGACCGTTTTGAATTTTATATCTGCAATAACTTTGTTGAAAAAATAAATACAATCCTGCTGGTACCTGACTTTTCCTAAAAGTGTCTGTATTTTCATTTAAAATGTTTTTCATATAAATTAAACATAAGGCAAAAAAACAAATTAACATATTTACCTATTTCGGCCATAGACGGTCATATTGACCGCACGGAATTTCGCGGTATTATTATAGGCTATACCAATATACACAACATTAAAATGTGGTAAAAAATACACTTAACATATTCAACAACAAATCATTTAAATGTAATGATATTCAGAACAGAACAAGAATGAAAAAATAACTATAAACAAGCCAAAATGAAATACTTTATAAGCGAAATTGAAAGTAAGCGGCGTTAGGCTCACGTAACTCTCATTAGAATCAAAATGTTTCAAAATTTGCTATGTATTTGGATGGTAAACTATTCTTTATTACAGGCTTTGTACTTCACTCACATTCCAATATCGATGGAAAAAATCATCCTCTTCACATGCGCAAAATGGTACGAATTGTACTAGGCTACTGACAAACAGAGCAGTGGAATTTTTATATGTTAGGTTGACTATTTTATTATTATATTTTATTATGGCTATAATGAACAGGCAGGAATGTCAAGATTACAATGCTGGAATATGGTGTGTGTGTGTGTGTGTGTGTGTGTGTGTGTGTGTCGGCGGGCGCGGGCGCGGGCGCGATCAAACAGTGGAAACATGAAAACATAGGCTACTCCGTCACTTTGTTCAGGACATCTACGGATATTTTTTATTAATAAATGTATAATTAAACTTGTTTAAATGTATAGTTTGGTGTTGTTTTGTTTTTAAAAGACATCCTAATACAATAAATGCATTAATCTCTCAATTGGGTATTTATCATTAAAGATATAGAGTTTGGAATTTAGCGGTCAAAATGACTGCTTGCGGCAGTTCTAGTAGTTATGGAATTCTGGCACTTCTAGTGTTAACATGTTGCTAACATGTTTTTAGTACATCACTAACATGATTTAACATGCTGTTAGCATGAATTAGCATGTTTAAGCACATTGTTAATGTGAATTAACATATTGCTAACATTATTTGGGGGAAGTGAACCCGAGGTTACCCAGTGAGTTAGTCCTAGAGCTCCTCCTGTCCGATTTTAGGGAAAAATCGGGTCTATTGGAGACGTCCAATAGATTTCTTAGGAACGGCGAAAGAACAACACAGACACCGTGTAATTACCACGGGAAAATCTCAGAGTAAAACTGGGAGCTGTGAAAAATATGATACACCGGTGTTTTGCCAGATGATATCTATGTATCATCTTTTTACTCTTTTAAATCCCTTTATAACTGTTTTAATTTTCCTTGCTTTTATTTTGTGATTATTTTAATTCCTTTCTGTGTAAAGCACTTGAATTACCATAGTGTATGAAATGTGCTATATAAATAAACTTGCCTTTCCTTGATTTAACACGTTGCTAGCATGAGTTTGTTAACATGATAAGCATGCTACTAGCATGAATTAGCATTTTGTTTTACCGTTTTGCTATCATGAATTAACATATAGCTATCATGAATTCACATGTTGCTAGCATTTTGTTACCATCAATTAACACTTTGCTAACATAAATGAACTTTTTGCTAGCATGTTTTACCATGTTAGCATGAATTAGCATGTTGCTAAGATTATTTAGTATATGATTATCATGTTTTAACATGCTGCTATCATGAAATAGCATGTTTTGCTAGCATTATTTAACATGTTGCTATCATGTTTTAACATACAGCTAGCATGAAAAGGCACTTTGCTAGCATGTTTTAACACGTAGCTAGCATGAATTAGCATTTTGCTAGCATGTTTTAACATGTTGTTAACATGAATTAGCATGTTGCTAACATGTTTTAGCACTGTAGATTCTGGTTTTATTATGAGCTCTGTCTGGTTCTCTTTTTGCCAGCAGACTCTCCTCTGTTTGGCGTTTATTTTAAACAAGTGATTTTCCGGGGGGTTGAGATTTATCTACTCCATGTCAACCTTTCTCGCTCATTGTGAAAACTAACCTCTGCCACTCACACACCAGACACATGTCAAAGTAGCCGGAGCAACTTTTCTCTATTTACAGATATGACGAGATGTACAGGCGAGTGACGTATGTACGCAATTTCCTGTGAAGACCATCCCGACAGGTCTAAAATATAAACACTTATAATAGGCTTATAGACAATCAGGGTAAGACAAAAACACGTTTTGGAAGAAGGATTGATGAAGCATTGACTCGTTATTTAAATATTGTTAAATTTGAACACAAAAAAAGTTACATAGTGCACCTTTAACATTTCTGTGTAGTGTACATAATCTTATGTAATGCATCTCACCTGTATTGATGTTAATGGTGAAATGGCCCTGTTGGTTTCCGGATCTGATATTGTAGTAAATATCAGCATTGGTGCCAATATCTTTACTCGCTGCGTAAACTTGTACCACTTCCGTACCCACTGCGACATCTTCAGGAAGCGTTGCCAGATAGTCCCTCCTCTCAAACACGGGTGGGTTGTCGTTAATGTCCAGAACCGTGATAGTGATGTTCGCCAGAGAGGAAAGGTGAACAGGAACTCCTTGATCTGATGCACGGACCGTTATATGGTACGAAGACTGAACCTCGCGGTCCAACAAACGCTCCAAAACCAAAATCCCGGATGATTTATCAATGGAGAAGAATCCATCAGCCGAGTCAACAAGGGAATAAACCACTTTACGATTAACACCTGCAAAATAAAACACATGCAGGATTCTATATCTACAAAACTACACCACAAATATTCAGTTTTTAGAGATTAACTTGGTTTCTAGATGGTCAAAACTGCTTATTAATAGTCATAGCTAATTGACTCTTTTAGCATCAACTATTAACTAAAATGGAAACATTTTTATGCTGTCGAAGGTCAATGCATTAAAATATTGTTAGCATGAATTAACATGTTTGCTAACAAGATTTAACATGCTGCTAGGATTATGAATGTGTTTGCTAGCATGACTTAGAAGGTTTTAACACATTGCTAACATGAATTAACATGCACATTTTTTTTACAATGAATTAGCATGTTGCTAGCATTATTTAACATGTTACTAAAATGTTTTAGCATACTGTTAAAGCATGCATGCACGTTGTTAATATGAAATAACAGTTTGCTATCATGTTTAACACATTACTAACATGAATTAGCATTTTTTTAGCCTGTTTTAACATGTTAGTATAAATTAGCATATTGATAGCATGTTTTATCACACTTTTAACATGAATTAACATGTTAACATCTTTTAGTATGCTACAAGCATGACATAGCATTTTGCTAGGATGTTTGAATATGTTGTTAGCATTAATTAGCATGTTGCTAACATGATTTAACACATTGATGGTATAAATGAACAGGTTTTAACATATTGCTAACATGAATTAACATGTTTCTAACATGTTTAAGTACATTGCTAACATGATTTAAGTCATTTGCTAACGTTTATTAACATGTTTTAACATTGCTAATTTTAATTATGATTAATTAACATATTGCTAGCATGATTTAGCATGTTGCTAGCACGAGTTAATGTTGTTAACATAATTAGTATGTTGCTACCATGACTTAACACATTGCTAAAATGCTTTAACACTTTGCTAGCTTGAATTAACGTAGTTAGTATTATGTAATACTTTGTTAACATGAATTAACATTTTGCTAGCATGTTTTACCACATTGATAGTATTTTCTTAAGTTAATTGCTAGGCTTTGCCAGTGATAGATACATAGTGGATGAAGCTTAAATACTTATTATTGTAAAAAAAAAAAAAACGAGTTATTGTAAAAAAGTTTTAACCCCCTCAATGAAAGCATATGAGACTACAGGTACAGAAGTGGGACATGCTCGTACCTAGATCAGGGTCTATGGCTTGTATCCGGGTCAGCAGAGCTTTAGTGGCGGTGTTCTCGTAGACGCTAGTGGTGTAATGGGGCATGCTAAACATTGGAGGACTGTCATTCACGTCCAAGAGAACCACCGTCACCTCAGCTTCACACCACAAACCGCCACCATCCATCGCACGGGCAATCAGAGAGTACCGAGCGACCTTTTCACGGTCCAGCGCCACGGCAGTCCTCAGCTCGCCTGCAGTGCGAGAAAGAGTCTTATAAGCGGACATCAACGCCATAAACAGGATGTCTCTTTAAACCTGACAACTCTCAAACCTGTGCGTGGATGCATTATGAAGTCTTCAGCTCCAGAACCCAACAGAGAGAACTGGATCTGTGCGTTTGAGCCGGCATCAGCATCTGTGGCTTTGACCTGGAGGATTTGCTTATTAAGGGGGACGTCTTCAGACACGGACACCGAATACACGGCCTACAGACACAAACACGCTCATTACAGGCATCAGCATAACAAAACGCTTCTGAACATTGTCGGCACATTTGAACATCTAATTTCATCGTTTTTGGACATCATGGATGTATTCAAACATTTTTGGCCATGGTAGGCATATTCAAATGCTCAATTCAATCATTTTTGGCCATCATGTACATGCTTGAATATCTGATTTGAACGTTTTTAAGAGCATTAAAAGAACATTCAAATGTTCAATTCAATAATTTTGGCCATTGTAAGCACATAAAAAACATGATTTAATTGTTTTAAGCAATCACAGGTGCATTTTTGGCCTTTCAATGTGCTTTGTTTTGAATGTTTTCGACTCTTGTAGGCACATTTAAACACTTGCTTGGAACATTTTTGGCCATCCTAGGTACAATCAAACATTCATTTCAATACCATTATAGTACAGAAACATCTGATTTGATTTGATTTATTTCTTGCCCATTATAAGTGCATGCAAACGTTTTTGGCCTTCACAGCCACTTTCAAATGTTCAAAAGTCAATCATTTCTGGCCATCATATGTGCTTGAAAATGTTTTTGGACAATTTGCAGGCACATTCAAATACTCATTTTTGGCCATTATAGGTGCATGGAAACATGATTGTCCATTACAGACACATTCAATTGGATCATTTGTGACCATTCTAGTCGTTTTATCATAGAGGCATTCAAATGTTTTTGGTCAGTAGAAAGATTCAAAAATTCAATTAGATCATTTCTAGCCAATTTGCAAATGATCATTTCAATTGTTTGAACATCTGATTTGATCATTTTTGGCCATTATAGCAACATTCAAACGTTCAATTCAATCATTATTGGCCATTATAGACATGCATGAACATCTGATTTAATAGTTTTGGGCCATCATATGTGCATTCAAACATTTTTGGCTATTATTGGAAACATTCAAATGTTCAATTCAATCATTATTGGCCATTATAGGCACACATGACCACCTGATTTAATTGTTTTGGCCCATCATGGGCACATTTGAATATCTGATTTGAACATTTCTAAAATTTTACATGCTTTTGGTCACTGTAGGCACATTCAAACTTTTAATGTGATCATTTTTTTTTGCATCATTGGTATGTCTGAATATTTGATTTGAACGTTTTGGCTATTTTAGGTGCACTTATTGCGTTGATTAGAATTTTTTGGGCAAGTAGGCACATTTATAGCCTACTATAGTTCGAATGCAACTATATGCAGTACAAAAAAAAAATTGTTTAAATGTTTCTTTCATGCATGAACATTTTATTATTGATTTGCTCCAAAATGATGCACCTATAATGCTCAAAAATGCTGCATACTGTATCTAGGCAGCTCGATAAGTTTTGAGACTTAACCTAAATGCCCTTGCTAAACAGACTGACCTAATTTTCTGCTAGACCTCATTTGAACAAGGTCATGTTTTATGCTCATAGATCATTTCTCCTGAACTTCTTGGCAGCTGTAAGTGGACTCACTGATTCCAAAAATATTCCTGGCTTTGGCTTGTAATCATTCAGGTTTACCATGTAGATTTGAAACTGCCAAGCAAACATGCTAAAAAAATGCACTGGTTAGATTTTCAACAAACTAAAAAACAGCAATATATATATACATATACATATACATATATATATATATATATATATATATATATATATATATATATATATATATATATATATATATAAATAAGTGTAAGGCTACGTCTACATTAATCCGGATACATTTAAAAACTGTATTTTGATTTCAAAATGCTTCAAAATGTTTTCCTAAAGTTTCTCATCCACACTGAAACATCTGAAAATGAATTACACATATGATGTTTGTCAATTTAAAAGATACATTTTAAAGTCAAGAAAGTCGCAGTCTGAAGTAAAACTGTTGAGGTATAAGACTGTGAAAATACGTAATTACAGAGACTACAAACCCAAAAGGCGCACGTGTGACGTCATACCTTTTCTCTCAATGAATGAAGCTAACTTTACTGAAGCTAACGTCTGTCATTTTTTCTATAGTCTTACATTATAATCGTAACGTTACGTTATAATCGTAACGTCCGTCATGCCTGAGTGTTTTGTACCAGACTGCACACATACGAGCAACGGATCTTGTGACGTACATAGTGCGAGACGAGAGATGTAGTTCATTGAGCGATTTTCACATAAAACTAAATGTTACTCTTCTGTTTTATGACAAACTGCGACTGTCTTGACTTTCATAATTATCTTTTAAATTGACAAACATCATATGTGTAATTCAGGGCACAGTTCAGACGGAATAAAAAGATAAGTTGTCTCTCGCCATTGACTACCATACATATTTTTTAACGAAGTACGGTCCCATGAGCCGGAAGCGGAGGGAAGGGACTTAGGCTCTCTATTCAACCTTCGCAGGGAGTTTGATTGACAGGCAGTCTGACCAATCATAATCCGCCATCTGCCGAATCCGCCATTTTGTTCGACAAAGCAGTCAGGAGAGTTAGTAGATTAACGTCGGTGGATTTGAACTTGAAAAACGGTGTGTACTGACGTCTTCCCACAGTTGAAACAACATTCCTTCTGATGTTCATTCATGTTTATTTGATGCTATCAATTAACTAGAAGGAAGAGATGATCGGCTCACAAGCAGCTTTAACTGAGGCTCCACAGCGATCTGTCACGACACATTAAAGAGCCACAAAACGGTATTTATTGTTTAAATTTCTTTAAAAAATTACCCAAATTTGAAAGTTGAGATTTTGTTTTATATAAAAAGTAACCTGCTCTGTCCTGACAAAAGGGGGCGGGTCTTTGTGAACGGTCAGTTGCGAGTAAATTTTGCAATATGAAGACAGATATGAAGACAGAAGGCATGTGTTCAGCAGGTTTTCAAACCGTTTTGATCATATTGATAATTTAGAGGCATATCAAATACGACACCGTAGGCTTTGCAAGGTTAAATGTTTTACTCACCGGGTCACAGACGGGACTGTTGTCGTTGGTGTCCATGACCATGACCTCTACGTTTGCCATGGACACGTGAAGTCCGTCTGTCGCCGTCACGTTGATAAGGTACCGTTCTTGTTCCTCGCGGTCTAACGGTCGCTTAACGTACAGCTTCCACTCTCCCTGAACCAGACCCAGAGCGAACACGCCGCCTCTGTTCCCACCTACACACACACACACACACACACACACACACACACACACACACAAGAGATTACACCAGACACTTAATCTCTCAATAGTCTGTGATAATTTAAGCAGCAATAAAATCCACTACCGATTGTAACACAACACACGCTCACTTCCAGGATTATCTGCATGTCTTAATAACCTCCATTAGTCCTCTCAATGATGGCACGCTCATTACTATGAATTGTAATAATCAGTTCTTTTTATTCACATTTAAATGATCACCACTGCCATCAATTACGCCTTCCAGATTTATCACACGTACTGAAGTCCTACCCGGCTCATTAGGACAGGTCATCTTTTAAACCTCAAGCAGACAGAGGTGGAAAGAAAAAAAAGAGGGAAAAAATGAGAGCGAGAGTTAAATGGAAACGACTCTATAATCAAAGCAGCCGCGTTGACAAGCATCCAATTACTGAACACTCATAGTACAAACACGCGCTGCCTTATTCATCTAATAAAGAGAGTAATTTAACTCAGCTGGGGGCTGATATAACACAGAACAGCTTCTATCTGAGACGCGTCAACAAAGGCCTGGACGCCTTCCGACTTCATTTCTCTCATCCCACGCTCTCGCTCACTAAGTGTAGGGGCTGTTTAACGTGACTTCGACAAGCTGCATGCTTTTTCAGTGCTTTATAAGCAATGGCTCGAAAGCTTCAGATGTGTATAATGCAATCATTTGTCATTTATCATTTCAAATCTCATGATGTTTGAGGGTCAGTATGGTTTTTAATACTTTCATTCAGCAAGGATGCATTAAATACATTTAAAATGTTACAAAAGATTTGTATTTTAAATTAATGCTGTTCTTTTAAACTTTTTATTTATGAAATAATCCTTAAAATGTATTAGTGGTTTTTAACATCGACAATCATAATCAGAAATGTTTCTTGAGCATCAAATCATCCATATTAGAATGATTTCTGAAGGATCATGTGACACTGAAGACTGGAGTAATGATGCTGGAAATTCAGCTTTGATCACTGGAATAAATTACATTTTAACATATATTCAAATATAAGTTATTTTAAATTGTAATAATATTTCATGAAAAACTCTAACTGACCCCAAACTTTTAATTGGTAGTGTATAATGCAATGACAGCGAGTCATTTTTAAGTGTATAAAAATAATCTGAAGATGCATTAAACGTTTGTTATTAATGTATGGGTGCTTGGAGAAAAAGAAAAAAAGAAAAGAAAAATATTGTTGAAATAAATTGAATGTGAATAGAATTGGACTTAATTGGACAACAAAATTTTTTAATTGAATAAAGGTGGTACTTCATCTGATCAGACACTCGGTAACAATTTACAATAAGGTTTCATTTGTTAACATTAGTTAATGTATTAACTAACTAGAGCAATACATTTGTTACTGTATTTGTTAATCTTGGTTAATGTTAATTAATAAAAACACAGCTGTTCATTGTTTGTTCATGTTAGTTCGCAGTGCATTATTTAATGTTAACAAATACAACTTTTGATTTTAATAATGAATTAGTAAATGTTGAAATTAATATTAACAAAAATTAATTATGCTGTAGAAGTGGAGTTCATTATGAGTTCATGTTAACTAATGTAGTTAACTAACGTTAACTAATGAAACCTTATTGTAAAGTGTTATCAGACAGTCTTTATGGCAGGTTTGAAAATCAACTAAATATATACAAATTCATAAGATATTTCTCTCAAAACAGCATATTTATTACATCTTGTTAAGCAATTAAATTGAACTGATGTGTTTAAAGCCGTTTAACGTCAGTTCTGGTCGATTAGTGTTTCTGCAGTGACCTTTCACCTTTACGAGACAGCAACACGAAGAGCTATTTAACGGCTGGTAAATCTTAGCTGTTACGGAGGAGATATTCGGCACTGCTGTTAAAATGAGATACGCAGTTTGCTGGTCTAACAAGGTTTAAGATATCCTTTATGAACCCTTAAACTACTTTCAGGAAACCTCTAAATAAAAGTTCAAATGATCTAATTAACTACCATTGAGTAACTATTTACTGTTTAATTGCGCTGTGCTCTGTTGAACACAGCAGTAAAATACCCCGAGAGGTGAGTTTACCCACAATGCCGTTGTTTCCTAAGGAGAGTAAAGATGTAAGCTCAAATCTGTTTGTATATTTGTCTCGTTCTTTCCCTCTGGTGTGTATTATGATACGGTGTGCGGTTCTTTGAGCCAGTTTGTGCCGCTGGGCTGAGAGAAGTGTATTAGAGTCTGTTTGACCTTTGAGTTTGTCTTGAACAAGAGGATTTAAACGTTATGAAAGTGTGGACTGTAGGGAAGGAGACAGACGACGAGGGTCTGAGAGAGAGAGAGAGAGAGAGAGAGAGAGAGAGAGAGAGAGAGAGAGAGAGAGAGAGAGAGAGAGAGAGAGAGAGAGAGAGAGAGAGAGAGAGAGAGAGAGAGAGAGAGAGAGAGAGAGAGAGAGAGAGAGAGAGAGAGAGAGAGAGAGAGAGAGAGAGAGAGAGAGAGAGAGAGAGAGAGAGAGAGACTTCTCAGAGATTCTCAGTAGAACACATGCCAACTACACAAAGGCTTGTGCCACAAAGTTTACTTTAGTTTGCATGCTGTGGGCTATGATTTAATTAAAGGGATAGTTCACTCAAACATAAAAATACAAACGTGTATGACTTTCTCTCTGAAATCCTTTCCATGCAAATACAATGAATAGAGATCTTTTAATCTTTTAGGCTTCAAAACTATATATATGTGTGTGTTCACACAAATATATTTTTACTTATTTTTATTTACTTAATTAGATATTGATTATATTTTACTATATATATGGATTTTTAGACACAACAGAGAATTCAATATTCAGAAAACAATCCTTGGTACAACGCAAACAACAATTAGCCAACTAATTAGCATCTAAACTGCTAGTGTCACAATGTTTACTTTAGTTTCAATGCTGTGGGCTGCAATTAAGTAAAGAGTCAGAGCCTTTGTGCGTGTGTGTGTGTGTGTGTGTGTGTGTGTGTGTGTGTGTGTGTGTGTGTGTGTGTGTGTGTGTGTGTGTGAGTGAGTGAGTGAGTGAGTGAGTGAGTGAGTGTTGTGCGTGGTAAATCTTGTTAAAAATACTGCTCCTGCTGGTGGCAGTCTAAATCATGATCACAGCATAAAGGTTGAGCTTAATCGAAATTCTGTTCAGGCCAAGAAGTGTGTTTCTGCGTTTGTGTGTGTGCGTGTGTGAAAAAAGCATGAATTATAGAACAAGGCAGCTCCCTAATTCAATGTTATGAGTTTCTGAGCGCCTAATTTACAAGTGTGTGCTGCTTAGGAGCATGTGCAAGGTGTGTATGTGCGTGATGGTGTGTGCAATCTGTTTCTTGTCACCAAGCAAGGTGTTCTACACTGCCTTTTAAAGCTGGCTGAGCTAGATGCTGATAAGGAGGAGTTTATGTGCCCTTATGAAAGACACTATCCACCTAAACTACTGCTTTAGGAAATGCCACTGTATTATGTTTCGAGAAGTGAAGAGTTGTGCTTGCCTATCCCAAATCCACACCAGTATAATTTGCATGCAGTTGCATCACAGCTTTAATAAAATCCTTATTAAACAAGTGTGGTTTTGCTCTACAGCAAGAATAAGTCTGAATCCACCCGCAAAATCCAGCTGGTAGCCCTAGAGCGAATAATCCATTATCAGGAAAGGATGAATGAGGTGTAATTACTGTGGACTTCTGACATTCTATAATAGCGTTGTTCTACATTATGCTTACATGCAGAACAGGGCTTGAGAAAATCAGGCTATGTTTAGATTGAGAGCGCACACACACAGAGAGTTATACTGCATGGTAAGGTATTAGGGCATCAAAACTATATGTGCTTGTTGAACATTTTCAAAACCTTGTGCATGAAAAGACAATGTCTTTTCTCTATATTTCTTTATGGATTTTTCTTTATGCACATGAAAAAAAATGGGGGTAGCTGAAATAGCCAAACAAAATAAAAATTCTCTCATTTACTCATTTAACCTCATTGTCATTCCAAACCCATACAAGTTTTTTTTCTTCTGTGAAATTCAAAGACATTCTGAGGAATATTGAATATTGAGTTTTTGTCCATACAATGAAAGTCAGTAGCGTCCAAAACAACAGTGATCTTCATTGACTTTCATTGTATGAACAAAAAAACATTTTTCTAAATATCTTATTTTGTGTACAACAGAAGTCATTCAGTCAAACAGGTCTGGAGCGACAGTAGGGTGAGTAAATTATCCCTTGAGCATCTTACTCAGTGTTGCTTCTCAAGAAAATCTAGATTGATTTATAAAGATATATATATATATATACAGTATATATATATATATATATATATATATATATATATATATATATATATATATATATATATATATAAATTAATTAAGAACATGATTTTCTGTTGTGTATTAGTCATGCAGTTAACATCATTTTTTGCCAGTTCCAAAAGTTCTTACCTGTAATATGATAAGTGACTTGTCGGTTTCCAGGTGAGCTGTCATTGTCCCTTGTGTTAAGTACTGCCACCACTTCACCAGGTGCATCACTCTCCCGTACGCTTCCGAAGTAACGGGGCTGAAGAAACTGCGGTACGTTGTCATTGGAGTCGCTCACTGCTATAGTTATAGTAGTTGAGGACGACTGGCTTGCAGGATCTCCAAGGTCAAATGCCCAGACTGTAAGACTGTGGGCTGGGCTCTGTTCATGGTCCAGCCCTTTCAGAGTCGATATCCAACCAGAGCTGCTGTCAATTGTAAAGTAGGCACCATGCTCTTCAATGTCCTCACCGCCAGAGCCACCAAGCAACCCAGGTGGAGCAAGACTGTACGTCACCTGACCATTAGCTGCCCAATCAGGATCCAAAGCTCGCACTTGAAGAATCCTAGTTCCAGGAGAAAGACCCTCGGTGACTGATGCCTCATAGATATCTGACTCAAACGCAGGTTTGTTATCATTGACATCTTGTACTTTGACCTCCACATCCACAGCTGAAACAGCATCCAACCGTCCCTGCTGCAACATTGCAATCACTTTAAAATGATAGGCCTGTGTCAGCTCTCGGTCCAGTGCTTTGTCAAGTTTGATAGTGCCACTTTCTTTGTCTACCACAAACATTCCATCACTGTTACTCTCTGGAGTCTGTCCGATCACCGCTGAGAAGCTTACTGGTAAGGAAGAGTGGCTAGTCGAGGTGTGTAGATGCACCGCACCCAGCAAGGAACCAATGGGCATGTCCTCTGGCACAGTAAAGGAGAATTGTGGTTGGCTGAAGGAAGGTATGTGCGCATCAGCGGACAAAACATGTATGTAGACTGACACAAGGGAATGTTTAACAGGTGCACCTCCATCAGAGGCTTTAACGAAGAAGGATAGTACAGACCCACGCAAAGAGGCAAAGTTGCCTTTGGTGACAACCCAGCCACTGTCCGGGTCGATATCCAGAAGTTCAGTAACCTGCAGGCTGGCCTCACTGTACAGACTGTAGCTCACTTGTCCGTTGGCACCTTGATCTACATCCCAAGCTTGCACTTGCATCACAAGGGTACCTGGTTCAACCTCAGACCTCACACTTGCATGGTACTCTGAGGCGCTAAAAAGTGGAGTGTTGTCATTCTCGTCTAGTACAGTGACCCGGACACTGCAATATCCAGATCGGCCACCTGCATCCACAGCTGCAATGGACAGCACCATCTCACTTCGTTCTTCCCGGTCCAGACGCTCAAGAGTCATAATTTGTCCATTGCCATCAATACTGAACAAGTCTCGAGCGGAATCTGAGAGCAGCACATACCTCACTTCCCCAAACGGTCCAGGATCAGCATCTTGCGCCCTGATTGCGATGACCTTTGATCCCACTGGCGCGTTTTCCCGTACATCGGCCTCGTACATGCCCTGGGTGAACTGGGGGGTGTGCAGATTAGCTCGTTCTACTCTAACATGCACTTGCGCCGTACTGGTAAAGACACCGTCTGAAACACTTACGTTCAGGGTAATGGCGGAAGGCATGCGCTGCATGCGTCGCTGGCCACTCAGGGTGAGGACACCAGAGGCGGCATCTATCTCAAACAGCATCCTTTCATTTCCAGACACCAGGCCATACTGCAAGCGCTCTGCGTCTGAGCGGTCTGCGTCAGAGGCCTGTATGCATGTTACAAAGTGCCCTTTGGGTGCCAACTCATTGATTGAGGCTTCATATAGCAGTTGGTTAAACACTGGAGCGTTGTCGTTGGTGTCCGTGACATCGACTGTGACCCACACTTCGCTGCTCAGTGGGGGAAAGCCATTATCTGTTGCCTTGACAAGAAACACATAACGCTGGATGGTCTCATGGTCCAGGGAGCGAGCGGTCAGAATTAGACCACTGCTGCTGTCAATGTGGAAGTGGTCAGTGCTGTTGGTATGGTCTGGAATGATTTGGTACCGTATAGCTGCGTTTTTCTTGGAGTCGTTGTCCGTTGCGAGCACCTGCAAGGCTGCAGTGCCAATCATGGCAGTTTCTGAAATGACGGCTTTGTACGAGGACCGCTCAAACACTGGAGGGTTGTCATTGACATCCAAAACAGTAACTTCAACGTCCACTTCTGCACGAGCACCTGTGAGGCAGTCCGTTGCTCTAACAATGAGTCTGTGGACAGGGCTGGTCTCATAGTCGAGGACAGATATGACACTAATGACCCCCGTGTCAAATCCAATGGAGAAGAGCGTTCCAGGGTCACCATGCTTGATTGTGTAAAGGACACTCTGGCCTTCAGGGCTGCTGGCATTTATTCCCAGAATTGGAGTCCATACTGGTATATCTTCGCTCACTTTTACAGAGTAGAATGGTCGGTCGAATACTGGCATTGCTCTGTTTACCACTGTAACAGGAAAGGTGACTGAAGAGGACAGAGGTGGTGTTCCCATGTCACGGGCGAACACCAGAACCTGATATTCCACACTGGAGAGATCAGCCTCGAAAGCTCTCCGTAAGTGAAGCTCGCCGCTCACACGGTCCATCTCGAAATGTCCCAGTTCATCCTGAAGAAAGTAGCTGACCTCTCCATTTTGTCCTTTGTCTCGGTCCACTGCCGTCACTCGAAATATTGCAGTCCCAGGCTCCGCTTCTACTTGCACAGCAGCATAGTATGGCAATCCAACAAAAACTGGAGCGTTGTCGTTGACATCGGTGACTTGAACTCGGACCAGCGCCCTTGCAACACGAAGACGATCTTCCTCACGTCCCGCTTGTACCAAAAGTCCATATTCCTCCTTCTCCTCCCTGTCCAATGGGACTCCAACAGTTTCAATGGCACCAGAAGTTGGCCTGATGCGAAATTTCCCTCCTGCATTCAGCAAAGTATAGCGCAATGGTTCATTCAACTTGTTCCCTAATGCTGTTACCACAGCAACTGTTGTTATATTGCCATTGTTCTCCTCAATGTTGGAATTGTAGGCATTTTGAGTAAAAGCCAGCCCACTGTCCAGAGCCTCATGCACCAGGATGGTAACCAGAGAGGTGCTAGAAAAGCGTCCGTCTGAAACGCGGATGTTAAAGCGAAATCGTTCTTTGCTAAATGTACTGTTTCTCACAGTCAACAGTCCAGTACTTGGCTCAATGCTGAAATGTTCTAAGCTCCCGTCTGTCAATGAGTAGGTGAGCTCTGACTGGCCATTACCATCGGGATCAGTAGCAAAAACTTGTAGGGCTTCTACACCTTCATAAGTTGGGAGCAGAAGGACAGCTTCATAGGAATCCTGGGAAAATTTAGGTGGGCAGTCGTTAACATCTTGCACCTCAATAGTCACTTCTGCAGGCCGCTCAGCTGAGAGCTGAGGATTCCCACTGTCACGGACATTAACGTGGAAACGAAATGTAGGTGTGGTTTCATGGTCAAGTGGAGCAATTGTCCTTATGGATCCAGTTCCGGCATCGACTGCAAAGAAGCGCCTGGCAGATTCTTCCATGATCTGGTAAACTAACAGGGCATTATGGTTGCGGTCAGCATCGGTTGCTCTTATGACCAGCGGTTGACCGTTGTCACTCTGCACAACACTGTTAAGCCCAGCGCCTTCACTGATACTTCCATGGTAATGCAGCTGTTGGAAAACCGGTGCGTTATCGTTTTGGTCAAGAACTGTAACTGTTATTGTAGCATTTGAGGCCTGTCCAGCCATGTTGCTTGCAGTGACTATTAGCACGTAGGAAGAAACTGTCTCAAAGTCCAGTGATTTCTGTGTAGTGATCACTCCACTGTATTGGTTGATGCGGAATGTCCTATGACCATTGCCGTGGCGAATATCGTAGGTAAGGGTGGAGAGACTTAAAGCGTTTACTGTGATGACTGAAGCTCCTATGGCGACACCCTCCGATATCTCCGCCTGATATTCACTTTGGGGAAACTTGGGACCAGCATTATCGGACAAGGTGACCGCGATTCGGACGACAGCTGTTGATGATAATGCTGGAGAACCATTATCAGTTGCTTTGACTGACAAGACGTAGTGACCAATGTTTGACAGCTCCAGTTCCCGAGCCAATGAGATGATGCCCAAAACAGGATCAATCCGGAATGTGTTCCCTGTGTTCCCTACATTGAAAGAGAAAAAAAGAGAGTAAGAAAAATAAGATCTTACAAATATACAGTTATTAAAATTATGGAAAAAATGGTAATATTGGAAATATGTTGTGACAAAAAAAAAACAACAACCTTCAAATAAAAACTATTTTCCAGCTTCTTCAAAAATTGATCCATGTATGCTGGCTTTTCCTTTACAGTCCAACTTATCCATTAAAAATAAAAGAATATTTATAGATGGTAAAGAAATTCATATGTTTATGAATTATGGTTTATGGCTTATGCCTATTGATCTATGTTTACTGGTCCAAGTCATACTCTTGAGCACAGATTAATTCAATAAAGCAAATAATTGGTAATAAGTTATATGTAAACACAATTTACATTTATTATTAATTTATCATGAGACAAATTGAGTTAAGTGTGTCCATTTAGTGAAGTGTGTCCAGACTTTGATAGTATATGTGAGCGTGTGCATACCTGAGTCGATGCTGTAGCTGATTTGTGCATTCTGGCCCTTGTCCTTATCGAGTGCAGTCACAGTGAGAACAGCCGATCCCAGAGCAGCTGATTCATACACCTGTCCATCATACATCACCATGGTGAAAAGAGGGGCGTGGTCGTTCACATCCTCCACACCAATTAGGACACGAGCAAGGCTACGTCTGTACGGGAACTCTTGATCTTTCACCTAGTATGGAAAAAAAAAAGCAAGAATGATCGAGAGAAATAAATAAAGAGGTAGATTAGAAAAGAAAATTAATTCCCTGTCTGTGACAGACAGCAATATCCAACACAAACAAAGAGCAACACACACACACACACACACAACAAACTCAAACTCGCTCACTGCCAGGCGGAGTGGATAACATCTCTCTCCGGATTATAATAACAAATTTCATCTGTTTGCAGGCAGCAGGAATATCCATGTGCTTATTAGATATGACACTCACTGTCTCTCACCCTCGTCAGGGGAGTGCGGAAACAAGGAGTGATACAGATCAGATCAATAATTAGATCACAGTGGAGAAACGACACAGGTGCAGACAACATTAAACTAGTGACGGCTGCCAAAGCACAAGGAGCAATCTCCTGTTCCTGTCATACCTGCACTCAAGCATGGAGAGCGTTAAAGAGAGAGAGGAGGGAGCCAGATCTGTGGGAATGTACACTACCAACACTAATCAAATACCTGTTTTATGTTTTACCTATCTATTGAGAGTCACATTGTTCTCTCTAAAATAAAATAAAATAAAATAAAATAAAATAAAATAAAATAAAATAAAATAAAATAAAATAAAATAAAATAAAATAAAATAAAATAAAATAAAATAAAATAAAATAAGTTTATATCTATTCATCTGAAGCTGCTTACTGGTCCAAGTCTTTATACTTTATATTGAAAACAGATGAATTAAAGAAAGTCATTAATGTCACCATAACTTTTGTGCAGTATTTTCATAATTTCAGAAGAAAGCCTTGTCTGATTACCATGATGGTGAGGATGTGCTGTGTTCGGCTCTCGTGGTCCAGTCTGCGAGCCGTGTAGATGACGCCGCTGTTAGGGTCGATGCGGAAGAGGCGCATGCTGCTGGGGTCAACGCTGCTCTGGAGGCTGAAGGTCAAACGGTGACGCTCGTCGCGGTCGGATGCCAACACCTGGACGACCTCTGTATCCGGGGGCGTGTCCTCTGTGATTGTGATGTCATAGGTGGGCTGGGAAAAAACTGGCGGGTTGTCGTTGTTGTCCAAAACAGTAATCTGGACCTGTAAAAAAGACAGGAAGTCAACATGAAATGTAGTGCAAAAGTGCCCGCCCCCTTTTTTAGCGGCGCTGATTGCGGAAGTATTTTTTCCATTCATTTTTCCCATAGGGATTTTAAAATGGTATTTGCTAAAAGAGTTAGAAACCATGAACCAAGCCAATCCGCTACTAGGTGAATCACAAAATCGGACAAAAAGACAAAATTGCATGAAGCATTGCGAACAGCATAATCGACTTACAAACGATGGAGGAATATAAAACTACTCATTTACAAATGTTGATTATATGTATACAAACAATATATTTTAAGTTTATTGCAAAATATGCATATTTATACAAACATTTAAGTATTTTAAGAGTGTAGAGAGACTCGACTCAATAACGTCATTCGCAGTGCTTCATGGGAGTGGGCGGAGCTAACAAAATCTTTTTCGACTCTCTGATTGGTGTAATTTTTTTGTACAGCATCATGGGTAATGTAGTTTTTCGCCAGGAATTCCACGGTTAAACAAGATTATTTTAACTTCTGGAACCCGACTGTTGCACTCAATTGTACTTTCTTAGTACCAGTTGAGCTTTATTAAGCTGAAATAAAATATTATATTATATGAAAAACATAAACGAAAGTTAGAAATGTTGAAATACTAAAATTACTAAAACTAAAGTGAATATTATAAACCTAATTAGAAATATAAAAAACGAATAAAATGAGAAAAGAAACACAATTACTAAAAAAAAGTTGAAAATATAATGGCTGAAAATATAAAAAAAATAAAAGTTTATTCCAAATATGAATACATACTAGAATAGTATAGAAATAATACTAAAATAACACTCAAATTCATGGTCATATTCTGAATGATTCACCTTCCACACTGTGCACATTTTAACACATTTAAGCAACGAATAAGCCTCGTTTTTTATTGACTTTACGAGTCAGAAAGTCACATGACTCATGACGCACCATGAGTGTCTGAACAAATCGAAGTTGAATGCTGAACGCTGCCTGAAATGCAATTGTTTGACGCAAGTACTCAGCTGTCGCTAACTTGTATAAATAACCACAGCAGTCGTCGGAGCACGCAGGCAGTGTGAGCGCACACGATTGTGTGTGTGCGTGTGTGTCTATGAACGAACCGCGTCGGCTGATCTAATTATAAAGTAATAACAGACGTGTACTTCCGTCTCACACTCGTCCTTGCGGAGACACGCTGAGATCCATCTGTGTGTGTGTGTCGCAGACCGTGAATGAATGTGTATTTGTGTATGAAAGTGAGATCGTTTTTGTATTTTTAAATGAGTGCATTTGCATGTAACAGAGAGTGTGTCCGCGAAAGTGTTGTTAAATGAGTGCGGTTGACTGAATTTAAATGAGTTATCTTTTGTGTTTGCGTTCTTGTGCATGAGTGTGTATGTGTTCATTTACTTTATACAGTGAGTGAATAAACTGAATAAATGCGCCTCCCACCCCAAACACTGCGGCAGCTTCTACTCCGGATCGATCATTCATTTTTCCTCACTCCCCCAAATTTTTTTTTTTTCCTTTCGGGATGGATAGTGTCCTTTCAACTCTGACCTTCACACACATATTACACGGCGAAGACTCGTATCTATGGCAACGAAGCGATCAATCCGATGGGACCTTGACATCAGGGATAGGCAATCTGAACGATGACAGACGCTATCAATCAAACTCTCACCATCAAACATCAGCATCAATCATCGACTAAACAGATGCTGTCAGGACGACACACACTCAAAACCTGCTTCCCTGCACATCAAAAGTGCCCAAAAGATAGAAGCATCATTATGCTGCCTTTTAAGATCATGTCTGGCCAAATTCTAATCAAGTATCATAAGCTCAGTGAAAAAAAAAAAAAATGGAGTTATTAATAAATAAATTAATATAAATAAAATATGTATTATATTAATATATGAAGAGTTCAGATGCAAAAGCCTCTAAGTGCCCTCTGAAATTTTCTTCTAGAATGATCATTTTTATCAAGCTCGTACATTTAAGTTCAGTAATTTCACTATTTGAAGATTACCTATTAATTGTCATTAAAGTTTTGTAGCACACAAAATTTCAGATGTCACTTACAGGCTTTTGCATCTGAACTCTTCATATATTAATATAAAATGTTGGTGTATGAGAGGAGATATGCTGACTATAAATATTAATTAATATAAATACATTAATATTAATTTATATAAATTAAATATGAATTATATTAACAAAATATGAATATACAATATTGGCATTTGAGTAGAAAGCAATGCTGATTATAAATATTAAATAATATAAATAAACATTTTTATAAATAAAATGTTAATCATATTATTCTATAATATATAATAATATAAAATATTGGTGTATTAGAGGAGAGACATGCTGACTATAAATATTATCTAATATAATACATTCGTATTAATTTATATAAAAAAATTATTAACATAATATTAATATAAAATACTGGCATATGAGACATGCTGATTATAAATATTAAATAATATAAGTATATAAATAGTAATTAGTATAACTATATAAATATCAATTATATTATTATATAAAATTAATATAAAATATTGGTGTACGAGTGGAGAGAAATTCTGATTACATATAATTGCATACATATTATTTACACATAAATAAAATATTAAATAAATATACATTTGTTAACTAGTGAGGCTATGTTGTTGGAGCTGAACATTGTGAGTCTCTTAATCATGTTTGTGTCCATGAATCGAAAAGCCCAAAGATCTGTATCTCTGCAAAATGAATTTAATATATGTTTGTGATGCCCTTTATCTTTTGTTTGTTTCTTTTCTTTTTTTTTCTTTTTTCCAAATTATTGTTGTTTCAAGTTATACTTACCAAATGTGAAAATGTGTAAAAGAAATGTGTCAAGAACTTGATATCAAATTCTGTAATTTTGAAAATTAAAAAAAGTTAATTATTATGTTTGTTTGTCTGTGTGTGTGTGTGTTTGTGTGTTTACCTGAGTGTACGCTATATTAGTCCCATCTGTAACCTCCACAGTGAGGTTGTAAAACGATCGCTGCTCGGCGTCCAGAGGTTTAGCGATGACGATAGTGCCGACACCTTTCTCGACGTCAAACATACTGTCCACGTCACCGCCTTACGTGAAGAGAGACAACATGATTAAACACAAGAACTCTCCATATCTCACACACACACACACACACACACACACACACACACACACACACACACACACACACACACACACACACACACACACACACACACACACACACACACACACACACACAGATTCAAATTCACACCAATGTAATACTCATGTACACCAATGTAATACTCATGTACACCAATGTAATACTCATGTACACCAAACGGGGGCGCTAAAGGGTTTTAAAGTGCAAAACATAAGTAGGATGGGATTTCCTCATCATACCCACACAGCAAACACACAACACAAACCACACATATGCAATGCACACATAACACACATCCAGTGTGTAACACACATTTAAAATGCACATAATCTACATATTCATATATAAAACACAATAGACAGATACTTTAATTCACACATACTTCATTCACAACACACTCACACAAATATATGGAGACATATACACTAACATGTGTAATGTATGCATGTGTTTGTATGTGCTACTTTAGTGACTAAAAGGATTCCTCCATTTTCTTAGACTTTGTCTTTATATTTCTACACAAGTACGTGCACAAACAGTCTAACGCAACACATGCCTCCTATACACACACAGAAGTGCTCTCAGAATCAGCTCTAGTCAGATGCATTTGAACCATTAAACACCAACAGAAGAGACAACAAATGAATAGATTGAAGAAATGGCTGTTTTCTCACAGCAAAAGTTGACTATAATGGAGAGTTGACCCAAAAATGTAAACTATGTGAATATCTACTCCCTCTCATGTCGAAGCAAACCCGACTGGCTTTCTTTCGTGGAAGACAAAAGATACATGTCTATCGTTAGTCAAGCTATAATATCATATACCATAAAGTAGTCCATATGACCGCCCTTTAAAGTCATACGATAGCAGCATTGTGATTTGTCACATGACATGCAATAATAAGATTTCAATCCTGATGCCATATGCCTTTTTGTGGCATATTTAAAGGCACAATATATTACCAATGTATTAGTGGTCATCTAATATTGTAATTTTTTTTACATTTTTATTTATATAATTAACATATTTTTTTATATATTTTCATTATTAGCAGATATTACATTTTCATTGGCCAATTATATTCATTTAATTTCCCCCATTTTGCCATATTCCATATTTCTTTTTTTTGGCATATATAAAGACACAGATGCACAATATTGTCATTGTTAAAAATATTTATTTTTAATTATTTTAATTAAGGCTGATATTCCATATTTATTAGCCAATTACATGTATGAAATTCCCTCTATTTTAATATTACTTCTGCCTTTCTCCAGCACAATTTAAAAAGACAATGATAGACTATGGCCATTAAAAACTTAAGAATACTACCATTAAAAACACTATTAAAGAGTTCTTTCCCTTTAAGAGTGCACATCTTTTTTTAATGTCGGCATGAAACAGAAGTTGCGATAGTCTTTTCTTCTCTATTGTGACGTATATCAGAGTGAAACTGCTTCTCGAACAAGAACAAATGTAGGGCGGGACTTGATTTTGTCAGTGGGGAATTGATTGGATGGTTGTGGTTTGCTATTGGTGGATCTCATGTGAGTGACAGGTAGCCCCGCCCTCACGCCATCAGTGAGCTGCAAGAGAGAGGTCAAGTCATTTTGATTAAAGATTACATAAATTAAAATAAATGATGTGCACGGATAAATCAATTATAATACTGCAATATTCCGTAAAAAAGTAAAACATTTTTTTTTTGTAAGTATTATTTTATTTCAAAGTAGTTTAGTTTTATGATATTGCCCATTTATCAGTTATCAGTTATAACATGGAAACAATTATTGGCTTATTGGTATCAGATTAAATAGTCATATTTGTGCATCCCTATGCAAACAAACACAAATGAGATTTAAATTTCAGTCTGGTTCTCACACAAAACTATCAAATGACTTCAGAAGACTTGGAATACACAGTGCACTACTTTTCTGGTGCTTTTTTTTAACCCTTTCTGACACGATTTGCTTTCGTTGTAAGACAAAAAGCAGCTCCACCATTGTGACTAAAATCTTTTGCGCTCCACAGAAGAATAAAGTTACACAGGTTTGGAACGACACAAGGATGGAGCTGTCATTTATAGGTGAAGTATCACTTTAGCATGTAGTTCAGGTGGTTGCATCAGTGTGTTTGAACGCCTGTGAGTGTGAACAGAGGTGAAAGTGTGTTTTGGCAGGGAGTTATGTTCCCTCTACACACTTGTTCTACCCGGGGCGCATTAATCATCTCGTGCCGCCTGTTGCTGTAACACCTGGTAGAGAGATACACTTACACATGCATACACACCCTTTCATTCATCACCGTCCACCCTCGCTGTCCTCACAAGCTCTCTCTCGTCTGTCAAGCTAACCCTGGGTTGACCCCTGACCTTTACCCACACTCGATTGGTTGTTTAATGACGCATTTAATCAGGCCTCACATGATGAGGCTGGGTCAACGACCGCCAGAGGGGTTTTAGGTACCTCATAAACAAAACACACACTCACACACACACATGGATGGAAGCACAAATTAAACCATTATCGCCACTGCACAGTAAACACTTAGCACACACACATGCATTCAATAAAATATCACACGCACATTTAAATCACATTTGAATCGAGACGCTTGTCTCCAAATTCACATCCCAACCAATAATGTAGAAGCAATACAGCACAACACCAAGGGATGATGGGAAAGCAGAGCTAGCTGATGGTTAAACAGCAACAGAGCAACAGCAGTTCTGCTGAACTTGTATAAATATATATATAGAGAGAGAAAGACAGACGGAAAGAGAAAGAAAGACAGGAGTTGAAAGAGACAGAAAGAGAGACATAAACATGCAGAGACAAACAGACAGAGAAAGAGAGACAGGTAGAGAGAGAAAGACAGGTAGAGGAACACACTTGACAATAAGATTTACGCGATGACCCGACTGACGCTCAGGAAAGTTGAAATTGTCAATGCATAGACACAAAACGATATAATTTCCACTTGTTTTTAAAGGGGACCTATTAATGCAATTCTGTGAAGTTTTAGCTCAAACTACCCCACAGATCATTTATTATAGCTTGCCAAATTTGCCCCATTTGGGTGTGAGCAAAATCATGCCGTTGTTGTGTGTATCCCTTTAAATGCAAATGAGCTGCTGCTGCTGCCCTCCCCCTTTCCAGAAGAGGGCGGAGCCTTTACAGCTCGTGCTTAAAATTCTCCGCCAACAACAAAACTGGAGAATGTCACGCAGCCAAAATGTCAGAAATTGTCAGTAGTGTTGTTCAGCCTTATATGTTTAAACCGTAGTCGGACACTGATGGATAATGAATAAATTTAATGAGTTAAGTTGATTCAACTAATCGACTACCATGTTTATCTAAAAATCTTTCAGAAACAACTTTTGTGCAAATCCAGCGTTGAACCGAACGTTTGTAAAGCAGTTCGGCGTAAAATAATTTGCAGAAATGTATAACACTAAGTATTTCCTTTCATAAATGAAATTCAACCACGGTGTCCTCAGTGGCTCAGATGCCGAGAGTCTATGGAGACTCTTATGCTCGTTGGTACATCTAACAACAGAACATTTGTAATGTTTTTTCTACATCTCCAGCTGCTACAGCGAGGAAACAGAAATGGCGACTGCTGCGGCTCACTGAGGGCGGGATCTATGCTAATAAGGCAGGTCGTCACGAGAAGCCCCGCCCATGTTTGCCAGCCCCGCTCGTTTGGAGAGACTGTTTATGATTTAAAGGGATTATAAAAAAAGAAGTGGGTGGATTTTTACCATTATAGGCTGGTTGTTTACACACACTGTGGAGTGGACACACATCTATAAAAGTGAATTTTGCTGAATAGGTCTTTAAGTCTTCTTAAGCCAATTTAAAGGGTTAGTTCACCCAAAAATGCAAATATTCCCATAATTTACGCACCCTCAAGCCATCCTAGGTGTATATGACTTTCTTCTTTCAGCCAAACCAGTCAGAGTTATATTTAAAAAATATTCTGGCTCTTTCAAGCTTTATAATGGGAGTGAATAGTAATAAAATAGAGATTTTAAAGCCCAAAAAAGTGCATCCCTCCATTATAAAAGTAATCCATATGACTTCAGTGGGTTAATAAAGGCCTTCTGAAGCAAAACGATCTTTTTTTGTTTTTTTTTAAGTAAAATATCCATGTTTATTACTTTATAAACTATAATCACTGGCTTCCGGTAATGGCTGTAAGCAAGTCTAGTTCCGGTGGAAGAGTGACCTCTGACCCGACGCATGACGTAATGACGAACGCGGAAGCGCAGAGGATAGAGCAAAACAAAACACGTCTAACAAAGTCTGAAACGAGAATTTTTAAAGAGAAATGTCAGAGGAGCTTGAGTTTGTTGCCCAGCCCTGTTTGTTTGAACCGCGAGAGGCGTCAACTCTCACCTAAGCTTATGCCCTGTCTACATCCTACGCCATACGTCGGGTCAGAGGTCACTCATCCGCCGGAACTCGACTCTCGGACGCGTGCCTGAATTCTACTGTTAGAGCTATCTGGCAAAACTTAAAGCACTGTTTATTTAATTTGCTTTTTATACATTTAATTTATGCTATTGCTTGTAATTCATTTATTTGTTCTTATTTTAGTACTGACTGTTTACTTGTCTTTAATGACGTTTGAAATTTGCTTTGGTATCAAAATTGAAATTGATAACTGTGATATTTCACTGGTAGCTAAAACACTGGTGTCGTGACAGCCTTATTTATTAGAATACAATGTTACGTGGGTCATAAACATTGAAATCTATGACTTTTTTTTTTTTTTTTTGTGGCAGGGAAAGTAAACATTTTAACCAAAAAAAAATCCTTAGCGTCGAGCCCTGGACATGCAGAGAGAGAGAGAGACAGAGAGACACAGGGACACAGAGAGAGAGAGAAAACACAGAAAGAAAAACTGACAGAGAAAGAAGAGTTAAGAGAAAGAAAAGAGGAAAAGAGTTCGGCTGAACTGGTAAAGATACCTTCTGTAGAACAGTTCCTGCCGCAAGCGGTCTGGAGAATATAGAACATCTCACGGAAAGCGCGGGGACCTTCCCATACGAAGCATTTAGAAAAAGAGAGAGAGTGAGAGAGAGAGAGAGAGAGAGAGAGAGAGAGAGTCAGAGGAAGAGAGGATGGAAGAGAGAGAGAGAGAGAAAACAACAGAAGTAAAAAAGAGTCGAAGGATAAAAGAAACGAACTAGCATGAGAAGGGAGAGAAAGGGAAGGAAGAGGAGGAAAAGAGAGGCAGAGCAGCGAACGAGTGCAGAGCAGGTGCTGCTGAAGCAAACAGAAGGTATCTGAACACCAAACCACATGCGTGCTGCAATCCGACTCTCTCACTGCCTGCCGTATCGACAACTACACACGTCACATGACCACTCGATGTTACACTGCAATTAGCATGATCAACTTCACTTAGCTGTATTGATATTACTGTAAAACATTATTAATAGTGACACTTTATGGTATTGTATGCATAATATAATATAATATAATTAATATACTGTAATATAATATAATAAATATAATATAATATAATATAACATAATATATATTATATTATATTATAATAAAAAAGTCCATTTGTCTTTTTTACAATTAATTATTTAAAGGTTTAGTCGATTGTTTGTGAGTATACAAACCTTAAATCACCATAGATACAGACAGCGGCAAGCAATCGCCATGGTGACCGTGGGATGGAAAAAGATAGCAGTACAACGGCACAAATCATGCAGTGAACCACAAACATTCCCGGCAAATCTAACCCGTAATATCAAAACATACAGCCATATTAATCTATAAGTGAATTTCACCTAACTGTCATCCTAAAATCAAATTATAGATTTTTTACAAATATTTCTAAAAAACTCACCATCTTAAATTTTAAAAGATGATCATTTTAAACATTGTTAATCCCTGACATTTACTTGTCATAATCCTTATTTGTTTTAAGATTAAACGGTTAGTCGACCCTAAAATGAAAATTATGTCATAATTTACTCACCCTGGTGTTGTTCTAATGACGTATGCCATATTCTTTATTTTTCAGACCACAAAAGGAGAGTTTTTTTGAAAAAATGTCCAGCATCCAGCTTTTAAAAAGACGCAAAAGTATCACAGAACGCTCCCATGCGACGTGTGTCGAATATTCCAAGTGTTCACGTGAATAAAATTCGGTGAAAAACAAAATTAAATTTAATGTATTTAATGAAAATCCTGACCATGGCCGTTGATCTTCTGTGCGTGACTACATGTTCACAAGACTATTAGCACCACAATTCACTTCGACTCACCCAGAAAAACCACACAAGAAATCAAGATTAATTATATGGATGAGTGTGAACGGGACATAAAAAAAAAAATCTCATTTTGTGGTCTGAAAAAGAAAGAAAGGCTTAAAGCATTACAACACCAGGGTGAGTAAATGATGACTTGAATACTAAAAATCCACTTTCATAGCAATTCCATATCCTGCAACTAAAGTAATCTGAACTGCATACATCATCACATTAACATAAAGCATCCGACCACTCACCTGTGATGTCAAACCACAAGGATGCGGAGCCTTGCTGTTGGGCGGACACCACGCCAACGATGTCCGCCACTTTGTCGGTTTCCATGACGGTGAAATTGTAAAGCTGCTCGTCGAAAGCGAGAGGCACGGGGCTGGGCGGAGGACGGCGGATCCACTCGATGTGCAGACGAGCCGTCGCCCAGCGCTGAGGGCGTCCATTATCCACAGCCTTCACCTGCGCGAATCAGGACGACGGGAAGTGGACATTAAAAGAACTGAACTGAAGTGGAAGATTGAACTAAAAATGGAGAAAACGCATCCAGTATTGACCTTTTGTTTTGAATGCAAACAAAAGAACAAACCTGTTACAAGAATAAAAAAAATTGAAAATGTCAACTCCCTCATTAAGAGAATTGAGCTGCTGTACGGGTCAAGGGAGTTTCACAAGAGCTGGAAATTATCATCCAAGAGTTCATATTTCACTTGAAATCTGGTGCGACTATTTCTTGTCCTTACATCAGATCATTTATATAATTTCAGTTAAAGAAAAAAACATACACATATATTTATACCTATACCATTTTAAGGTGGTCAAGCTGGTTTATGGAACATGTTATCTAGTTTGGTGCTGGTCTAACCGCTCTAACCAGCATGAGCAAGATAGTCTAAACCAGGCCCAGCTGGTAGTCAAGCTTATCAATCATCTAGACCAGCTTGGATCAGCTGGAAAATTTCATTTCATTATTATATTATATTATATTATATTATATTATATTATATTATATTATATTATATTATATTATATTATATTATATTATATTATATTATATTATTCTTAAAAATATATATAGTATCTTTTTAATTCTTTATTTAATTTCATTATTTAATTTCATTAATTAATTTCATTTCTTTCATTTCATTCCATTATTTCATCATTTAATTATTCCATTATTTCATTTAATTATTCTATACTATTTCATTTAATTGAATCATTTACTTTCATTTTTATTTTATTATTTCACCATTTCATCATATTTTATTTTATTTCATATTTTCATTTCATTTTATTTTATTTTATTTCATTTCATCTTATTATTTCATCTTATTATTTCATTTCATTATTTCATTTCATTTCATATAATTATTTCATTTGACTATTTCATTTCATTTTCATTACTCCATCATTTCATTTCATTATTTTATTTGATCTATTTTAATTATTGTATTTCATATTTATTTAAATTAATTTAATTTTTTTAATTTAAAAATTTAATTCATTTAATTTAATTTTTTATTTCATTTCATTTCAGTATTTCATTTCATTATTTAATTTTTAAATTTTATTTAATTTTATTTCATCATTTCATTTCATTTTTTTCATTTCATCATTTCATTTTATTATTTCATTTCTTCATTTCATTTTATTTCATTTCATTATCTCATCTCATCCTATCTTTTATTTTATTTTATCTTATCTTATCTTATTTGTATTTTATTTTATTGTAACATACAATAAAGCACTGTATTTTATATTATAGTCACATTTGTTTCACAATGCCGAGAGCTTCTTGTAGAAGGTCAAGGGTCAAAGGTGACTCACGGTAAGAATATCAATCATATATATATGATATCAATGTCAATATGACAATATCATTGTTTCACAATGCCGAGAGCTTCTTGAAGAAGGTCAAGGGTCAAAGGTGACTCACGGTAAGAATATCATAGGTTCCGGCAGTGAACTGTTTCTTGGGAGATGAAACCACACCGGTTTTGGCATCGATCACAAACTTCCCGTCCTCGTTTCCATCGACGATGCTGTAGGAGAGGTCAGCATTGGTGCCCTGGTCTTGGTCGTAGGCGAAGACGCGGTATATAGGAGCGCCCCGTTGCTTACGGGTGCGCTCGGGTAAACGGACCTGGTACACCTTCTCTGGAAACGTTGGTTTGTTATCGTTAACATCCAACACCTGGATCACCACCCAAACTGTGGTGTGCCTGGGAGAAGGACCACCATCAGATACGGTCACCTGGACACAAAACCACAGCCATGACCATACAGATAAAACATTCGCATTCAAAACACTACTGTTCAAAAGCTTGGAATCCACGGTAAAATCAGATTATAGATGGACTGGAAAGGCGAAAAGAGATTCTTTAAGCATCAACATCATTTTTCTCTCGGTAGAATGGATTGATGAGTCATGTTCGGCTTTTCTCTCATTTCCTGTTTCTGACATTCTATCCATTTTTCTTTTTCATTAGCAAAACATGCCCATCGCTCATCCACCAATCAGCACGGCCGCACATGGCTGCCGGCCAATCAGGGGACTGTGGTGAACTGTGAAGGAACATTCAAATGATATCATTAAAAAACAAAAGACACGGTGTGCGCCATCCATCTCAGCAGGAACAACAGAACGATTAATTCAATTCACTTTATTCATTTCCTTTCACGGATACAGACTGCTGTGCCACGCCTGTACAAATTCAATCTGTCTGTCTGAGAGAGAAAGAGAGTGAGCGAGTGAGCAATAAATGAGAAAAAAGAGGGGGGTTGTAATAAATTAAAGGGGCGTTTGGTCTTTGTAATGTTTGGGTGTCAAGGGATCACACGGTGAACAGGCAACATAATGTGATTGACAAGTTTGTTCTCAAAAGATCAACACGACAAAATCTCTTTTATTACAAACACACACAACGCCCACTCGCAATCGTTCGCACACATCTCTTTCACACTAACATGCAAACAGACCAGCTGAGTGAAACATTTTACATTTCAAACAGGCATTCAGATTCAGTCAGAACACGTAGATAATCTTGAGTTTATGAGAAGTGGAAAATGTTGTTATTCTCCCGTCCCTCACAAAATTGATCTGCAATTTGGAGGTAGTGCAAATTAGCATGGATCGCAGCTCTCACACCTGATGTGTGTTTGTGTGAAACGTGGGTTAGCATGTGTCTCACCTCCAGTACGTGCTCAGCCTGTTGTTCGCGGTCCAGCTTCCGAGAGGTTGTGGTGATCAGACCTGCAAAACACAAAATCACTCATTTTAGCAGGCGCTTTAGAAATATCCCTTGACCCAACCGCTCGTACAGTCTGTAACTACAAGCAAAGACACTGATTTAAGTTTCACAACCTTCAAGCCAAACAGGTAGAAAAACTTCAACACCCATAATGCACTGGGCATGTTGCTGTCCAAAGCCCCTCCCACCAGTCTTCTATGGATACGCTTACCAGACTCAAATACCGCCTTGCTTTAGTAGGAAATACTTCCTAGCAAACTTTTAGTCATAATAGTGTTGACTATTGTATTGTTCCCGGCGCAAGAATTCAAAGGGAAAACGTTTAGCGGGAACGAGTTACTTTCGTTTCCAGTGAAGGATCCAGTGTGTTGTAGGCAGCGGCTAAAGGCTGCAAAGTGTGGTAAATATGGAGAGAACAGCGCAACAGACAATCTGAAAAACCTGTGTTTCAAGTCAATATTTCAAACTGGATGACCACGAACACAGTGCTTCAGGACAAACAAAGGGGGAAACTGAAAGAAACTGACGATCCATCAGTTCTCCCTGAAGCAAAACGCTGTCTTGTTCAGGTAAGAAAGCCACAGCCATGTTGCCATAGTGTTCTGTTTACACCATAATGCTGTTGACAAAGTACGACGTGGTTTTCAGTGATGATCCGATGGACGATTTTGCCAAGTAAGACATATTTTGTTGATCCTGGAACAACATTCCTCTCCGAAAATGTAGTCCTAATCATATCCCTACCCCAAAACCTAACTCTACCCATAACTCCTCCCTAAAATCAGTAATAATAAATAAAGTCAACATATTGACTTTATATATATATATATATAAACTTTATATATACACACACATGATATTATGCTATCACTTTCAGAGCTGTACGGTTGTGCTCCTGCAGTAAAGCTCTGTGGCATGTCAAAGTGCCTGCAGTTCCTTAAGTATGCCTTCTGATCAGGCACATCCCAGGGCGCCCCATCACTGACCCATATCAGAGATGAAGAGAGACACAAGGAGGAAGAGAAAGAGAGGGGGCGGCTGTGTTGAATCAAGCCACAGTGGAGCAGGGCACTCGTTCTGAGAGAGAGAAAAAACAGAAGGGTAAAGCACAAAAGGGGAGAAAGCGAGAGGCGGGGGACATGAGGGCCAACAAAAAGACCAGAGACAAAAGTTTGCTGATGACATCATGCCTGTAACACACACACACACACATACACACACACACACACACACATACACACTCTGATTGAGGTCACGTCAGATAACATAGCCATACATCTTGAAAAAAAAAACTTGCTAGATAAAAGCCTAATTTAACATTTGATGATGCTGAGTTAAAAAAAAATCAATAAAAACCTTCCATCACATATTTATTTCACAAAGTAAGCATGAGGATTTCTCAAATCATAAAAAACAGCTGAATAAATAAATAAATAAATAAATAAATTCTAACCTGGCTCTGAGGAAGTTATGAATCATGTATTTGTGGCAGTTTTTCCTGGTGGTTAAAGTCATTATAAAATCAGAATTGACAAATCTTGTTTAGTTTTTTAAATGGAATATTGCAGTATTTATTATAACTGATTTATGGTCCCTCATACTCTTTAATCAAAATAACTTCCCCTCCCTCTTGCAGCTCATCTCTTCTCTTCTCTGATGATGTGTTTACTGACACAAGGGCGGGGCAACCTGTCACTCACATGAGATCCACCAATAGCAAACCACAACCATCCAATCAATTCCCAACATACAAAATCAAGTCCCGCCCTGCATTGGTTCTTGACTCACTCAAATATAAACCACAGAGAAAAAGACAACCGCAACTTCCATTTCATGTCAACTTTAAGGGATAATACAAAAAACCTGTTTTGTGAGAAAGTATGAGGTACTAGAGCAAAAAAAAAAGCTGATGTAATTGGTGTACCTGAATGGGGTTTACTAGTTTTGGCGGGCAAAAGCCCGTCGACGGAGGGGGTCTTAACGTCTCCAGACTTCTGAACTCACTGTCATGGCAACCAGAGGCTCAGTTACACAGCTACCGCTCTGGACCAGCGTGTGTGGGAAAGTAAGTCCTCATACAGGGGGAAAATGGACGGATTAGAGCTCAAATGTTGGACGCCGAACACTCGCGCACACCCACACATGCTGTTAATGCGACGTCTATAATATAGAGTACTCAAAACATAAAATCCGCCACAAACAAATCCCCAGACACACACTTTTATAGGCGAAACTCTCTCTTAACCTACTTTTAACTAACAGCAATGGATCCGCTAATGAGGGAGTCTTTGTATAAGGATCCAATCAGTATGTGTGTGAGAAAGAAAGAGTGTGTGCGTAGCTGAAGAACAGCTGCATTCATTGGAATTAGCATATTAATTAGAGACGAGTGATTACAAGCAATTAACTAAAGTAGCAATAGCATGAGCGGTATACAACAGCAAACCTATACAGGCCAGTTATCTGTTGCGTTTAGAATATGCATGAGCTGTAGTTTCCTTTATCAACATGGCAGTGGAATTTATTTCTCGCTGCATTCGTCCTTGTTTGCATGTGTATAAACTATAGTCATTAAAGGTCCACACAGAGGCGTTGCCTTACGTTCCCAAGAAACTCATTGGGGATAAAAATAACATCAAATCCTCTGGAAATTGCCGGTGTTGCGTGTGTTTTGTGTGCGTCAAATGGCTGCAGGTGGGAAACTGGCCCATTTGAGTGCGCCTGTGATTCATTGACGGAGTCCATGTTTTTCGGCGTCATAAATTCCAAAGACACGCGCACCAGAGGAACATAAACGGGCCGCACACACGCTGAGATCACACTGTATCTATAAATCAACAGCAGTCTGAAGAAGACAAAGAACCGAGAGAGTGACAGATATCACCAGAGAGCCAGGAACTGAGAATGAGCAATTTATGCTGGGTTTTAAATTACACGTTTTTTCTCTAAATGTCAAAACGGCATCCATAATTTAAAGCGAGCTTTTGCACTGTCGTTTGTGCAAATTTGAAAATTTAGCCGTCTTAAGGCCCGTAGACAGCAAGAACGGTAACTATTACGATATCCATATTAGCGTCCAACGTACACTATCA
Organism: Vimba vimba; assembly: GCA_022828995.1. Lineage (NCBI taxonomy): Eukaryota > Metazoa > Chordata > Actinopteri > Cypriniformes > Leuciscidae > Vimba > Vimba vimba. The sequence goes on from CM040826.1 coordinate 12,596,099, forward strand.
TTCTGTTTATTTCAAGTGCGCACTGCAGTTGTATCGTCTGCCGCTTTAAATGCTCGAGCTCTTAATCGAGTGCAACAGTCTGGTCCCGGAAGTAAAAACTCCATTCATTTTCATTCATTATTAACAAACCTAATCTGAGTTATGAGGTTGTTCATAGTGAAAAACTACATTACCCATGATGCTGTACAGAAAATTACATCAATTACATCAGTTATAAAGTCCAATTCTAAGGAAAAAAGACTGACCTTTTTTCTCAGAATTGCGACTTTATATCATACAATTCTGACTTTATATCTCACAATTGCGAGTTATTAAGTCAGAATTGCGATATACTGTATGAACATGCAATTCTGAGAAAAAAGGTCTGAATTTTGAGTTTATTTCTTGCAATTTATTTTTGGCGACTTTATATCACGCAATTCGACTTTATACAGTAACTCGCAATTTCGACTATATCACTCAATTCTGGCTTTATAACTCACAATTGCGACTTTATATCGCGCAATTCTGGCTTTATAACTCACAATTGCTAGTTTTTCTATCACACAATTCTGACTTTATAACACACAATTGCCACTTTATATCATGCAATTCTGACTCTGTAACACACATTCGACTTTATATCACGCAATTCTGACTTTATAACTCGCAATTCTGACTTTATATCATGCAATTCTGACTCTGTAACACACACATTCGACTTTACATCAGACAATTCTGACTTTATAACTCGCAATTGCGACTTTATATCACGCAATTCTGACTTTATAACTCACAATTGCGACTTTATATCACTCAATTCTGACTTTAAAATTCACAATTGCGACTTTATATCATGCAGTTCTGACTTTATCACTCACAATTGCGACTTTATTTCACGCAATTCTGACTCTGTAACACACACATTCGACTTTATATCAGGCAATTCTGACTTTATAACTCGCAATTGCGTCTTTATATCGCACAATTCTGACTTTATGACTCACAATTGCGACTATTTCACGCAATTCTGACTCTGTAACACAAATTCAACTTTATATCAGGCAATTCTAACTTTATAACTCACAATTGCGACTTTATATCACGCAATTCTGACTCTAACACAAATTTCGACTTTTTCTATCACGCAATTCTGGCTTTATAACTCGCAATTGCGACTTTATATCACTCAATTCTGACTTTATAACTCGCAATTTCGACTTTATATCATGCAATTCTGACTTTATGACTCACAATTGCGACTATTTCAGCAATTCTGACTCTGTAACACAAATTCGACTTTACAGTATATCAGGCAATTCTGACTTTATAACACAATTGCGACTTTACATCACGCAATTCTGACTCTGTAACACACAAATTTGACTTTATATCAGGCAATTCTGACTTTATGACACGCAATTGCGACTTTATTTGACGCAATTCTGACTTTATAACTCGTAATTGCGACTTTACATCTCGAAACAAGCTTCCATACGAAGCTGCTTGATTTCGAACTATTTTATAAAAAAAATAAAATTGGCAGTGTAGATATATTAAATTATTAAGCCATGATTAATTTTGTGATTCCAGATTTTAAAGTACTTCTCAATTACAAAAACAGTGTTCTTCAATTACAAAAACAGTGATTTTGCTAGTTCACGCTAGTGTTCTCAGACTTTTAGAGCCCAACTTGCAATGCATTGGTCGTGCTTGCTTTCATAAGGTTTTTTTTTTTTTTTTTTGAGTATATCAATGGCCTAATTCTGTCAGTGCATTACAGATAAAACATCTCTAGTGAAGTACTTTAAAGATATAGCTTCTTACTGCTCTTCAGGCCATTTTATCTCAGAAATGACGAATGATGCTATAGATAAAACTCTGGCAGACATCTATTATTCCAAATGATCCATTATAGAGGATAATCAGAAAGATCGTAATCATGGAGAGCAGGGCAGAGCTGATCCAGGAGCAGTTGTGGCGAAACGCGGATCTCTGTACCGCACGACTGGTTCAGGAACAGTGAAAACGGTGTTTACATGCTGTAGAAGATGCAGCAGACATAGAGAGAGCTATTCTTAGAGTCTTTCATCATGAGGAGGAAGACAGAACAGAGGAAGAGGGAGATGGAAGGATGTTAAAGAGTCGCAGGGGGATGGAATGGAAGAGTAAGAAACGGAGAAATAGACAAAAAGACACGTAAGGCCCTGTGAATGAGAGAATGGGAGGGGGATACAGCGAGAGAGGGAGGAGAGGAGGGTGTTAGGAAAGGATGAGAGAGGATGAGATGGAGGGGGGGATGAAAGACGAGGAGGAGAACTCGGGGTTGGAGGAGATGAACCCACGAATGTGTAAAACCTGCAGATGGGATTCAGAGAGACACAAATTACTGCTGAGACAAGCAGAGGATAGAAAGAGAGAGATTTCACAGCACCTCGAAGCCTTTTATAGCTGAAAACAAGCAATATTGTATAACCGAGCAGCAGTTTGAACGCTGTTAACAGTCACTGTTGACCCTCCATCCATCCACACAACCATTCATCCGTTCAAATAGACTGTGACGAGTGTAGAAAATCGAGTTAGGAACTGCTACATAATGCATCATTTGAAATCCTGGAACGACAGTCTGGCCCTCACTGTTTTTGCCTGACTTAAGTGAATGAAATGAAAGACGTTCATGTGCTCGACTGAAGCGACTGTCTAATAATGATGGAAGTGTTTGTGTTTAGTTCTCCCTCCTCTGATCTTACACACTCAGAGCTGCTGTCTCCTCGTCTACAGGAGAGTCTGTTTACTGACTGCCGAGCTTCTTTGAACTTTTGAATCAGTGGAAACCCACAGAAATTTGTTTCATAACTATTTTTTTTTGCTACAGAACTCCATACCGCGACATATCTGTTACATGCATTAAAGGAAGTGAGTTTTTATTTACCATAAAATAGTTGTATTGATGTTGTTTTCAGACAGACAGACAGACAGACAGACAGACAGACAGATAGACAGACATGATAGATAGACAGACTGACAGACATGATAGATGGATAGATAGATAGATAGATAGATAGATAGATAGATAGATAGATAGATAGATAGATAGATAGATAGATAGATAGATGTTAGATAGACAGACAGACAGACAAACAGATAGATAGATAGATAGATAGATAGATAGATAGATAGATAGATAGATAGATAGATAGATAGATAGATAGATAGATAGATAGATAGATAGATAGATAGATAGATAGATATACTGACAGACAGACAGACAGATAGATGATAGATAGATAGATAGATAGATAGATAGATAGATAGATAGATAGATAGATAGATAGATAGATAGATAGATAGATAGATAGATAGATAGATAGATAGATAGATAGACTGACAGACAGACAGACAGATAGACAGATAGATAGATAGATAGATCGATAGATAGATAGATAGATAGATATACTGACAGACAGACAGACAGATAGACAGACAGACAGACAGACAGATATAGATAGATAGAGATAGATAGATAGATAGATAGATAGATAGATAGATAGATAGATAGATAGATAGATAGATAGATAGATAGATAGATAGATAGATAGATAGATAGATAGATAGATGAGAGACAGACAGACAGACAGACAGACAGATAGATAGATAGATAGATAGATAGATAGATAGATAGATAGATAGATAGATAGATAGATAGATAGATAGATAGATAGATAGATAGATAGATAGATGAGAGACAGACAGACAGACAGACAGACAGATAGATAGATAGATAGATAGATAGATATACTGACAGACAGACAGACAGACAGATAGATATATATAGATAGATAGATAGATAGATAGATAGATAGATAGATAGATAGATAGATAGATAGATAGATATACAGACAGACAGACAAATAGATAGATAGATAGATAGATAGATAGATAGATAGATAGATAGATAGATAGATAGATAGATAGATAGATAGATAGATAGATAGATAGATAGATATACTGACAGACAGACAGACAGATAGATGATAGATAGATAGATAGATAGATAGATAGATAGATAGATAGATAGATAGATAGATAGATAGATAGATAGATAGATAGATAGATAGATAGATAGATAGATAGATAGATAGATAGATGGATGAGAGACAGACAGACAGACAGACAGACAGACAGACAGACAGACAGACAGACAGACAGATAGATAGATAGATAGATAGATAGATAGATAGATAGATAGATAGATAGATAGATAGATAGATAGATAGATAGATAGATAGATAGATAGATAGATAGATAGATAGATTCTACCTTTTAATCAAACACACAAAGAACAACTACAA